>CM067342.1:19179673-19229673 GCA_034190875.2 Urechis unicinctus | reverse complement strand
CTGGAAACTGTCCGATCATAGGTGACATAGACGTAACTATTGTGCATGGACATCATTTGCATAATTGCTTATTAATCTACATATTCTCGTCGCCAACTAGAATATGTGGCATCCTGGTATTGTCTTTAAGACCACCAATGACGGCGGGTTCTGCAGTATTTGCGACTTCTATGCTTCATGTTTCCTGAACGCTGAGCAAATAGACAATACAAGACTGCGCAACAGGCAAGGTGGGAGTTATATTGCTTATGTAAATATCGTTGCATTTAGGAGATCACTAATGCGATGACAGGTGTGAATATGAGGGAGCATGGACAGGCTACATTGATTGTTAAGGTAATGTGAACTGAACAAACGATGCAGTCTCACTCTGTGCATTAGGTAACAATAAACATGCCTTACAGAGGTATAGAAGTTGGATATTTATGTAGACTGCAGCCCATTCGACAGTGTGAACTTATGGTTGTATCTGTTTCACATGTTTATAAATCAAGAATGATAAAGGCAGTTTTGTAACATTGAGCCACTATATCTGTTTTATAGTGTACCCTTATATTGTCAGCGACAATGAATTGCTTTTGAAATACGCAAAAAGAATATCTCCGATGCAGAGAACCGCAAATGGAATTAATGTAAATCTAAACTGGAGCATCTGTACTTTACGCAATTGAAACCTATCTCCATCATTTAGGTGTCGCAACCTGTTACAAAAAAATTTCATTTTGTAAAGATTGATTCGTTTGTGACCACGACATGTAACGCATGGAATTTTGGGTATGTATAATAGTATGTGTATTTGCAGTTCCCTTTGATAGATAGACAAAACATATTTTTTTCCTTCTTAAAAACTCTCATTCGATGCTGCTGCAATCTTAAGGTACCGGGCGAAACAGGATTGCTGTATATCGTCCATTCAACAAGAAATTCCCAAAACAATCTTCCTCATCAGAAACACGTCTACAAAGACTGCCATACTAAGTTTGAACATGATGGCACTCCATTAATTAGGTGTCGCATCCTGTTACAAAACATTTCATTTGTAAAGATTGATTCGTTCGTGACCACGACGTGTAACGCATGGAATTTTGTGTATGTATAATAGTATGTGTATTTGTCTGAAACTGGGGTCCAAATTCTACAAGGGCAAGTTTCAAGAGATAACATTGTGGCTTGAAGATTTTATCCAAAGAACACTAGGTGTTTTCTAACATTATCATATTATATCATATATACCCCGTTTGTAAAAACAATTGATAACTGGCTCATTACTATCGAACAGTAGTAAAATGCAACAGCTCACAGGTACATAAACCCAGCAACCGAGCTAATATATGAGCACGTTAAAGGAGTATATATTTGCCCAGACAGATACGTAATCATGTAACGTGCACGTTTTGCTGGGTATCAAGTGGCTATCGGTTATTTTATTGCACATGCCAAGTTATATATCAATGTTTCATGCTGTCTAATCGGAAAACCAATATCGAACTGTTAATGAAAGATAGTTCAATATGCTTTGTTCACTGCTTCATAAATTAGCCTTAACATCACACCTCAACGACCACCACATTATTAGGTAGTAATAATACCTTGAGACAACAAGATTATAACAATGTACCCCTAACACGCACATATGCTATCGAAATCGTAAATTAAACAGTTGTTGAAAAATGACCTTGACCTCTGCTTGGCCCACATTTGCTATTACCTGAATATCCCATCATCACCAACATGCATTGAGACACATAAATTGTGAAAATAAAACTTATAAAGAAACATGACTGAAATTACATTTTGTACCCATTTTTTACCTTGAACTTAGCATTGGGCATCCGCCTTGGGGGATTTTGCTATTCATTTCATTAGATCATTATGAATTCTGATATTGAATAATACAATTATGGTGATTCCATTGCAACCGCCAAGGGGCTTGAGTATCATAATCTGGCATCCTTCTAAATGCATCCTATACCAAAATATCTTATCACGCCCTATTTGCATCTTGCAAAGTAATTGGATACGAAATTTCATATCACGTCAGAATGAGTTTAATTGATTAATAACTTGGTGTAGTAATTAACAACAAATGTATTGGAAATATTAAGAAGGTGTTACTTAAAATAAAGGTAATAAAATTTATGATTGCTCTTATGGAAAGATGGTATAATTGAGAACACTCCATCGCAAATCGTGCGATTTGTTTAGCACCAAGATATTTTCATAAGCAATGTATAACAAGTATCCATTACTTGTTAAAGCCTGTTCGTGTGCACCTGAAAATATCTGCGAATCTGCAGATAGAGTTTAATATTCATAACCAAGCAGGTCAATTTATTTTTATTTGTTTAGTTTTTCCCCCTAGATGTACTAAATGCAATCTCTTCCATATTTGAATTTCTTACAGCGGCTCTAGGTTGTATGCGGTTTAATGGAATAAATGACCTGCTTTTGTTGTCATGTGACATGTTACATTCCATGTGTGACATTCCAAGTAACGTTATTCAGCAAAACAGCAAACCAATTTGGTGGGAACTCTGCGGTCGAAAAAGTTAAACCCATCAATGATCCTCACGCATATTTGGCATCTAAGAATTTCATCAGCATGAAAAATGTCTGTACGAGTTTAAAGAATTCATTACGAGCCTCACCAGAAATAGTTACGGCTATTCCATGAAGTATGTGTACTTAAGAGGGCGATCAGACGGTCTTCACAGCAGTTTTTGATAACGATACCAGATCGTAATCGAGTGTTCGGGAGCTAATGCATTACGTGAATCATCATTTTTGAATAATGATGTGCTGATAGCAATATCCTTATACCCTAAACATATATATATATATATATATAATATATATATATATATATATATATATATATATATATATATATATATATATATATATATATATATATATATATATATATATATATATATATATATATATATATATATATATATATATATATATATATATATATATATATATATATATATATATATATATATAAATATATATATATAGATATATATATATATATATATATATATGATATAAATCTATATATATATATAAATATATATATATATATATATAGATATATATATATATATATATATATATATATATTATATATATATATATACATATATATATATATATATATAATATATATATATATATATGTATATATATATATATATATATATATATATATATATATATATATACATATATATATATATATATATATATATATATATATTATATATATATATATATATATATATATATATATATATATATATATATATATATATAAATAGATATATATGTATATATATATATATATATATATATATATATATATATATATATAGATATATATATATATATATATATAATATATCTGATAATATATATATATATATATATATATATATATATAAATAACATATATATCATATATATATATATATATATATATATATATATATATATATGTATATATAATGTATATACATAAATATATATATATATATATATATATATATATATATATATGTATATATATTCATATCTCTCTCTCTCTTTCTCCTATATATATATATATATATATATTCCCTTACATATATATATAATATATATATAAATATATATATAACATGTTATATATATATATATATATATAAATATATAAGATATATATATATATATATGATGGTATATAAATTATATATTCACAAAAGGCACTATATATAATACTCGCAACATATTCAATATAAGCATACCACTCACCATAACTCACATGGCATCGAACAGCTATGCCTATATCTCTACATAAATTTAGAAAATGGAATGTATTATACGATTTGTTTGACATTGCTATTTAATATAATCGATAAATGTAAACTACACCCTGCCTAATAGTTCTGCCACTTTTGTTGGTCAGCTGGCTGTGACTTTCCGTTCCGTATATTGATTAAAACTATTTGATTTCAGAATCCGTCGAGTAAAATATGCTATATATATATATATATATATATATATATATATATATATATATATATATATATATATATATATATATATATATATATATATTATATATATGATATAAAAAAATATATATATATATATATATATATATATATATATATATATATATATATATATATATATATATATATATATATATATATATATATATATATATATATATATATATATATCTATATATATATAATATCCCCTCTCTCCTCTCTCTTCATATCTCTATATATCTCTCTATCTCTCATCTCTCTCCCTCTATTTCAATTGTCGCTCCTCCATCTTTCCTCTCCTTTCTACTCGCTTTCTCTCCCTCTATCTTTCTATCTTGCTTTCATTCTCCCACTCAATCTCTCCCTCTACCTCTTTGTTTGACTCTTCTTTAATATAATCGATTTCGCACCCTCTTCCATCAGCTCCTTTCATTTTTAAAACCTATTCTCACCCTCTCTCTTTTTCTCTGTTCTCTCTCTTCCTCTCCCCTCTTTCGCTCCCTCTTATATATCTTGCCTCCTTCTTCTCTGCGTCCCTCTCTATTTCTATCTTTTCTTGATCCTAACTTCATTCCAGCACATCTAGTGTCATTAACCAGTTCCGCTTCTTGTCACCGAATCGTGATCACGGTCATCACCACTATGACAGGATGGTTAATCATATAATTGTGAAACTGAAAGCTATACCATGCACACACGGAATTCCGATCTTAGGGATGTCATTTCAGGTCTTGCAGCACATTATGTATCATATCCAATCAGCCAAGTCATTGCTGGATCTAATTGCGTTGGAACAAAGGCATATAATGAATACATAAGGAATGGTGAGAACGTTGGTTAAGAGATAATTATATTTAACCCGTATGTTCTATTGATGCGTCAAACCAAACATTTAATCGATAGAGCATAAGCTAGGGATTGATATATTTATTAAAGGGCATTAACTTTGGAATTGCAAAAGCCAGTCTAGCAAATTAAGGATTATCTAATGCGTCCACGGATGTATCTGCTTATAGATGACTTCACCAACTATCAACATAACCAGCGTATATGTGTTCTGTATTTTGCGACAGAAGGTCATTTCGACTCCGGTCTACTACTTGCCGATTGTGCCAACATATGCCATTTATAAACTAAAAATAACAATAATACAACTAACCAACGAGTATAAGAATATCTTACTCTTTTAGCCTGACCCTGGCATACGGCATATCTTGTTGCTGTTTGTACAACCCTTTAGTATGCATTGCCTCTTATAATCACTGTAACTTCGTAGATGTGAATCAATTTAGGTCATATACCCTTTCTACACGCTCCCATTATACATATTACCTGATATACAATGCTGAATTACAACAGTAGCTGCTACATGAACATAAAATAACACAACTATTCGCTTGCACAATTTCATCGAATTTCACCAAATTAACATCTTAACAATCAAAGTATCTCTCGGAAACCAGTGTGAAGTTGCATGCATGGTTTTGAAATATTCACCCCGTAAAGTCGATTCGACCCAAGCACATCCCTATGACGCTCTCGTAACTCATATGTATCGGATTTTGCATTTATATTATGTTGTAAATGACGAATATTGTAAGGCTTGGTACCTCATTACAGAATAAAGAAAAAGCTTCCCACAACAATGGAACAATTTTCAGTAGGCATCTTCAACTCTTCCAGCTCAATAATTAATTCCCATTGAACGATGTAATATGATTCCCTAATAATAAGAACGCTCACTTGAAAGGTAAATTTGCGAGGGAGAGAAATTACGTTTTCCCACAAATTACTTCGAAAGGATCATATTCCATCATGTTTGATTAGATTTTCTTGGAAGTGATGATAATACTTCTGCACAATAGTGCAGATGAGTTACGTGGTAAAAAGGATGTCATAACAATTTGATCTAAGGCGTACTATTTTTCTTAATTGTGATGTATCGGTTGATTTGTTATATCAGAGTACAGCTTATCTTTTTCAAACATATCGCAGGAGTCGGGAACTGGCACCAGTCAATGAAATGTTCGAGTGTTCCTGACAACTATATGAATCCACTGCCATGGTTATATTTACAATAAAATGCGAATGCTACGCATTTATCCCAACACACTATTTGAAAGTGAACACCACTAGTCGACACAACGTAGTCAGCATAACTAAAGCTGTCTTCCCTTATTAAGCTATAAACCATGACTTTGAGTCATAAAACATGCAATGACACATGATTGCTGCGATAAACGAGCAAGAAATCTATCAACTTTACACAGATGATTGCTGATGGCTCTACACTTTAGAATTCGTCAGAGTAGATCTGTGCATCTCTATCATGAATCTGACCAGTTAAAACCTATTGAGAGTACGTTGAAAATAACAGCAAGGTTTCTTTCTATTGCGATGGTTCCCCTTACATCTACATCCTTGAATAATTATTACAAGCCAGTATTCCTTCCCCTGCATGTCTATATCTTCTATGACGTTCGTCCCGGTGTCCATGCATTCGCTATCATACCGACTGCAACGCTTCTCCTACGTCCCCTCCGGTTGGTTCCGAGGCTAGATGGGTCGGAAGTCCAATATGATACCATTGGGGATGCAAATCGGGGCTGAAACGAAACTACATCAATATTTGGGTAATTAGGTTGACGCATAGTCCAGTGCTTTATATAGCAAATTATCAGTAAACAGCACTAACTGACATAAAATAACAAGAGCCATAACCCAAAAAGCAACAACTTCTGTTTTTCTACATATTCACATTACACTTCTCCTCAATAAGCGCAATGTACAGCTTGAAAAAAGTCCATTAACCAATAAGGCAGCTCATTAAACATACCATTAATATGGCAAGCTTATTGGTTGCTAGAAATAGCGTTCATATGCCATGTTACCATAAATCTGTGCAGGTGGACATATTTGCTTTATTATCTCATACATTCATTAGTTTTAGGCCCTGCCTTCAGAGACATGGCTAGATTGACTCGCTGTGTATAGTCGGCATAGTCCGTGGCTCTGGTTGCTGTTATTGTAAACCATTTGCAAAGCCAGGATAGCCACTGCATGGTTAATCACAGCTTTATTATTGTTTTCCATAATTGACGTTTACAATGACACTCCTGCGAACTGCTTCTTTCTCTATGCAAATTAATATATTAACTGGGGATTCAGTGTTTGTTTGTAGGCAACAAGACAAGGTGATGCTGTTTAATGAAACGCTATCACAGGGATATATTGTGCTTTGTTCAGTGGATGTATACAGATTGGACTTAAGCATACTGGTGTATGAGTGTGGATTGATAATACACCTACAAACGCCTAGCTTACAATAATGGAGCTGCTCATTCGAACCTAGTCGCGTATAGTAAGTAGCTAAATCACTCTATTCGAGTCAGCACTGATCGGTATTAATGTCTTTACCAGAGTGACAAAATTCTTCTATATCCCCACTTTTGAGTATTGTACCTGATAATATTCAATGCAATGTGCTTAATTCCCAAACTGCATATAATTTTGCGAATGTAAAATTCATCGACATTTTACTGTAGTCTGGTTCATTTTTTACTTGGTGATGTGTAGCACAGAGCATGCTGTCACCGCGACTAGGTAATAGAGCAGTACTGCTTTAACTGGTGAATGGTTCACCCCAGGTCAAATTGTGTAACTTACAAGGGAAAGAAACTTACGGACCAATAGGACAATCACATCAAAACGGTAAGTCTCAGGTACACTATATAGACCTATCATGAAGGCGTCCTTTGCCCAGCTGTTGTTCATTCCTCATTGTGTTCACCGAAGCACTCAGTCAAACTACTCAAGCGCCTAGCACATACCAAACTGCACCATCATCTTCATTTAAATCATCCCAACATTCCTGTAATGACAGGTTCAATTTCAGTAAATCGCAGGTGGATTATATTGAGCTATGAAGACCCGAAAGTCGATGACAACGCAACAGCTTATGAAGCAATGATGTGCAACAACAGGCTTAATAACAGACGTCCCTGGCCCATCTGTTTTTCATCCTTCGTTGGGTTCACTGACGCACTCGGTCGAACTACTCAAGCGGCTGGCTCAGGCCAAACTGCATCGCCCTCTTCATATTAATTATCCCAACATTTATGTAACACCAGGTTCAATTTCGGGATCGCAAGATTAAAACATTTCATAAGCGCATTCAAATGACATATGATTGACATGATTTTCATTATTATTGTCATTATTACTATTATTAATATAAAACAATCATTATTCATGAGTGGAGAAAGACAATGGTACTGTTAAGTGATGGCAATATAGTAGGACTAGTACCTCAGCAAGATGGTTACAGAGGCATAATAACGGTTTAGACCTTTAACAAAGCATGGCATTCTCCCATGTGTGTGGTTAAGCGCATAAAACACTGTGTTTAACCTATCCATATGCAAGAAGTAACATAAAACGGACATCAACACCCGACTAGTGTGCTGTAATGACGTATATAACTCGCATATCATTTCAATATTATGCAGAGTAATGGCAATTGCTAGTTAAAGAAGTTTATAACAGTTCTTTTTGTGTAATGAATAGTGCAACCCGTCGTCGTTTCCAAGATTGATCGACTCCGTTTTATGCGGTATAATGTCACCGAGACGTATTTTATAAATTACTTATAATAGCAACACGAATAAATAATTAAGTCATCGATCTAAAAAGCAGCATATATCTCTCAAAGCAAATCAGGTTTGCATGATAATGCCGTGAGCACATTTTTATGAAACAATCAAATGACCCCGTGCGCCAGAATAGTGCAGATAATGAATGTGCATAAATAAAAGGTAATATCTGCAGTGAACACGCTGTACAATGAAGGCATATATATATATATATATATATATATATATATATATATATATATATATATATATATATATATATATATATATATATATATATATATATATATATATATATATATCGGTATGTATATTGCATGGATCCAGGAACCATCGGATTGATAAGAATGAAAATCGAATGGGAGTGTTCATGTCGAGATGAAAGTGCCTCAGGAGTCCACGTCTATGTTACAGCCGTACAATTGGTTCACGTGGTTGCATGTCGAATGGTGAATATTATCGCGTGCTGTTTGGGTAAAGGTCAGCGCTTAGTCTCATAAACTATCACCACAATCACTTGCCATCTTACAGAGAATATATGTAGGTAACAAACCATGCAATCTTCATTATTTCCTCCAAGTAGTTGGACAGTACATCAGTTGCTTTATATTCTGATCATGTGCGCCTCTGTGTGGACACACAACGATTTAAATAATCGGGTTCGAACGCATCGCGCATTGAGAATTATATCCATTTATACAGCGCACGTAACATGTTTTTGAAACAAGATTTAGGCAGAAAGGCTATGTCAATGTTACAAAAAGGGGTAGAGGTTCTGTTTTTACAATTCATTTTCGGTAATCATGGCGGTTGTATATTCAGCATTGGCTTATTGTTGGCAATGCTGTTGACTATTAATCTAGTATATATACCATTGTAACGCAATATGGTGTGTATCATAATGCGTTTGACTCATATATGATATAAGACAAACGTTCCCTTTATATGAAACTGAGTCAATTACCTTTAGGTAGCCACTACCCACTCGATCATCGTTGGTCTATGATTATAAATCATTTGACTGGATGCCGACGGTATTGACCAGTTCCGCTCCCATCATTCGATTGTAACTTTGTGAATGCAATTCTTCTATGAATGAGTACTGAAGAGTTAAGCTTAGCTATTCAATCATCCATCCTCGTGTGGCTTTAATACAAAATGCGTAAAATAATGGGGGAAGGGGACGTGTATTTTCAAAGACACAACAAGCCCAATTATCTCTGGGTATTTCATCAGGTTGGATGCAGCTGTAAGACGCCGGTTTAATTTGCCTGGTCTGACAAGTAAATAATGTGTCAAAGGTGACATGCCCGATAATTGCACTGTAAAGTACGATAGCTATTGCCTCAAACAGAGGATGTGTCAGGGAAACAATTAGGTTTGTGGGTAACATATCTGACATATCTTTTGTAAGGTATTATTTTGGCGTCGTTTGTCAATTTTTGTTATATTGTTATTGCTATTCCAAAGCAGAGAATCTATTGATATTACAACATCCACGCCGTGTTCAAAACGCTTGTGACTCAGGTATATGTATGATGCTTTCTTGTGGATAAAACATTGTACAACACGACAAATAATTATAATATACATCTAAATATATTCTATCAGGTCTAGTCATAGTTCATGGACACATATTGTCAGATAGATGTCTATGTGGAATCACTAAATGATATAGAAATATGTCACGAAACGTTAAAAGATACATACAATTTATGATAATGACAAAAGCTTGTTATTTTGCATGTTCTTTCGATATTTATATATATTTATGTTTATCTATATTATATCTATATCAATTTTATATATGTTGTATTTATGGAAACATATACAATTATATATATATATACATATATATATATATATTTATACATATTAATATGCAAACATATATATTGTTATAAACATTTATATATATATGTACATATATACACATATATACACACATTTACAATATAGTGTTGCGAACACGCCTATTCCCTTGCCGCCAATTTGTATGCATCCAGTTACGCTTGGTGGTCATATATTATATTCGTATGTGACATTTGCACGTTAGCAACATCAAGCGAAAATATTTCTCAAAAAAATATGTGCATTAGCAACACTGATTTTAATGAGTAATTGTAACTTTACAAATAGAAAACCACGAGGAAACATTTTACATTTTCTCGGTACGATTGCTTTAATAATGAATGGATGGAACAGGGGCGATCAGCCGATTTATGTTAAATCATTTGCGGACCACGTTTATGCATTAGCAACGAAAGATGAATTACTTGACCTTGTACTCACCGCGCGAGGGTAATCGCCAAAGTTCAGAAGGCATTACTAAGAAGAGCCCGTGATTTCCACAAAGCGTTAACACTATACGAGATGACTTCAAATAACCAGAGAGGAAACTAAGCTTACAATTTCTTAGATAACCTGACAATGTTGCTTTGGCATAAGGGATGGATTGATGACATTAACCGCGGCTTCGCATGCCTTAAAATAAGGTCACAGCCACAAACTCGTGAAAAGATACGCAATCAAGATCCTGTGCCTTAAATCGAATTTGCACCAGAGATCGAAGAATAATACAGGTATGCCATGGATTTGTGGTTGCTTACTTGGTATGGTTACCGTTGGAATAACAACATGTTAGGAGATGAAATAAATTAAATCGGTTACCTTACATTAAGATATTTTACCTTAGTAATAATATCATTTTAATTAGGATTTTACTTTGTGTGTCGTGCTATGTACGACATATAATATGAAAAAAAATATACTGGCTGTTATCAAGCTCTGGCTTTATATTCATACGATGTGTTGACGTTACCTAAAATTATACTCGTCCTTTGGGATGAACACCCTTGCACTATTGATGGATTATACAAATAAAGTGATGTATCGCTTACTAAAAACAACTATACTTAGCTCCTCTCTAGCTTGCCCTTCGTCAGTCGCCACTCAAATGTCACTTTACCTAACACAGATTTCAATCAAATGGCCACATACAAAGTTATGATCAGATATGCATATAAAGTGGCAGAAAAATGAATGGTAAATATGAAAGCACAATTAACGACTTACCATCCTTGCTTACTGTAGCATTCAATTCAAAAACACAAAATCTCTTTCTCATTCACAACAAATGTCATTCTACTTCGCTTTGTGCTTGTTTACACTAGATTGACGCTGTCGTTACAAATGTATTCTTTGATGTACAAACAAATTCTGTCACTTATTTGATTGTAACAAAGTAATCTCAGGAGTGAAGTACCTACTTAACTGAGGTCCATATTCACCAACTGTTCTATTCAAGTTAAAAACGTATTTAACGAGCACAGCATTCAAGAGGTGAGAAATAGGTAAGCGAAGCAGCTTGCAAAACAACTTGTCTTCGCAGGATATTCATTGGGGTAGTCACAAGTGTTTGACTACAGATTCATACTTTACCTAAGCTGAAAACTTATCCAGTAATTATTTTCAACACAATGAGATTGTGCCTGAAAATATACCAGAGGTGCTGTCACCTGAAAGCCAGGGATCGATCATCTATCGACAGATCTAGGATCATATTATTTCCGTTGGTTTAAAGTATAATACATCTGCATATCAGGGACAGTCGGCTGTCCTAGTATCAGACAAAATGGATCGTATCATTTAATATATACGCGTGTCAGTGTGCATTTGACGCGCGGTTATCACACAGTACCTTCATCTCGCGAGTAAGAGGGTGGAAATGATACTTATATTCAACTGTGCAACTAATTGCAAAACGTTTTGTATATATTAATGGAACGGCCCATAAACACCTGACGTGCACAGCTGCCAAGGACTATTATTGACTTTTGAACAAAAGGAGACGGATTTAATACTGATTTTCATAATTGGGCCACACACGAACACTTCAAATAATATGAGACTTTATCTCACTGGTAGAAAAAAACAGTCACAGAAATGAATCAGTCATTTAAGTGAGTAATTACAAAAAACAAATTGTTCTTGGCTATAACACATTCATGAGGCGCTATTGATCGACGAAAAGAAATACCACTCATATTCAGATAATAACGCGGTGTTGTAACACATACATTATAATCACCATCCATGGCTGTCTCGAATTCAAGGTTGAACCATTTTGGGCTTTCATCATTACGTTTTGTTAACATGTGAAATGGAAGACGATGGATAGATAATTGAATGAAATACAGACCGATATAGTCAAACAACATTACCACAGCACAAAAACCTATTACTGTTAATTGCGTTTTTATGTGTTGTGAGGCTTGGTATAGGAAATGTCATAACAAGAACTTTCGCATGATATTAAGCGCTATTTTTGTCGTTTTATAGTCATGATGTGACAAAGAATAATTTGATATAAGGTATAGTCAGACAGGTGGCGTGTCAGCCTGTTAATAGATATGCCAGAGGGTCGATCTATCGTATTTGATATTCACTAACCTCATGTGTCCGTGGAATAAGCGTCATTTTTCAAAAATATAAGGCGTCTGTAATGTTTGAGTAGGGATAAATCTATATCAGGCATGCACTTTGAGGTAGCTTCCGTCAGTGACAGAAAATGTTGTCTGAATACTTCGATGTGGTGTTCGACACGCCCCATTTATTGCCATCACCGGCTCGAAGCAATCCTTTTGCCCATATCATATTGCAACTAGATCAAGTGTATCGTTGCTTAGAATCCCTAATGCAAGGCATGATCTAAGTCTTCTCGGTTGGAGCACTTGGCCACATGTATTGCACGCAGACTCTGAGGCGGTGGAAAGAAGCCGAGAGTCGCGGCATGTAGACAAGCAAAAGAACATAGCATAACACTTTTGTGGTAATAAAAACACATGAAAAAACTTCTTTCACGTTAAAGATATTTAAACTCTGTTTTGGCCTGAATTATTTCCACAATCATATTTTCGTCTCTGCCAAAGTAACGGCTACAATCATTATAGCAAAAACTTATATTAGCTAATGAATTGTGCCTAAAATGACTGTATCGACTTTAACAGCGATATTAATAAGAATTATACCTGTATGAAAACATAGCTATAATTCTCAATAGCAATGGTGCTGTAAAATACACAGATAGTTTTCCGGCTAAACCTAGCCGGCTCACAGTAACCTATCTTCCTTAGCTTAGCATAGTCAAGCTTAGTTATGTTGATAAAATTTCATCAGTCCATGTCTGGGTTCATGACAACTGAAATTAGACATTTATCCTCATTAGTAGAATAACCCTAGCCACGACTTCGAAAGAATTAAATCAGTCATGTTGTGTAGAATAACTGACATCACGCTGTGAAAGTCTCCTAGCGCCACTTTAAGAGTTGATGTATTTGGCTACATATATATGCAGTCAAATAAATAGTGCACTTGTGGTTGATGACAAACCAACTCATATTCAGATTATGGGAACTAGGTGATGTTAGTTATAGCTCATAATCACTCTCCATTGGTCTCTCGAATTCAAGGTAAAACAATTGCGGGATTTCATCATGGCGGTTTGATAGCATGACTAATGGAAATAGACAGACGGGTGATTGAATGAAACAAAAGAAATCTGACAATGCCACTTGTGATATTATTGTATAGTTACTTGGCGAGTGTTGAGGCTTGGTGCATGAAATGTTGAGACCATGTGATTCATGTATATACATTCAAATTATACCTGGGGTTGCGGCTATCACAATATAATCCACCCCATTAAAGAAATCAAACCTAGAGCCCTCGGCAGCAAAGAATCATTTTACATATGCTATCGCCATACAGGTGCCGTGTTAGCCTGTAAATAGATATTCCTGTGAGTGATTGTGGTGCTGGTGGAATAAAGGAAATTAAATCAGGCATGCGTTTAGAGGTAGATTCAGCCAATCAAGGAAAAAAGTAATGACTCTTATTGACTATCAATTTAGAACACCGTATTATCTCACGTGAACGCGCAACTGCCGTGGGCATACGAAGCTTGGCCACACAATTCGTTTTGCAATCGTTGAATCAGTGGCAAAAGTGATCCGGTGCAATAATGAAGCATGTAAGATACGCTACCCATTTACATTCTGCGGCAAAGTTAATAAGGTTTACCACAACGCAGGACAGAACGAAGATAAGAGTAACAAAACAAAACATAAGGAGTCACTGAACATAGCATTGCGAGTACAGTAACATCCCAGTAGCAGCGGGCGTTCGGCGAATTCATATGTCCGACCATCTGAAGTACTTACTAAATATATACAATTTGCGATTTGTGAGCCTTATTCTGAAATGGCATCACACAGTTTTTTCTATGTACAGGTGGAGTTTAAGGATGGACCCAGTACATGTGAATATTTAAGTGAATGCCTTTTTTTCCATTTTGGTGGCTATAACTCGTACAAAAAAGTTCAACACTTTTATCATTTTCATGCATTGTTTATGACTCTTTGAATGCTGACAACGCCTGCAGTTTTTTTAGCCCTTTGAATTCGTTTGTGTTGATACGATTATTTTAGTACTATACTGCAGATCCTTTGTTTGAAGTGCTGTAACGTGCAATATTGTCGTCTGGTGGTCTCATACAAGTTAGGGTTAAAAATGCATTGCTCCTTTTATGTATGATGCGGATCATCCTATCAATCATTTTTTTACAAAACCATGCACTCCTCCGGGAGGTCAAAGGCTTTATCATGCTTAACGAGACGATTCCTGCATGGGCGCGAAGTTACTATTAAAAGTCAATGTGCATGATGTATTTATCAGTTTCCATGTCCCATTCTACTTGATCACACGAACTAGCTAATCAGGCGTAGGTTGATGTCCTTTTACCAACTATCAGCTAGTTTCTGTGAAATATATCTCGTGCAAAGACTTTTCTCTGCCTATTGGTGTAAAACGAGGTAGAGGTGATTTGACAACTTTGCATGGAGCGAATAAGCTTTCTATATTGATAGGTACAGTCGTCCATAGTTATTCGATGGCACGTGTAAGGTTCTTATAAAGAGCAGAAATTCACAGTGAATCGTCTGACTGTTTGTTACAGCTACTTCTATTTTCTACCGTTGTCAAATAACGTTACTTCTCAAACCTATTTAATTGTTGTACAGGTACCATTCATTCAGTTGCCAACAATTTATATCACCAAAGCATGTGTCCCGATACGCTTTTACACTGTCACGTAACGGTATTCCCTGTTTGAACCTTTTAGCGTGATGTATATTTGTAAGTATAAGTCATCGGGGTTTCGTGCACCGAGGTCGTCAAAAAGTGCGATATCGTATATTACAAATGCACCAATAACATTATTTTCTTCAACAAATCATTTCTACCAAGATAATAACATGGCATGCATCATAATGTCAACTCATTGGACGCCAAAGCGTGGATTTACTGTTGTTTCTGTAGCATTGAAGTGCGGAACAAATATATCCCTTTATTATGGTTTGTAACAAGTTGTGATTTGTTGTGAGTCACCTTACATTAGTAGATCTTAGATTGCTGGTTGATGAATGGGATATTGATTGACAGTCGGATTTAATTACCACCATAACACATGTACTACTTGAACAATTACAATGAACCATTGTAATATCTTTCTTAGATCTGGATAATTGAAATGGTTGACCATCGGTACATCGGCCACTTGTCACAGCATATGATAAATTGGTAATGGAACAAGCAAGCACAATCAGCCATTTCCAATCCTTCCTAAACTAGCCATTTGCGATCTTTCCCGACGTCAGCGATTGGCAAATAGCTATTCCATTAACAGGGTGATTCTAGCATTATAACAAGCCTCATTCGTCAACGTGGTGGTAAGGTGACATTCATCCGATGTGTGCCCTTTCATTTCGCTCCGTTGTGTATAATCTCATATAGTTACCTGCACAGCACGTTACCTAAAAATACACTATTCATTCGCTCGTGATGATTAACCAGATGACTGAATGCATGCATAGACATGTATCATCTTACAGGTACCATGGTCGCCTGCAAATAGTGCATAGGGGTTATTATCATGTAGATCATATTTGCCAATCCTTTGTGCCTCGGGGAAAAGCGTGTTGATGTAGAGAAGTAAAGGTAAATCGAATGTTAGCGAAGGAATTGTATCGGGAGACGTGTTCTGTATGCTCTCACGGGTAGCTTAATTCTATCACAGAGAGAAGGAATTTAATTACCACGAGGTTGATGAATAAGGAAGTTAGGGGATGACCCCATTGTGGTAAACAAAAATCTTCTAGTGGCGTTCACTTGCGTCCAATTGGGTGGCTGCATCTTAAATATACGTCCACTTGCCAATCACAAAGGGTTAATGCATACTGGTTTTGAACAACATATTTTACCAGATAAATGAGCCATTTGTTATGGAAATATGGCTACAGCGGACGTCATTACGGAGAGCGTTACTACTAAAGGATGATATCATGCCTTTCTTTTGTTCCTAGACAGAGTGCTATAGGAAGCGCAAAAAATGGAACATTGCCTCTAATGCTCTCGTTGTTGTTATTGGGTCATATAATCCTTGGGTCGCTCTTTTACACACACACACACACACATATATATATATATATATATATATAGATATATATATATATATATATATATATATATATATATAGATATAGAGGGATAGAGAGAGATATAGAAGAGATATATATATATATATATATATATATATATATATATATACATATGTATATATATATATATATATATATTATATATATATATATATATATATATATATATATATATATATATATACATATATATATATAACTCTAGCCATACCAGTAACAGTAATACAGCGGGTGATGCCGACGTATATTGTTCGTCATCTGTTGGATATCCAGTTCACCAACACCTGCGTTGATTCTCATGCTCCATTTTCTCCCAACAAATGTGCCACTTCTTTGTATCTATACTTTACCAAAACGAATTTAGAATTACAGTGCGGTGACAGATGATTACAAACTTGAAATTCTCATGTATAATTATAAAGTACTTTTTAATAACAAACTCATAAATAGATAATCTATATATTTAGAGTGACATTAGTGAGCTGATGGCTTCGCAAGATATTCTAAAGTAAGATTTGTATTCATGGTGGATCTAGTACTATCAGCTATGTGCTCAATAAACCAAATCAGTGTTCAAATTATCGCGATATCATGTCATTGGCCAAATTATCATAGTGTGTTCCGTCAAGGCTTTTTGCATTGCTGAATGTTTATTGCTAGCTTTTGCGAAGCTTTCATTTATTAGTTTTGGAATGGTTTCCATAAATATACATCTCAGAGATTACAGATTACTCTAAGGAGAGGTTGTGAATTCAAAAAGATGCGTCAGGTGAAATAGGTTGGTTCTGTGGCTTGATGGAATCATATATGTCACAGCAGTCAATTCGTTGAGAATTATATATGTATGCATAGTTTAGACAAAGTTGCTTAATATTAATGCCCTCAAATCTTGCATGAACTTCTATGACACATTTGTGATAAGAAAAACATAAATCGACCGTCCCATAGATACTCATGGTTGCGCCTCCTTTTGTATATATACCCAAACACGCTGTTAAACGATTGAGATACCCATGGTATAATGCCCTCTTTCTATGGGTTAGGTGACTGTAAAATTACAGCTACACGTGGATTTTTAATATCGAACTCCATACTTTTATAACTCATCACCCGAACGTATATACCTATATTTATACGTGCCTTGTTAGTATACTATTGTGAGGCAGGACAATGTCTTTAAGACTCAAATTTTTAAACGTTCTACTTGGTTGATTAGGTAACATTTACACATCACATGCAACATTCAAAAGACTTAAAGGCCTGCGTAAGACTTCTGTTTGGCCACCTATGTTCAATTGGCCGACTGAACACTAAAGAAAAATCGTATTCTTACTGTTCAATAGACCAGAGGATGCCTATAATATTTCACGTCTATACATATTGTTGATAACACGAATTACTGACGCCAAGAAAGCTGCCCTTGGCGGCGAACTTGCATGAGGATTTGAAGAACATGGCTATTTTTGCGAAATACAATGTCAATGGATTCACTTTACGTATAGCATTGAAAGGCAGTTTGGCTAAGCTTGAACAAATGTTTCAGGTCTCCTTGTTCTGTTGATTTATGCTGAGTAATTTAAGTGAAAAAGGGTGTTCAGAAGTCAACACGTTGTTTTTATGCATACATTAATGTAACAGGTGTTCCTGATGATATAGCATGATGTATTTTATTGTAACTAACTAAACGCTTGCCTTGGTATATAACGAATGAAGCTTAGGTTTTCACAAAGCGTTCGGCAGAAGCGTGTTTAGGTTTGTACTTACTCGTGCGGATTTGAGATGGATGCAGTTCAGTAATATGATACGCTGTTATTTGTACTGTATAAGGACACTCTGGACAGCTTTTGTTTCACATATGGGGGCGGAAGTGGAATGTGTAATCAGACGGGAACAGGTTGAGGTCTTGGGAATAAAGATGCTGATGAATGTGATCATGTGGCTGATCGCTGGCTCATCTGAAATTGTTTGGTAATGCCGTAAAATGAGATCAGTGAAAGAGTGAGATGATCAGAGTGGTAGATAATGCAAAGTATCTCTACTGTAGCATAATGTGGCCCAGATTTATCTGTACTACGAGAGGAAATGCACCAGGTCATAATCTTACCAGAATGCAATCAGAAAATCAATGGAGATGCTACATTGTAACTTTTTCTTAAACATCGGCTCCCAAGCTGCTTAAGATGAACAATGTAAACCGAATGCAACAGTGACACCCATCGCTAATTCTAATGCGGTTATACATCTAACAAATACCATAATGCATCTATATAAATATATATATATATATATATATATATATATATATATATATATATATATATATATATATATATATATATATATATATATATATATATATATATATAAATTACGTTTACCCACATTAGATTGTTTTTTGGAAGCGATGAAGATACTTCTGCAAAATAGTGCTTTGCAGATCAGTTATGATTATTACAAGTCAGTATTCATTCCTATACATGTCTATATCGTCTATGACGTTCGTCCCCGTTTCCCCTGCGCACGCTATCATACCGACTGCAACGCTTCTCCTGCATTCCATCCGGTTGATTCCGAGGCTACCTGAGACGGAATTCAAGAATGATACCATTTGGGCTGCAGATCGGGGCTGAAACTAAACTGCAACTATATTTGGGTAATTAGGTTGACATATAGCCAAGTTCTTTATATAGCAAATTTCAGTAAACAGTACTAACTGACATAGAATAACAAGAGCCATAACCCAAAAGCAACAACTTCTGTTTTTCTACATATTCACATTACAGTTCTCCTCAATAACCGCAATGTACAGGTTGAATAAAGTCCATAAAACCAATAAAGCAGCTCATTTAACGTACCATAAGTATGACAAGCTACTTGGTTGCTAGTAATAGAGTTTATATACCATGTAACCATAACTCTGTGCAGGTGGACCTATTTGCTTAATTATCTCATTCATTCATTAGTTTAAGGCCCTGCCTTCAGAGGCATGGCTCGATTGACTCGCTGAGTGTAGTCGGCATAGTCCGTGGCGCTGGTTGCTGTTATTATAAGCCATTTGCAAGGCCAAATGGCCCATCAGGTTGAGAGTTAAGTTTCAAATAACCATTTATTCTGACCTTACATTGACCCGTCTCAAAGTCCTGTTTTAGTTATGTGGCTTCATTGCCTGGCTTGGTGGATTTATCAAAAATGTTCTGTGGCTCTAGCATATTGTGTTACATTATTATTTAGCCATTCACAAAAAAAGAATGGCCAACTGGCATACAAACCGTTTGATAATTAGCAATATGCTCATACGCCTAGCCACTCCAGCCTCCTTACATCGACTCAGGGAAGCCATTGAATAGTTATTCACAACTTTATTGATGACACTCCTGCGTACTGCTTCTTCCTCTATGCAAAAGAGGTTTAGTGTTCGTTTATAGGCAACAAGACAGGGTGATGCTGTTTAATTAACGCTATCACAGGAATATATTGTGCTTTGCTCAGTGGATGGATACAGATTGGACTTAGGCATACTGGCGTATGAGTGTAGTTTGGTAATACACGTACAAACGCCTAGATTACAATAATGGGGCAGCTCATACGAAAACGTTCGCGTATAGTAAGTAACTAAATCGCTCTGTTCAAGTCGGTTCTAATGCATTATATATTGTCATTATTACTATTATTAATATACGGCAATCATCATTTATGAGTAGGGAACGACAATGGTACTGTTAAGTGATGGTAATATAGCAGGACTAGTACCTCAGCAAGATGGTTACAGAGGCATCATAACGGTTTCAACTTTGAACGAAGTATGGCATTCTCCCGCTTGTGTGGTTAAGCACATGGCACACTGTGTGTAACCTATCCATATGCAAGAAGTAAATAAAGCTGACATTAATGCCGCCATAACACCCGACTAGTGTGCTATTATGACGTCTATTACTTGCGTATCCTTTCAATATTATGCAGCGTAATGGCAATTGCTAGTTTCAGAAGTTTATGACATTCTTTTTGTGGAATATACAGCCCGTCGTCGCTACCAAGATTGATCGACTCCATTTTATGCGGTATAATGCCACAGAGACGTATTTTATATATTACTAATACCAGCAACACGCTTACATGATTAAGTCATCTATCTGACATGCACCATTTATCCTTTAAAGCAAATACGGAATGGACGATAATGCAGCGATCACGTTTTTATAGTAACAATGAATTGACCCCGCGTGCAAGAATATTGCTATATTAGCACGTGTGCATATAAAGCAAGCAGGCTTACTTCTAAGCAACGCAAAGTAGTCATAGATATATTATCTGGTACCAGTCCTTCGTCATGATATATTCATGAACATTTATTGGGCATATCCGCTAAGATTATCGCGTGTTTATACAATGTCAAATGAGACAATTGCAACAGGACATGCAGACTTGTTGGTCAAAACGGGGGTGATTCGTACAAAATCATCAGTATATAACATCAACATACTGTGTCCAATCATAAGCAGTATGTCTGTTGTCGATTCCAGGCACCTACGTCTCGAGATGCAATAGCAGGATCAAGTGCGCCGCTGCATGGACTTGCTGTTGTTTGGACACAGCAATTTAAATAATCTGGTACGAACACATTTGGTATTGAGAATTATATCCATATATACAGCGCTCATAACACGATTTTGAAAGAGATTTAGGCAGAAAGGCTATGTCAATGCGATAAAAAGTGGTAATGGTTCTGTTTTCACAGTTCAGTTTTTTCGGTAATCACGGCTGTTGTATATTCAGCAATGGCTTATTGTTAGCAATGCTGTTGACTATATGTCGAGTATATAAACCTTTATAACACACTATGGTGTGTATCATAATCCTCTTAACGTTCCTAATATATGTAACTGAATAAATTACCTTTAGTTAGCCACGACCCACTCGATCATCGTTGGTCTATGATTATAAGTCATTTGACTGGATGGCGACGGTGATTGACCAGTTCCGCTCCCATCATTCGATTGGTAACTTTTTAATGCAATTCTTCTATGAATGAGTACTGAAGAGTTAAGCATGGCTATTCAATCATCCATCCTCGTGTGGCTTGTATACAACATGCGTAAAAAAATGGGGGAAGGGGACGTGTATTTTCACCGACACAGCTAGCCCAATTATTGCTGGGTATTTCATCAGGTTGATTGCAGCTTTAAGACGCTGGTTTAACTTGCCTGGTCTAACATGCCCGTTTCATGATGCCACGGATAATTGCACTGTATAGTACGATAGCTATTGCCTCAAACAGAGGATGTGTCAGGGAAACGATTAGGTGTGTGGTAATATATCTGACTGATCTTTTGTGCGTTATTATTTTGGCGTCATTTGTCAATTTGTTTTATATTGTTATTGCTATTCAAATACAGACAATCTATTGATATTACAAAACCCGCGCTGTGTTCAAAACGCTTGTGACCCAGGTATCTGAATGGTTCTTTCTTGTAGATAAAACATTGTACAACACGACACTACTTGATCAGGTTTGTATTAATGACAGACCAAAACTGATCTGCCAGGTCGTACACATAGTCTCGTTGGCGTGATTGTCTGACGTGACAGCGTATGACATTTGTTACTTCAATGTGATCAATGCCATTGTATTTCATTAAAAAAATTAACCATATGAAACCCAGAAGTATAATTGAGTTGCATTGCGTCCGTTTGTTCAAACAATAAAACGCATGGAGACTGCACGCTCTTTTTTGCAACAAAATATGCTGACATAAAACAAATATTGCGAAATCTAAAACTGTTTTCTGATGCTCAATAAGGTTGTGGTGTCTATAATTGCTTAAATTTGATAAGTCAATACCATTCCATAACAGATCGTTATGTAGGTGTGGGAGCTTAATGTTATTGTTCTGGCCATTTGACATTTAAGTTTTATGCGAATCTCGGATTCGGCAAACCTTTGTCGCCAACTTTGATGATAATATCCAAATAATAATATTATACATTTAAATAAATTCTAACAGGTCTAGGCATAGTTCATGGACACAAATCGTCCGTTTCAGATATATGCCTTTGTGGAATTGCTAAATGATATAGAAATATGTATCGAAACGTTAAGAGATAAACACGTTGTATATACAGCATCGCAGGGCTGAGTGATCGTGTACCAGCAGGTTTGAGAAATGCATGGGTACTTATCACACTAGCCACAGGGTTGAGACCTTGACTTTATGACATTGAGGTTAGCACCTACAATTGCCCTGGACATGATTGGCCTGAATAATTCATTTCATTTGCCGATCATATCCTTGGGCAGATGAAATAAGAAAAGTATAATCAAATTGACGATATTATTGTTATGTTTGTATGATACATGTATGGTGAACTAATCGGTGAAGAGACGAATGGGTTGTTTGTTGGGTCGAATAAACGTAAGGCCATTTAAAGGCGGTTAGGGTCATGATTTTGTAATTCTTTGACATTTCTTTTTATACTTCCATTCTAATAAAAATCATGAATTATATATATTGCTCTGGCCAGAACACTTTTAAGATAATGACAAAAGCTTTTTATTTTGCATGTTCTTTCGACGATTGCAATCTCTGAGGGTTCTTTGGCAACTCAAAATCTATTCGATAATTCCTTCATTCTAACACAGGGTAAGATAAAAAATATATGACCTGTAAATGAAAGCAAATGATCTTCATAAACTCATGTCTTGTTTCGTTTACACGAACGACGATCTCCAACTGATGAATGAATACATATACATATTTATATATTCATGTATACATACATAAACATATATATATATATATATATATATATATATATATATATATATATATATATATATATATGTGTGTGTGTGTGTGTATTTATCTATATTTATATACATTCATATAGATATACATTGATATATATCTATATTAATCTTATATATATAAACATAAGCATTTATGTATGTATTTATATGCATATTTATGCAAATCTTAACATAACATATATATTTCACTATTAATTTATATATATATGTATATATATAAATATACATAATATATAAATATATATTTATCTAGATATCTTTATGTAAATATATATATAGATATATATCTATATTTATGTATATAAATAAATGTATATATATATATATACATATATGTATATATATATATATATCTATATATATATATATATCTATATATATATATATATATATATATATATATATATATATATATATATATATATATATATATATATATATATATATCTCTATATATATATATATATATATATATCTATATATATATATATATATATATATATATATATATATATATATATATATATATATACATGCAATAGTTACACACATTTACAATATCAACAGAGTGTTGGGAGCACGCCTACCGGGTTGCTTTGCATCATCATATTCCCTTGCCGCCAATTTGTATGCTTCCAGTTGCGCTTGGCATTAGCAACACAAATTGTAATGAGTAATCGTTTCTTTACAAATGGAAATACACGAGGAAACAATTTACATTTTCAATCGGCAATGGCACCATGTAAAATGACGCTCCATTCCAGGGGTATGGTCTCAGATTTCTAAACAAAAGGATTTAAATATTATGGTAGTGGTCAACCTTATTCTCGGTGATATAGTGTTACTTCTGTCATACCACGGTGCCGATATGACGTTGGATGGGGGTTAGAGGCGGTAAACATCAACCTTTATCTTTGCTATTGCATAAGGATGCATTTCAGACTATGTGCTTGTGCGATCATGCTATGCCGAGAAAACGCCACAAATGTTTTCTTGCCGGTCATATATAATTGAGTATTTGTCTGCACTGGCTGCTGTTACTCTTCGAGGGAGACCATGGAAACCCACGAGAGATGAATTACTTGACCTTGTACACACCGCGCGTGGATTATTGCTCTTTCATCTTCTAATTGCCAGAAGTTCAGAAGGCATTTCTGAGGAGTGCCCGTGATTTCCACAAAGCGTTTACACTATTCGAGATGACTTTAAATAACCATGGAGGAAACTAAGCTTAGAATTTCTTAGATAACGTGACAATATTGCTTTGGCATAAGGGATGGATTGAAAATATTGCGGCTTCGTATGCCTTAAAATAAGGTCACAGTCACAAACTTGTGAAAAGATACGCAATCAACACCCTGTACCTAAAATCGAATTTTTACCAGGAATTGTTGGTTCACTGGTATCGAAGAATAATACAGGTATGCCATGGATTTTTTGTTGCTTATTTGGGATGGTTACCGTTGGAATAACAAAATGTTAGGGGATAAAACAAATTAAATCGGTCACCCTACATAAAGATATTTTCGCTTAGCAATAATATCATCTTAATTATGATTTTACTTTGTGTGTCGTGCTATGTTAACATATAATATGATAAAAAATATACTGACTGTTATAAAGCTCTGGCTTTGTATTCATACGCAGTATTGACGTTACCGAAATTTATACTCGTCCTTTGGGATGAACACCCTTGCACTATTAATGAACTATACAAATAAAGCGATGTATCGCTTACTAAAAACAACTAGCTTGCTTGCCCTTCGTGAGTCGCCACTCAAATGTCGCTTTACCTAACACAGATTTCAATCAAATGGCCACATACAAAGTTATGATCAGATATGCATTTAAAGTGGCAGAAAAATGAATGGTAAATATGAAAGCACAATTAACGACTTACCATCCTTGCTTACTGTAGCATTCAATTCAAAAACACAAAATCTCTTTCTCATTCACAACAAATGTCATTCTACTTCGCTTTGTGCTTGTTTAAACTAGATTGACGCTGTCGTTACAAACGTATTCTTTGATGTACCTCATACAAACAGATAACGTAAATTCTGTCGCTTATTTGATTGCAACTAAGTAATCTCAGGAGTAAAGCAACTACTTAACTGAGGTCCTTTTTCACCAACTGTTCTATTCAAGTTAAAATCATATTTGACAAGCACAGTATTTAGGACCAAGCACAAAACATGTATTTCTTCAGAGTTGTCACAAGTGTTTGACTACGGATTCATACTTTATCTAAGTTGAAAACTTATCCAGTTATTATTTTCAACACATGTGCGTGAGAATATACCGGAGGTACTGTCACTTGAAAGCCAGGGATCGATTACCTATCGACAATTGTAGGATCATATTATTTCCGCTGTTCTAAAGTAGAATACATCTTTATATCAGGGACAGTCGGTTGTCCTATTATATCAGCCAAAATGAATCACATAATTGAATATATATGCGTATCAGTGTGTTTGGCTGCAAACGCTCTGTCAGTGTGATTGGTGTAATAATGACTGCCATATATGTCCACTCATAGCGAATCTTAGCGCATCTATAAGGAAACAATATATACCATTGGTTTTCGTCGCTGTTGCTCCTAAGAGCTCAGAGTTATCGTCTGATCAATATTTTCATTCTATGTTTACACTCTATGTTGCAATTAAATAGAACATTGAAAGCTTGCAATAAACGGCACAAGCGACATAGCTAAATGTTTTCAACACCTGTAAAAAGGATCATATCGCTACTAAGCTTGCCTTTTCTATTCATTAAGTAAGCTAATAGGAAAATTTACTGCTAATAGTCTACATTGCTTTGGGTAAGAAATGAAATTAACAGTTACAGAAAAAGGGTCGCAACGGTCCTTCATCAACGTTTCGTATATATTAATGTAACGGTCCATAAACGCCTGATGTGCGCAGCTGCCATATCCTACTTGAAGTCAAGGACTATTATTGACCTTTAAAAAAAGGATCTTAATACTTATTTTCGAAATCAGGCCTTGCACAAATGCTTTTAGAATACAGGCAGAAAAAAAACCTTTCACGGAAATGAATCAGTCATATAAGTTAGTATTTACAAATACAAACATGTACTTGACTATAACACATTCATGAGGCGCTATTGGTCGACGAAAGGAAGTACCCACTCATATTCAGATAATAACGCGGTGTTGTAACACATACATTATAATCACCATCCATTACTGTCTCGAATTCAAGGTCCAGCCATTTCGGGCTTTCATCATTAAGGTTTGATAACATGTGAAATGGAAGCAGATGGATAGATAATTGAATGTAATACAGACCGATATAGTCAAACAACATTACCACAGCACAAAACAAACCTATTACTGTTATTTGTGTTTTTATGTGTTGTGAGGCTTGGTATAGGAAATGTCATAACAAGAACTTTCGCATGTTATTAAGCGCTATTTTTGTCGTTTTATATTCATGATGTGACAAAGAATAATATGATATAAGGTATAGTCAGACAGGTGGCGTGTCAGCCTGTTAATAGATATGCCAGAGGGTCGTTCTATCGTATTTGATATTCACTAACGTCATGTGTCCGTGGGATAAGCGTCATTGTTCAAAAATATAAGGCGTCTGTTATGTGTGAGTAGGAATTAAACTATATCAGGCATGCACTTTGAGGTAGCTTCCGTCAATGACAGAAAATGCAAATGTTCGTATTGGTTCAACGCAGCTGTCTGAATACTTCGATGTGGTTTAGGACACGCCCCCTATATTGCCATCGCCGGCTCTAAGCAATCCTTTTGCCCATATCAGGCGGCGAGCCTTTTGAAATCCAAAGCAATACCATATAGCAACTAGATCAAGTGTATCGTTGCTTAGAATCCCTAATGCAGAGCATGATCAGTTGATACTACTGCCAAAGAGCGTTGATTGGCCAGCCATGGAACCACGGAAAATACCGGGCATTGTCTTATTTGGAAAGCGGGTTATTCCGGTTCGAGCACTTGGTCACATGTATTGCATGCAGTCGCGGCATGTAGACAAGCAAAAGAACATAGCATAACACTTTTGGGTAATAAAAACACATGAAACAACTTCTTTCACGTTAAAGATATTTAAACTCAGTTTTGGCATGAATTATTTCCACATTCTTATTATCCATCTCTGCCAAAGTAAGGGCTACGATTATTATAACAAACACTTATATGAGCTAATGAATTGTACCTAAAATGACTGTATCGACTTTAACAGCGATTGAATATTAATTACAATTATACCTGTATGAAAACATAGCTATAATTCCTTTATCAATGTAAATCGTAATTGGTAACCGCCTTTAAACAGCTAATCTCAACATTAAAACAATGGTGCTGTCAAATAAACAGTTTTCCGGCTAAACCTAGCCGGCTTACACTAGCCTACTCTACCCTAGCTTAGAATAGTCAAGCTTAGTTATGTTGATAAAATTTCAGCTGTCCATATCTGGGTTCATGACAACTGAAACTATACATTTATCCTCACTAGCAGAATACACCTAGCCACGACTTCGACAAGAATTAAATCAGTCATGTTGTGTAGAATAACTGACATCACGCTGTGAAAGTCTCCTCGCGCCACTTTAAAAGTTGATGTATTTGGTTACATATACATGCTGTCAAATAATAGTGCACTTGTGGTTGATGACAAACCAACTCATATTCAGATTATGGGAACTAGGTGATGTTAGTCATAGCTCATAATCACTCTCCATTGGTCTCTCGAATTCAAGGTAAAACAATTGCGGGATTTCATCATGGCGGTTTGATAGCATGACTATTGGAAATAGACAGATTATTATTGTATAGTTACTTGGCGAGTATTGAGGCTTGGTGCATGAAATGTAGAGATCATATGATTCATGGTTTATTCATTAATTATACCTCGGGGTTGCGACTAACACAATGTAATCCAACCCATTAAAAAAATCAAACCTAGGGTACCTCGCTTACAAACAGCAGTATGCAGGCCTATAGAGCCCTCGGCAGCAAAGAATCATATTACATATGGTATTGCCATACCGACGCCGTGTTAGCCTGCAAATAGATATTCATGGGAGTGATTGTGGTGTTTGTGGAAGAAAGAAATTAAATCAGGTAGATTCAGCCAATCACGGAAAAAGATAATGACACTTATTGACTATCAATTTAGAACACCGTATTATCTCACGTGAACGCGACAACCACCGTGGGCATATGAAGCTTAGCCAATAATTCATTTTGCAATCATTGAATCAGTGGCAACAGTGATTCGGTGCAAGGATAAAGCATGTAAGATACACTACCCATTTACATAATTTCCATTCTACGGCAAAGTTAATAAGGTTTACCACAACGCAAAACAGAACAAAGATAAGAGTAACAAAACAAAACATACGGAGTCACTGAACATAGCATTGCGAGTACAGTAACAGCCCAGTAGCAGCCGGCGTTCGGCGAATTCATATGTCACACTCATCTGGCGTACTTATTAAACATATTCAATTTGCAATTTGTGAGCCTTATTCTGAAATTGCATCACACAGTTTTTTCTTTGTAAAGGTGGAGTTTAAGGATGGAACCAGTACATGTGAATCCCAAAATAAATTGTTCAAATAAATGTGTACAATGTTCAACACTTTTATCATTTTCATGCATTGTTCACACGATTCTTCGAAAGTAAATGCTGACAATGCCTGCAGTTTCTTCGCCTTTTGAATTCGTTTTGTTTGATAATACTATTCTAGTACTGTTAAGGCTGCGGGCGCTGTTGTTGTACTGTTACTGATATTCAATAGTCTCGCCTTCAGGTCTGGGAGACCATAGTAGATTGAACTAAATGCCTTTTTTCCATTTTGGTGGATTTAACTCGTACAAGACAGTTCAACACTTTTATCATTTTCATGCATTGTTCACGATTCTGTAAATGCTGACAATGCCTGCAGTTTCTTCGCCTTTTGAATTCGTTTGTGTTGATAATACTATTCTAGTACTGTTCTACAGATCCTTGGCTGTGCTGTAACGTGCAGTTTTATCGTCTTGTGGTCTCATACAAGTAAGGGTTAAAAATGTATTGTCTTTAAAAAAATTACTTGATTGATAGGATGATCCACATCATGCATAAAATATTTTTTACCAAACCATGCACTCCACCGGGAGGTTAAAGGCTATATCATGCTGAACGAGACGATTCCTGCATGGGCGCGAAGTTACTATTAAAAGTCAATGTGCTTGATGTATTTAGCAGTTTCCTTGTCCCATTCTACTTGATCACACGAACTAGCTAATCAGGCGTAGGTTGATGTCCTGTTACCAACTATCCGCTCTGTTTCTGTGAATCATATCTCGTGCAAAGACGATTCTCTGCCTATTTGTGGAAAACGTGGTGGGGGTGATTTTACAAATTTGCATGGATAGAATTAGCTAATAGATAATTGCAATGATTGACAATCGGTACATCGGCGGCTTGTCACAGCATATGGTAAATAGGGTAGATTCATGGGTATTGGAACCAGCAAGCAAGATCAGCTATTTCCAATCCTTTCCAAATTTGCCATTTGCGATCTTTCCTGACGTCAGCGATTGGCAAATGGCTATTCCATTGTTAGGGTGATTCTAGCATTATAACAAGCCTCATTCGTCAACGTCGTGGTAAGGTGACATTCATCCGATGTGTGCTTTTTCATTTCACTCTGTTGTGTATAATCTCATTTAGTTACCTGCAGAGCACGTTACCTAAAAATACACTATTCAGTCAGATTGTGATGATTAACCAGATGGCTGAACACATGCATAGACATCTATCATCTAACAGATACCATGTTCGCCTGCAAATAGAAGTGCGTGGGGGTTATTATCATGTAGATCATATTTGCCAATCCTTTGTGCCTCGGGGAAAAGCGTGTTGATGTAGAGAAGTAAAGATAATGCGAATGTTTGCGTAGGGATTGTATCCGGCAACGTGTTCTGTATGCTCTCACAGGTAGCTTAATTCTATCACAGAGAGAAGGAATTTAATTACCACGAGGTTGATGAAAAACACTATCTCTTACGAGTGATCAAACCAATGGCTGTAACACAATATGAATTATTGGTCAGGGCAGGTATGCATGTCAGTAATGATGGATGGACTTATATGTACCTCTTGTAGCTTACTTCTATCACAGAGAGAAGGAATTTAATTACCACGAGGTTGATGAATAAAGAAGTTAGCGCAAGACCCCAATGACGTAAACAAAAATCTACTTGTAGCGTTCGCTTGTGTCCAAACACAATCTCTTACGAGTGGCTGCATCTTAAATATACGTGCACACCGGTTTTGAACAACTTATTTTACCAGATGAATGAGACATTTGTCCTGGAAATATGGCCCCAGCGGAAAACATTACGGGAAGTGTTATAACTGAAGGATAACATCATGCCCATTTGTTCCTAGGCAGAGTGCTATAGTAATCGCAAAAATTGTACATTGTCTCTAATGCTTCCGTTGTCTTTATTGGGTCATTTAATCGTTGGCTCGCTCTTATACACACACACATACACACACACACACACACACACACACACACACACACACACACACACACACACACACACACACACACACACACACACACACACACACACACACACATATATATATATATATATATATATATATATATATATATATATGTATATATATATAAATATATATATGGATATGTATATATATATATAAATTTATATATAATTATGCATTCATTTGCATGCAAAAATTTATTAACATAATTAAATGCAAATATATATATGTATATATATACATGTATATATTCACTCATGTATATATTTGCATGCATATATATATAAATATATATATATGCATATATACATATATATATGTACCTACACACACACACACATATATATATATATATATATATATATATATATATATATATATATATATATATATATATATATATATATATATATATATATATATATATATATATTATAGCCATACCAATAACACAGCGGGAGAACATGGCTATTTTATAACACATTTCAGTCAAAATGGTCGTTTTGCGAAATAAAATGTCAATGGATTCACTTTACGCGTAGCATTAGAAGACAGTTTGGCCAAGTTTTTTCAAATGTTCAAACAATTCTCCTTTTTCTGTTGATTTATGCTGTTGAGACATTTAAGTGTAAAAGGGTGTTCAGAAGACAACACGTTGTTTCAATTGCAAACATCAATGTTACAGGTGCTGCTGATGATAAGCATGGTGCATTTCTAACTAACAAAACGCTTGCCGAGGTATAAAACAAATGAAGCTTAGGATTTCACAAGGCGTTCGGCAGAAGCGTGTTAAGCTTGTACTTAGCTCGTGCTCATAATTCTAAGACCGGATTTCGATGGATGCAGTTCAGTCATATGATTCGCTGTTATTTGTACTGTATAAGGACACTCTGAACTGCTTTTGTTCGTGGCTCATATTAGGGCGGAAGTGGAATGTGTAATCAGGCGAGAACAGGTTGATGTCTTGGGAATATAGATGCTGATGAATGTGATCATTTGGTTGATCGCTGGCTCATCTGAAAGACCATTGTTTGGTAATGCCGTAAAATGAGATCGGTGGAGGAGTGAGATGATCAGAGTGGTAGATAATGCAAAGTATCTCTACTGTAGCAGAATGCGGCCCAGCTTTATCTGCACTACCAGAGAAAATGCATCAGGTCATAATCTTACTAGAATGCAACCAAAACATCAATGGAGATGCTACAAAGGAACTGTATCCTACTCATCGGCACCCAAATTGCTTAGGATGAACTATGCAAACTGTATGCAACAGTGAATCTCATCGCTACTTCTAATGCGGTTATGCATCTAACAAATACTATTTATTCACATATGAATATTTCAACATATATATAGATATTAATATATACACATATATCAATATTTATATATCTATACATATACAAACATATATATATAAAGGCATATATAATTATGTATACTATATATATATGCATAAACATATATATATATATATAATATATGTACACATATTGCATACATATATATCAATATATAAATAAGTATATATATATATATATATATATAAATATATATATATATATATATATATATATGCATATATAACCTCATACATAAACATGAATATATTTATATATATATATATATAAATATTGAAATATCAATATGTGCATGAATATATATATATATATATATATATATATATATATGAAACAAATAAATGTTTATATAGTAATATGAATGTACATATTCATGCACATATTGATATTTATATATTTATATATAAATATATATTTTTTTACATCTATGAATATATAAATGAAAGTCAAGATAAGTGAGCACATAAACATATATATATTAATTATATAGGCATATTAATATATTTATGTAAATGCATATATATATATATATATATATCATCATGTGTATATAAATGAACACATAAGCATACATATATTTTATCATATATGCTTGTAAATATATTTATGTACATGCATATATATATATATATATATATATATATATATATTATATATATATATTTATATTTATATATGGTAGATACCATATATATATACATATATGTATATGTTTATACAAAAAATTTAAATGAATATATATATATATGTTAATATCTACATTTATATATATATTCATATATATAAATATATACATATATGTATACACGAAACATAGATACATATACATATATATGTATATATATATAATATATGCCCAAATATATCTCTTCATATTGATATTGATATATATATATATGTGTTTATCACCACAAATGTATATATATATATATATATGTATGTGTACATGCATATATATGTATCAATATGCATGCATAATTATGCATATCTGTATATATATATTTATACAAATATTTACATAAGTATTTATATAACCAAGTATATATGATATATGGTATATAAATATATATTCACGTATGTTTATATGTAAGCAAATTTATATATATATGCACTTTATTATATTGAGATATATGTATATATATAGAAATATAAATATAAGTGTGTATATATTTACAAGTTTATAATACATATATTTATGTATATATATATATATATATATATACATACATACATATATTTATATATATATATACATATATATATACTTATATTTATATATTTATATATATCCATATGAATGTATATATATGCATATGCATATATATATATACATATATATATATATATATATATATTTGTTTTTACATATATGCATGGAAAATATGCTGATATGTATATGTAAGCATGAAAAAATATTTATTTATATATTTATATATGTGCATTTATATACTAATATAGCTGTATTTATTTGTGTATATACGAAAAACAAAGAGACGTATACATATATATATAGATATACAATATATATATATATATATATATATACATATATATATATATATATATATATATACATATACATATTTATATATATATATATATATGTATATATATATATAAATACATATATACATGTATACATGGATATATATACATACATTGATATATATTTACATATATTGATTGATATATATGCATAATACCACAAATGTATCTATATATATGTATGTGCACGTATTTATATATGTATCAATATATATGTATATAAATGCATATATATATATATTTATATTCATATATTTTTTTATATTCATAGATCTATGACTATGTATTTGAATATGTTATATAGGAGCGAACACATGCACTTAGCAGCTCACAATATCCTTGAAAGCTCACCTTCATATTGCACCAACATTGATGACAATTCAACAGTATCGATGAACAATATCCTTATTACATAACTTCCATTTATATTTTTTTCTTAGCTGCTGAACTTTTAATTATGTCATTTGGCAATTCATTTCGTACCATTCTTTCGACTCAAGCACGACTCAAGCTACTTATATTATGTTGTAAATGACGACTTTCGTAAGGCTTGGTACCTCATTTCAGAATGAAGCAAAAGCTTCCAACTACAATAGTGTCACTTTTCAGTAGGTATCGTCATCTCTTCCAGCTCAAGGATTAATTCCCATTGAACGATGTAATATGATTCCTTAATAATACGAACGCTCACTTGAAAGGTAATTTTGAGAGGGAGAGAAATTACGTTTTCCCATAAATTACTTCGAAAGGATCCTATTCTATCATGTTTGTTTACGATTGTTTTTGGAAACGATGAAGATACTTCTGCACAATAGTGCTTTGCAGATCAGTTGTGATTATTACAAGTCAGTATTCATTCCTCTACATGTCTATGTCGTCTATGACGTTCGTCCCCGTTTCCCCTGCGCACGCTATCATGCCGACTGCAACGCTTCTCCTGCGTTCCCTCCGGTTGGTTCCGAGGCTAGCTGGGACGGAAGTCCAACATGATACCATTGGGGCTGCATATCGGGGCTGATACTAAACTTCAACTATATTTGGATAATTAGGTTGACATATAGCCCAGTGCTTTATATAGCAAATTATCAGTAAACAGTACTAACTGACATAGAATAGCAAGAGCCATAACCCAAAGGCAACAACTTCTGTTTTTCTACATATTCACATTACACTTCTCCTCAATAACCGCAATGTACAGGTTGATTAAAGTACATAAACCAATAATGCAGCTCATTTAACGTACAATTAATATGACAAGCTACTTGGTTGCTAGTAATAGCGTTTATATACCATGTTACCATAACTCTGTGCAGGTGGACCTATTTGCTTAATTATCTCATACATTCATTTGTTTAAGACCCTGCCTTCAGAGATAAGTGAGCACATAATGGTCCATCAGGTTGAGCGTTAAGTTTAAAATAACCAGGGTCAACAAATGTTTGATTCAATGAAACCCATTTTCTCTGACATTACATTGCATTGACCCATCTCAAAGTCCTGTTTTAGTTGTGTGACTTAATTGCTGGGCTTTGCGGATTTATCAAAACTGCTCTGTGGCTCTAGCATACTGTGTTACATTATTATTCAGCCGTTCAGAAAAAATAATGGCCAACTGGCTTGCAAACCGTTTGATAATTTGCAATTTGCTCATACGCCGATCATCTCATGCCTCCATACATCGACTCAGGATAGCCACTGCATAGTTATTCACAGCTTTATTATTGTTTTCCATAATTGTCGTTTGCGATGACACTCCTGCGTACTGCTTCTTCCTCTATGCAAAATCATCTATTAACTGGGGGGTTCAGTGACCGTTTAAAGGCAACAAGACAGGGTGATGCTGTTTAATGAACGCTATCACAGGAATTTATTGTACTTTGTTCAGTGGATGTATACAGATTGGACTTAGGGATACTCGTGTATGAGTGTGGTTTGATAATACACGTACAAACGCCTAGCTTACAGTAACAGAGCTGCTCAATTAAACCTGGTCGCGTATAGTAAGTAACTAAATCGCTCTGTTCGAGTCAGCACTGATCGGTCCGAACACATTTACCAGAGTGACAAAATTCATCTTTATCCCGACCATTGAGCATTGTACCTGATAATATTCAATGCAATGTGCTCAATTCCCAAATTGCATAACATTTTGCACATGTAAAATTCATCGACATTTTACTGTAGTCTGGTTTAATTTTTACTATGGTGATGTGTAGCACAGAGCATGCTGTCACCGCGACTAGGTAATAGAGAAGTACTTATTTAACTGGTGAATGGTTAACCCTAGATCAAATTTCGTAACTTTGAGTGGAATGAAACTTACGGACCAACAAGACAATCACATCAAAACAATAAGTCGCAGGTAAATTATATTGACCTATAAAGCAGGCGTCCTTTGCCCATCTGTTGTTCATTCTTCGTTGTGTTCACTGAAGCACTCAGTCGAACTACTCAAGCGGCTAGCACAAGCCAAACTGCATCGCCATCTTCATATTAATCTTCCCAACATTCTTGTAATGACAGGTGCAATTTCAGGATCGCAAGAATAAAACATTTCATAAGCGCATACAAATGACATATGATTGACATGATTATCATTATCATTGTCATTATTACTATTATTAATATAAAACAATCATTATTTATGAGTGGAGAAAGACAATGGTACTGTTAAGTGATGGCAATATAGCAGGACTAGTGCCTCAGCATAATAGTAACAGAGGCATCATAACGGATTCAACCTTGAACGAAGTATGGCATTATCCCGCTTATGTGGTTAAGCGCATGGCACACTGTGTGTAACCCATTCATATGCAAGAAGTAACATAAAGCTGACATTAATGTCGCCATAACACGCGACTAGTGTACTGTAATGACGTCTATTACTCGCGTTTCCTTGCAATATTATGCAGCGTAATGGCAATTGCTAATTTCAGAAGTTTATGACATTCTTTTTGTGTAATAAAAAGTGCAACCCGTCGTCGTTATCCAGATTGATCGAAACCATTTGACGCTGAATAATGCCACAGCGGCGTATTGTATATATCACTAATACCAGCAACACGCTTACATGATTAAGTCATCTATCTGACATGCACCATTTATCCTTTAAAGTAAATACGGAATGGACGATAATGCAGCGATCACGTTTTTATAGTAACAATGAATTGCCAGCGTGCAGGAATATTAGCACGGGTACATAAAAGCAATCAGGCTTGCTTCTCAGCAGTGGTCATAGATATAGGTACCAGTCCTTTGTGATGGTATATCCATGAACATTTATTGAGCATATCTCCTAAGAATATCGCGTGTTTTTACAATGTGACAATCGCAACAGGACATGCAGGCTTGTTGGTCTGAACGAGATGCGATTTGATTCGTAGAAAATCATCAATAGATAACATCAACATACTGTGTCCAATCATAAGCAGTATGTCTGTTGTCGATTCCAGGCACCTGCGTCCCGGAGATGCAATAGCAGAATATCATGGCTCTAGACTTGCACGAATTTTCAGAGCAACGTTTTGTGAATGAAAACAATGTGAAACAAAATATCTGAGAGGGTGTGTGTGAAATGTAGGCAAGGGACTCTGCGCTTTGCATAACCATTGATGCGCCAGATTGGACAGTTCATCAGTTGTTTTAGATTCTGATCTGTGTGGACTTGCTGTTGTTTGGACACAGCGATTTATATAATCTGGTACGAACACATTTCGCATTGAGAATTATATCCATGTATACAGCGCACGTAACATGATTTTGAAACGAGATTTAGACAGAAAAGCTATGTCAATGCAATAAAAAGGTGGGAATGGTCCTGTTCATCTTCGGCTGATGTATATTCAGCAATGGCTTATTGTTAGAAATGCTGTTGACTATATCTCTAGTATATATACCATTGTAACACAATGTGGTGTGTATCATAATCCTCTTAACTCATATATTATATACGACAAACGTCTACGATTATTTCACTCATTTGACTGGATGGCGACGGTGATTGACCAGTTCCGCTCGTCATCATTCGATTGGCAACTTTGTGAATGCAATTCTTCTATGAATGAGCACTGAAGAGTTAAGCATGGCTATTCAATCATCCATCCTCGTGTGGCTTTAATACAAAGTGCGTAAAAAATGGGGGAAGGGGACGTGCATTTTCACCGGCACATCTAGCCCAATTATTGCTGGGTATTTCATCAGGTTGATTGCAGCTGTAAGACGCCGGTTTAATTTGTCTGGTCTGACAAGTAAATAATGTGTCAAAGGTGACATGCCCGTTTCATGATGCCACGGATAATTGCACTGTAAAAGTACGATAGCTATTGCCTCAAACAGAGGATGTGTCGGGGAAACGATTGGGTTTGTGATTATATATCTGTCTGATCTTTTGTGCGGTATTATTTTGGCGTCATTTGTCAATTTGTTTTATATTGTTATTGCTATTCAAAAACGGAAAATCTATTGATATTACAACATCCATGCCGTGTTCCAAACGCTTGTGACCCAGATATCTGTATGGTTCCTTCTTGTAGATAAAACATTGTACAACACGACACTACTTTATCAGGTTTGTATTAATGACAGACCAAAACTGATCTGTCTGGTCGTAGACTAGTTTCCTTTTTCGTGCATTTTTGACGTATGCAGCGTATGAACTTTGATACTTCACTGTGATTAATGTCATCGTATCTGATTTAAAAGATTAACCAGATGAAACCCGGAAGTATGATTGAGCTGACATAGGCTTTGTATTACGTCCGTTTGTTCAAACAATAAAACGCATGGAGACTGCACGCTTTTTTTTGCAACAACATATGCTGACATTGAACAAATATTGCGAAATCTAAAACTGTTTTCTGATGCTCAACAAGGTTGTGGTGTCTATAATTGTTTAAATTCGATACGTCAATACCATTCCATAACAGATCGTTATGTAGGTGTGGGAGCTTAATTATATTGTTCTGGCCATTTGACATTTAAGTTTTTATGCGAATCATGGATTCGGCAAACATTTTGTCGCCAACTTTGATGATAATATCAGAATAATACTATACATTTAAATATATTCTAATAGGTCTAGGCATAGTTCATGGATACAAATCGTCCATTTCAGTTATATGCCTTTGGGGAATTGCTAAATGATATAGAAATATGTCTAGAAACGTTAAGAGATAAACACGTTGTATATACAGCAACGCGGGGCTGAGTGATCGTGTACCAGCGGGTAAGGGAAATGCATGGGTACTTATCACACTAGCCACAGGGTTGAGAGCTTGACTTTATGACATTGAGGTCAGCACCTAAAAATGGCCCTGGACATGATTGGCCTGAATAATTCATTTCATTTGCCGATCATATCCTTGGGCAGATGAAATAATTTTTACTTAACAAATGGATTATGTACCAGCTTTATGTTGTTTGATGATGTTTAACATGCCTGATCAGCTGCGTAAGTATTTACTAGAACCATCGGCAATGGCATCATGTAAAATGACGCTCCATTCCAGGGGTATGGTCTCAGATTTTTAAACAAAAGGATTTAAATACTATAGTAGTGGTCAACCTTATTCTCGGTGATATAGTGTTACTTCTGTCATAACACGGTGCCGATATGACGTTGGATGGGGGTTAGAGGCGGTAAACAGCAATATTTGTCTTTGCTATTGCATAAGGATGCATTTCAGACTATGTGCTTGTGCGATCATGCTATGCCGAGAAAACGCCACAAATGTTTTCTTGCCGGTCATATATAATTGAGTATTTGTCTGCACTGGCTGCTGTTACTCTTCGAGGGAGACCATGGAAACCCACGAGAGATGAATTACTTGACCTTGTACACACCGAACGAGGGCCATTGCTCTTCTATCGTCTAATTGCCAGCAGTTACGTCGCCAAAGTTCAGAAGGCATTTCTAAGGAGAGCCCGTGATTTCCACAAAGCGTTTACACTATTCGAGATGACTTCAAATAACCATGGAGGAAACTAAGCTTACAATTTCGTAGATGACCTGACAATATTGCTTTGGCATAAGGGATGGATTGATGATATTGCGGCTTCGAATGCCTTAAAATAAGGTCACAGTCACAAACTTGTGAAAAGATACGCAATCAACACCCTGTGCCTAAAATCGAATTTTTACCCTGTAATTATTGATTCACTGGAATCGAAGTATAATACAGCTATGCCATAGTTTTGTTGTTGCTTATTTGGGGTGGTTAACGTTGGAATAACAAAATGTTAGGGGATAAAACAAATTAAATAGGTTTCCTTACATTAAGATATTTTAGTAATAATTTCATTTTAATTAGGATTTTTCTTTGTGTATCGTGTTTATTTGGGATGGTTACCGTTGGAATAACAAAATGTTAGGGGATAATACAAATTAAATCGGTCACCTTACATAAAGATATTTTAGCTTAGCAGTAATATCCTCTTAGTTAGGATTTTACCTGGTGTGTCGTGCTACGTAATATGATAAAAAAATATACTGACTGTTATAAAGCTCTGGCTTTGTATTCATACGGAGTATTGACGTTACCAAAAATTATACTCGTATGTATGTCCACTTAAAGGCAGAGCATAGCGCATCTCTAAGGAAACAATATATACCATTGGTTTTCGTCGCTGTTGCTCCTAAGAGCTCAGAGTTATCGTCTGATCTATGTTTACACTCTATGTTACAATTAAACAGAACATTGAAAACGTGCAATAAACGGCACAAACGGCATTGCTAAATGTTTTCAACACCGATAAAAAGAATCATACTAAGCTTTGCCTTTTCTATTCAATAAGTAAGCAAATAGGAATATTTACTGCTAATAGTCTACATTGCTTTGGGTAAGAAGTGAGATTTACAGTTACAGAAAAAGGGTCGCAATTGGCGCGCAACATTCACACAGTAGCTTCATCCACGTTTCGTATATATTAATGTAACGGTCCATAAACACCTGATGTGCGCAGCTGCCATATCCTACTTGAAGTCAAGGACTATTATTGACTTATAAAAAAGGGTGTTAACACTTATTTGCGAAACTCGGCCACGCAAAAACACTTTTTTAGAATAGGACACTTTACCTCACTGGCAGAAAAAAACCCTTTCACGGATATGAATCAGTCATATAAATTAGTATTTACAAAAACAAACATGTACTTGACTATAACACATTCATGGGGCGCTAATGGTCGACGAAAAGAAGTACCCACTCATATTCAGATAATAACGCGGTGTTGTAACACATACATTATAATCACCATCCATTACTGTCTCGAATTTAAGGTCCAGCCATTTTAGGCTTTCATTATTACGGTTTGATAACATCTGAAATGGAGTAAGATGGATAGATAATTGAATGATATATAGACCGATATAGTCAAACAACATTATCACAGCACAAAACAAACCTATTACTGTTATTTGCGTTTTTATGTGTTGTGAGGCTTGGTATAGGAAATGTCATAACAAGAACTTTTGCATGATATTAAGCGCTATTTTAGCCATTTTATATTCATGATGTGACAAAGAATCATTTGATATAAGGTATAGTCAGACAGGTGGTGTGTTAGCCTGTTAATAGATATGCCAGAGAGTCGTTCTATCGTATTTGATATTCACTAACCTCATGTGTCCGTGGGATAAGCGTCATTTGTCAAAAATATAAGGCTTCTGTTATATTTGAGTAGGGATCAAACTATATCAGTCATGCACTTTGAGGTAGCTTCCGTCAGTGACAGAAAATGCAAATGATTCGTATTGGTTCAACGCAGCTGTCTGAATACTTTGATGTGGTTTAGGACACGCTCCCTATATTGCCATCGCCGGCTTTATGCAATCCTTTCGCCCATATCAGGCGGCGAGCCTTTTGAAATCCAAAGCACTACCATATAGCAACTAGATCAAGCGTATCGTTGCTTAGAATCTTAGTCTTCAGTTGATACTGCTGCCCAAGAGCGTTGATTGGCCAGCCATGGAACCACGGAAAATACCGGGTATTGTCTTATTTGGAAAGCGGGGTTTTCCGCTTGGAGCACATGGCCACATGTATTGCACGCAGACTCTGAGGCGGTGGAGAGAAGCCCAGAGTCGCGCATGCAGACAAGCAAAAGAACATAGCATAACACTTTTTTGGTAATAAAAACACATGAAACAACTTCTTTCACGTTAAAGATATTTAAACTCTATTTTGGCATGAATTATTTCCACAATCCTATTTTCATCTCTGCCAAAGTAAGGGCTAAAATTATTATAGCAAACACTTATATGAGCTAATAAATTGTGCCTTAAATGACTGTATCGACTTTAACAGCGATTGAATATTAATCACAATTTTACCAGTATGAAAACATAGCTATAATTCCTTTATCAATGTAAATCGTAATTGGTAACCGCCTTTAAACAGCAAATCTCAACATTATAACAATGGTGCTGTCAAATAAACAGATAGTTTTCCGGCTAAACCTAGCCGGCTTACACTAGCCTACTCCACCTTAGCTTAGCATAGTCAAGCTTAGTTATGTTGATAAAATGTCAGCAGTCCATGTCTGGGTTCTTTACAAATGAAAACGTATTATCTCACATGAATGCGACAACTGCCGTGGGCATACGAAGCTTGGCCAAACAATTCGTCTTGCAATCATTAAATCAGTGGCAAAAGTGATTCGGTGCAAGGATAAAGCATGTAAGATACACTACCCATTTACATAATTTCCATTCTACGGCAAAGTTAATAAGGTTTACCACAACGCAGAACAGAACAAAGATAAGAAACAAAACATACGCAGTCACTGAACATAGCATTGTGAGTACAGTCCAGTAGCAGCAGGCGTTTGGCGAATTCATGTCACACTCATCTGAATATAACTACGTTGTGGGTCGTAGGGATATATTACATTCTCCCTTATGCACCGAAGAGATGATTAATATGATGATATTTGCTCAGTATATGATCAACTATACTTTAAATCGTTCAATTGATCTGGATCTTTGACCCATTTTCCTGTGTGGTGTCCATGTGAATCTTTAAGTAAAATTTCATTCTTCTATTTTGGTAGCTATACCTTGTACAAGACAGTTCAACACTTTAATCATTTTCATGAATTGTTCACCATTCTGTAAATGCTGAGAACGCCTCCAGTTTTTTCGCCTATTGAATTTGTTTGTGTTGATAATGCAGATCCTTTGCTGTGCTGTAACGTGCAATTTTATCGTCTTGTGGTCTCATACAAGTTAGGGTTAAAAATGCATTGCTCCTTTTATGTATGATGCGGATCATCCTATCAATCATTTTTACCAAACCATGCACTCCACCGGGAGGCTAAAGGCTATATCATGCTTAACGAGACGATTCCTGCATGGGCGCGAAGTTACTATTAAAAGTCAATGTGCTTGATGTATTTAGCAGTTTCCATGTCTCATTCTACTTGATCACACGAACTAGCTAATCAGGCGTAGGTTGATGTCCTTTTACCAACTATCCGCTCTGTTTCTGTGAATCATATCTCGTGCAAAGACGATTCTCTGCCTATTAGTGTAAAACTCTGCAAAGATAGTATTAGCTTTCCATAGTAATGAGTACAGTCATCCATAGTTATTGGATGACACGTGTAAGGTTCTTATAAATCGCGGAAATCCACAGTGAATCGTCTCGTCTGATACAGCTACTCCTATTTTCTATCGTTGTCAAATAACATTACTACTCAATCCTATTTAGTTGTTGTACAGGTACCATTCATTCAGTAGCAAACAATTTGTATCACCAAAGCATGTGTCCTGGTACGCTTTCATACTGTCACGCACAGAATAGATCAACCCACTATTTATAGCACAATATAAATCATTGGTCAGTGCGGCTATGTAATAACATGTCCGTGAAGACGGATGGACTTCTATGCACATTCGGTCCGTTATAAGATTTTCCCCAAGTACCAATATTATTCAAGGACCTGTACAGCTATCTGATATCACAAATGCACCAATAACATTCTGTGCTTCAACGAGTCATTTCTACCAAGATCATTTCATGGCATGCAGCATAATGTTAATTGGACGCCAAAGCGTGCATTTACTGTTGTATCTGTAGCATTGAAAGCTGAACAAATCTATCCCTTTATTATGGTTTGTAACAAGTTGTGAATTGTTGTGAGTCACCATATGGACATCTTAGATTGCTGGTTGATGAATAGGATATCGATACACAGTCGGATTTAATTACCACCATAACACATGTACTTGAACAATTACAAAGAACCACTGTAATATTTTCTTTAGATCTGGATAATTCCAATCGTTGACCATCGGTAGATCGACCGCTTGTCACAGCATATGGTATATGGGGTAGATTAATGGCTATTGGAACCAGCAAGCAAGATTTCCAATCCTTCCCAAATTTGCCATTTGCGATCTTTCCTGACGTCAGCGATTGGCAAATGGCTATTCCATTGTTAGGGTGATTCTAGCATTATAACAAGCCTCATTCGTCAACGGTAAGGTGACATTCATCCGATGTGTGCTTTTTCATTTCACTCCGTTGTGTATAATCTCATTAAGTTACCTGCAGAGCACGTTACCTAAAAATACACTATTCAGTCAGATTGTGATGATTAACCAGATGGCTGAATACATACATAGACATGTATCATCTAACAGGTACCATGGTCGCCTTCAAATAGAAGTGCGTGGGGGTTATTAGCATGTAGATCATATTTGCCAATCCTTTGTGCCTCGGGGAAAAGCGTGTTGATGTAGAGAAGTAAAGGTAATGCGAATGTTTGCGTAGGGATTGTATCAGGCGACGTGTTCTGTATGCTCTCACAGGTAGCTTAATTCTATCACAGAGAGAAGGAATTTAATAACCACGATTTTAATGAATATGGAAGTTAGGGCATGACTCCATTGTCGTAAATTAAATCTGCTTATAGCGTTCACTTGCGTCCAAACACAATCTCTTACGAGTGATCAACCCAATAGCTGTAACACAATATGAATTATTAGTAAAGGCAGCTATGCAATGATGGATGGACTTATATGCACATGTGATAGCTTAATTCTATCACAGAGAGAAGGAATTTAATAACCACGAGGTTGAGGAATAAGGATATTAGGGCATGATCCCATTGACGTAAACAAAAATCTGCTTGTAGCGTTCACTTGCGTCCAAACACAATCTCTTACGAGTGGCTGCGTCTTAAATATACGTCCAATTGCTAATCACAAAGGGTCATGCATACTGGTTTTAAACAACATTATTTTACCAGAGGAATGAGACATTTGTCCTGGAAATATAGCCTCAGCGGACGTCATTACGGGTAGCGTTATTAAAGAAGGATAATATCATGCCCATTTATTCCTAGACAGATTGCTATGGTAATCGCAAAAATGGAATATAGTCTATAATGCTTCCGTTGTCTTTATTGGGTCATAAAATCCTTGGGTCGCTCTTATATATATATATATATATATATATATATATATATATATATATATATATATATATATATATATATATATATATATATATATATATATATATATATATACCTATATATATATATATATTTGTATATATATATATTGATATATATATATAAATATATATGTAAATATATTGATATATATGTATATTGATATACATAAATATATATATATATATGTATGTATATGTATATATGTATATATATTTATTTATATCTATACATGTATGTATATATATATATATGTATATATTTATATATATGTATATGTATGTATATATATATGTATATATATCTGTATATATATGTCTCTTATATATATATTTATATATATTTTAATATATATATATATTTATATATATATTTTTTTCCTGTATATATATTATATATATTTATATATATATTATATGTGTGTGTGTGTGTATATATGACACTTTCGTAACTCATATGTATCGGTTTTTCTTATATTATGTTGTAAATTACGACTTTTGTAAGGCTTGTTACCTCATTACAGAATGAAGAAAAAGCTTCCAGCTACAATAGTATCACATTTCAGTAGATATCGTCATCTCGACCAGCTCAATGATTAATTCCCATTGAACGATGTAATATGATTCCTTAATAATGCGAAAGCTCACTTGAAAGGTAAATTTTGCGAGGGAGAAAAATTGCGTTTTCCCATAAATTACTTCGAAAGGATCCTTTTCCATCGTGTTTGTTTAGATTGTTTTTGGAAGCGATGAAGATACTTCTGCACAAAATTACTTTGCAGATGAGTTAGTCAGTATTCATTCCTCTGCATGTCTAAATCGTCTTTGACGTTCGTCCCCGTTTCCCCTCCACACGCTATCATACCGACTGCAACGCTTCTCCTGCGTTCCATCCGGTTGGTTTCGAGGCTACCTGGGACAGAAGTCCAGCATAATACCATTGGGGCTGCAGATCGGGGCTAAAACTAAACTGAAACTATATTTGGGTAATTAGATTGACGTATAGCCGAGTGCTTTATATAGCAAATTATCAGTAAACATCACTAACTGACATAAAATATCAAGAGCCATAACCCAAAGGCAACAACTTCTTTTTTTCTACATATTCACATTACACTTCTCCTCAATAACCGTAATGTACAGGTTGATAAAAGTCCATAAACCAATAAAGCAGCTCATTTAAGGTACCATTAATATGATAAGCTACTTGGTTGCTAGTAGTAGCGTTTCTATACCATGTTACCATAAATCTGTGCAGGTGGACCTATTTGCTTCATTATCTCATACATTCATTAGTTTAAGGCCCAGCCTTCAGAGGCATGGCACGATTGATTCGCTCAGTGTAGTAAGCATAATCCGTGGCGCTGGTTGTTGTTATTATAAGCCATTTGCAAGGCCAAATGGCCCATCGGGTTGAGAGTTAAGTATCAAATAACCAGGGTCAACAAATGATTGATTTAATAGAACCCATTTTCTCTGACATAACATTGCATTGACCCATCTCAAAGTCCTGTTTTAGATGTGTGACTTCATTGTCTGACTTTGTGGATTTGTCGAAACTACTCTGTGGCTCTAGCATACTGTGTTACATTATTATTTAGCCGTTCAGAAAAATTAACGGCTTGCGAACCGTTTGATAATTAGCAATTTGCTTATACGCCGAGCAACTCCAGCCTCCATACATCCATACATCAGGATAGCCACTGCATAGTTATTCACAGCTTTATTATTGTTTTCCATAATTGGCGTTTACGCTGACACTCCTGCGAACTGCTTCTTCCTCTATGCAAAATCATCTATTATCTGGAAGCTTTTAGGCAACAAGACAGGGTGATGCTGTTTTATGAACGCTATCACAGGAATATATTGTGCTTTGTTCAGTGGATGTATACAGATTGGACTTAGGGATACTGGTGTATGAGTGTAATTTGGTAATACACGTGCAAACGCCTAGCTTACAATAATGGGTCTGCTCATTCAAATCCCGTTCGGGTATAATAAGTAACTAAATCGTTCTGTTCGAGTCAGCAGTCATCGGTTCGAATGCATTTACCAGAGTGACCAAATTCATCTTTATCCCGACCATTGAGTATTGTACCTGATAATATTCAATGCAATGTGCTCAATTCCCAAACTGTGTATAATTTTAGGCATTTAAAATTCATCGACTTTTGACTGTAGTCTGGTTTAGTTTTTACTATGGTGATGTGTAGCACAGAGCATACTGTCACCGCGACTAGATGAAAGAGAAGTACTTATTTAACTGGTGCATGGCTCACCATAGGTCACATTTCGTAACTTTGGGTGGAATGAATCTTACGGACCAACAAGACAATCACATCAAAACAATAAATCGCAGGTAAATTATATTGACCTATAAAGCAGGCGTCCTTGGCACATCTATTGTTCATTCTTCGTTGTATTCACCGAAGCACTCAGTCGAACTACTTAAGAGGCTAGCACAAGCCAAACTGCATCGCCATCTTCATATTAATCATCCCAACATTCTTGTAATGACAGGTGCAATTTCAGGATCGCAAGAATGAAACATTTCATAAGCGCATACAAATGACATATGATTGACATGATTATCATTATCATTGTCATTATTACTTTTATTAATATAAAACAATCATTATTTATGAGTGGAGAAAGACAAGAAAGACTGTTAAGTGATGGCAATATATCAGGACTAGTAACCAGCAAGATAGTTACAGAGGCATCATAACGGTTTCATCCTGGAACGAAGTATGGCATTCTCCCGCTTGTGAGGTTAAGCGCATTGCACACTGTGTGTAACCTATCCAGTAATATAAAGCTGACATTAATGCCGCCATAACACCCGACTAGTGTTCTATTATGACCTCTATTACTCGCGTATCCTTTCAATATTATGCAGCGTAATGGCAATTGCTAGTTTCAGAAGTTTATGACATTCTTTTTGTGTAATATACAGCCCGTCGTCGCTACCCCAAATTGATCGACTCCGTTTTATGCGGTATAATGCCACAAAAACGTATTTTATATATCACTTATACTATCAACACGCGTACGTGTCATCTATCTGGCATGCATCCTTTAAAGCAAATACGGAATGGACGATAATGCAGCGATCACGTTTTTATAGTAACAATGAATTGACCCCGCGTGCAGGAATATTGCTATATTAGCACGTGTGCATAAAAGCAAGCAGGCCTACTTCTAAGCAACGCAAAGTAGTCATAGATATATAATCTGGTACCAGTCCTTCGTCATGGTATATTAATGAACATTTATTGGGCATATCCGCTAAGATTATCGGGTGTTTATACAATGTCAAATGAGACAATCGCAACATCACATGCCGTCTTGTTGGTCTTAATGGGGGTGATTCGTACAAAGTCATCAGTATATAACATCAACATACTGTGTCCAACCATAAGCAGTATGTCTGTTGTCGATTCCAGGCACCTGCGTGCCGGAGATGCAATAGCAGAATATCATGGTTCTAGACTTGCATGAATTTTCAGAGCAAATTTTTGTGAATGAAAACAATGTGAAACACAATATCTGAGAGGGTGTGTGTGTGTAATGTATGCAAGGGACCATTGATGCGCCAGATTGGACAGTGCATCAGTTGTTTTATATTCTGATCAAGTGCGCCGCTGCATGGACTTGCTGTTGTTTGGACACAGCGATTTAAATAATCTGGCACGAACACATTTCGCATTAAGAATTATATCCATATATACAGCGTTCATAACACGATTTTGAAACGAGATTTAGGCAGAAAGTCTATGTCAATGCAATAAAAAGTGGTAATGGTTCTGTTTTCACAGTTCATTTTTTTCGGTAATCACGGCTGTTGTATATTCAGCCATGGCTTTGACTATAATTCAAATATATATACCATTGTAACACAATACTACTTTGTGTATTATCATAACTTCAGTCATGAGGTAAACACATTCTTTATCAATTTTGTATTAATGACAGACCAAAACTGATCTGTCAGGTCGTAGACGTGATCGCTTGACGTGTACAGCGT
>CM067342.1:18744673-19174673 GCA_034190875.2 Urechis unicinctus | reverse complement strand
GTCATTATTCTCTATTGCGCTACAAAAGAATGGTGAGCGCATGGATATCAGGTGACAGAAAAGGACTCCCACAAAGGTTCATAATATAGCAACGTGAAAGTTGTATGTGTTCAAGCTTTTGAATGATGGAGGTAAAATATTTCTGAGTACTTCCCATTGCATAGAATTGGTATATTGTTAAGCAAACAAGAGTACAACAGCAGCAATGCCATAATCAAATATAAAGTTAATAAGTGTCAAATACGGAAACACTTTGTTAGTGTTGTCACAAGAAAATGAAGGACATTATTTCGTCTGACTGTTTAAGATCTATTAATTGGCACTGAACGCTTGATTCTACGATTTAATTGCAATTCATCCGAAGCTGATGGAATTTGAGCAATAATACCAGAAAATGGTTGTGTTGCGCATGCGTAATTACTGGTCAATGTACCTATTCAATCGAATATTTTTGAAGCAAAGGTTTTTTTACCAAATTTCGATTATGTGGTGTTCTCACAAACATGAAAGGACTAAAAACGAGTCATTAAAGCAGTTACCAATAAATGGAAGCAAAATAAAAATGTCGCTACCTCGCCGAAAATACCTCTTTAATGCTACAAAAATTCAGAATTCCTTTGCTCCCACTTTTTTCTCAGTGTATATAAGGAAATCATAATTATGAGAAGTTGAAATCATCTGTGGCCAGTATGGTTCATTTGGAATTGTGCCTGTACATCGAAAAACGTTAGACAAACCCCATAATTTGTATAGCCAATACTATTGTGAACAGATTTGTGATTTATAGTTACCTCATATTGACTCAGACACTATATTCAGTGTATTGCCCGCATCTTAATGAGAACTTCTAACTGCTGTCCGTGACAGAGTGAATGCGTTTCAGGCCACATTATTTAGTGAAGTAAATAGAATACGACAGCAAGGTCCTGTTTAGTTTCGCTTCTAAATTATTCGTCAAAAGCTCATCATGTGTGCTTTGTGGCCAGCTCGTGTAGAAGTCAGGCTCTTCTAAGCAGAATGTTCCGTTACACATTTATTTGCTCTTCATATCCATGGCAATGACGGGTATGCGTTATAAGGAGGAAACACATCCGCTGCCATGTTACTGACATGCGGCAGGCAATACTCGACATGTTGATATCACGCAGCAACTGATTATGTTGTTGGAAATGGAATAATTAATCAAAAGCTGCATCCGATTGATACCAATGAACAGCTGTACATGTCGTGATTCAACAATAATCATTTATATGGAGCTCAAACAACGAGACCCCCACCTTCCAAATTAAGCACATACAGTAATATATCTGATCAAAGGGTGTAGAGTGTTCAGCATTTGCATAGGTCATTTTTTAGTCCGCACCATCTCTTTTAAAAATATAATCATGATTTATGTTTCGCATTGTGGCAAAAGTCGCACTGTATGTCTGGTTTTGAAAAATATCTGGTTGTGATGGTCTCTTTATTTACGTGTAGAAATCTTACATATTGAATATGCTATATATCCACAGATATAGCCTGGCATACACCCAGAACCGATTGTACAGATTAATGTCGGCTTGAACGGGCGCAGCAGATAAAACATTATGAATATGATCACACCAATTGTTCATGTATAATAAGTAAAGGTTTCAGAATAAAGTGCATAGTTTTTCGGTGATCACTCTTTTCATATATAATCAATATTGAAGGAATGTTACGCGAGATATCTCACTCTTCCTCCAATCTCATATTTCGGCATTACCAAACAATGCGCTTTCAGATGAGCCAGCGATCGACCAAATGATCACATTAATCAGCAACAATATCCCCAAGATATCAACATTTACTCGCCTGATTACGCATTCCACAATGCCACTCACACATCCGCCCCATAAATAAGCCACGTACAAAAGCACTTAATCCAACTGAAATCCGGACTTAGAATTATGAGCACGTGATAACTAAAACCATACCCTCGCTTCTGCTGAATGTCTTGCAAACACCTAAGCTTCCTTCATTATATGCCTCGGCAAGTGTTCAGTTAGTTACAATAAATGAAATGCATCATACTAAATCATCAGCAACATCTATTACATTAATGTTTGCATTGGCCTGCGTGTTTGGGTATAAAGACAAAAAAGAGACGCAATCATGATTATCTATGGGACGGTTGGCTCATGTTATCCTTTCAACAACTGTGTCATTGAAAGTAATGGAATATTTGAGGGCTTTCATGTTAAGCAACCTTACATCCGGTTGACTAAACTATGCATACATATGTAATTCTCAACGAATATGATGTATATGATTCCATCAAGCCACAGAACCTACTCCTCATTTCTTATTCAATTCACAACCTCTCATTGGAACATGACGTAATCTCTTATATGTATATTTCTGGAAAGCATTCAGAACGAATAAATGAAAGTGTGAATGATTCACATAATCTAGCAATAAGCATTCAGCAACGCAGAAAGCCTTGACGGAACACATTGTGAAATTAGAGCACAAAGCTGATAGTACTAGTTCCACCCTGAATACAAATCGTACTAAGAATATCTTGCGAAGCCATCAGCTCACTAATGTCTATTTATGAGTGTGTTATTCAAAAGAACTTCATCATTTTACATGAGGATTTCAAGCATGAAATCATCTGTCACCGCACTGTTGGGAGAAGTGTTATAAATTCCGAATATTATTTATATGAATGATGTTGTATCATATATAACCAACAGCGGCTGTTATAAGGCTATGAATTCGCTTTGATATAATACAGATAAAAAGCGTGGCACATTTGTAGAAAGAAAAGGGAGCATGACAATCGACGTAGGTGTCAGTGAACTGGATATCCAACAGATGACACACAATATGCGTAGACATCACACGCTGTATTACTGGCATGGCTAAAGTTATAGTTATATATATATATATATATATATATATATATATATATATATATATATATATATATATATATATATATATATATATATATATGTATATATATATATATATATATATATAGACTATACAGATATATATATATATATATATATATATATATATATATATATATATATATATATATATGACTATAACTTTAGCCATGCCAGTAATACAGTGTGTGATGTCTACGCATATTGTGCGTAGCGACCCAAGAATTATATGAACCAATAGAACCAACGAAAGCATTACAGACAATGTACCATTTTTGCGATTACTACAGCACTCTGTCTAGAATCAAATGGGTATAATATCATCCGGTTATAACGCTCCCCGTAATGACGTCCGCTGGGGCCATATTTCCAGGACAAATGTCTCATTTATCTGGTAAAATATGTTGTTCAAAATCGGTATGCAGAAACCTTTTTGATTAGCAATTGGATGTATAATTAAGATGCAGCCACTCGTAAGAGATAGTGTTTGGACGCAAGTGAACGCTACAAGCTGATCTTTGTTTACGGCAATGGGGTCATGCCCCGACTTGCAGTCATCCTTACCCATCAGTCTCGTGGTATTTAAATTCTTTCTCTCTGTAATAGGATTAAGCTACCTCACAGGGCATACAGAACACGTTGCCTCCCTACACGAACATTTGCCACATCAATACGCATTTCCCCGAGGCACAAAGGATTGGTTAATATGATCTACATGATAATAACCCCCACGCACTTCTCATTGCAGGCAAACACGGTACCTGTCAGATGATATATGTCTATGCATGTATTTAGCCATATTATTTATCATCACAATCTTACTGAATAGACAATTAAAGAACTACACGAATGCAAGCCAGCTGACAGACACGACCGAATAGCGCCAAGCAGCCTACAACAAAGACTATGTTGATGTTTTGCATCGTCAGAGATGCGCCTATAAATAGACATATAGCAGGCATTGCTATCGACTAGGGCTTGTGTCATAAGTATCATCTTTTCCAACAGGAAAAGTGTCTTATTTAGACATGAAGGGCTGATCAATATCAGGTAACGTTCTCTGCAGGTAACTACATGAGATTATACACAATGGAGCTAAATGAAAGGGCACACATCGGATGAATGTCACCTAAACACGACGTTGACGAATGAGGCCGGTTGTTATGCTACAATCACCCTGTCAGTGGATATCCATTTGGCAATCGTTGATGTCGGGTAAGATCTCAAATGGCTAATTTAGGGAGGATTGGAAATGGCGGATCTTACTTGCTGGTTTAAGTGATTCCAATATCCATGAATCGATTCTATGTACCATATGCTGTGACAAGCGGACGATGGTCAACTAATGCAATCATCCAGATCCACTACAGATATTACAATGGTTCATTGTAATAATTGAAAAACATGTGTTATGGAGGATATTAAATCCGACTGTGTATCGATATCCCATTCATCAACCAGCAATCTAAGATGTCCTTATATAAGGTGACTCACAACATTTTGATATCAGATAGTGGACTTTTGACGACCTCAGAGTGAGGTACACGAAACCCTGATGACTCGTACCAAACGATACTCAATGAAGGCTTTGACCTCGTGAGGTTCTTTTCCCCATCATCTCTATGGATTGGGGTACCATGCTGACCTCTACTGGACAATCAGTGTTTGGGGTTTGATACGCATCGTACAGGTGAACTATTTAATTGGCAATATATCAACATGAATAACTGTAATGCCAACAAATATACCGACCATCTGTTATGGAGCATTGGTCTCGTAACGTAAACCATTTTATTCATACCCCACCCCCGTTATCTCCACAGTACATGTACATGAATAATATTGTATCAAAAGAGGGCAGAGAAGTAATGTTATTTAACAGTTATAGAAAACGGGATTAGTTATACCAAACAGTCAGACGATACACTATGGATTTGATAACCACTACCGCTCTTTATAAGTACCTTACACGTGTCATCGACAACTATGGACGACTGTACCCATTACTATGGAAAGCTAATTCTCTCCATGCAAAGTTGTAAAATCACCTCCACCTCGTTTTACACCAATAGGCAGAGAAAAGTCTTTGCACGAGATATATTTCACAGAAACTAGTGGATAGTGCGTAACAGGACCTCAACCTACGCCTGATTAGCTAGTTCGTGTGACCAAGTAGAAAGGGACATGAAAACTGCTGAATACATTAAGCACATCTTTTAATAGTAACTTCGCGCACATGCAGGAATTGTCTCGTTCATCATGGTATAGCCTTTAGCTTCCCGGTGGAGTGCATGGTTTTGTAAAAATTATCCGCATCATACATAAAAGGAGCTACTTTTTTTTAAAGACAATGTATTTTTTAAACCTAACTTGTATGAGACCACCAGACGATAAAATTGCACATTAGAGCACTTTTAACAAAGGATCTGTAGAATAGTACTAGAATAATTTTATCAACACAAACGGATTCAAAAGGCAAAAAACTGCGGGCGTTGTCAACATTTATAGAATCGTGTTGAACTGTCTTGTACGAGTTATAGCCACCAACATAGAAAAATGTCATTTACTTAAAGATTCACGTGCACATCACACAATTTATACGGATATATATAGGTATATTAGAATATACAAATACGTCTGTGCGTATATGTGATTTATTTATTTATTTCATTTGGTTTTCTATTTCACTCTACGCCCATGGCATGCTATACGCTCTCATCTACAAAACCTAGCAACTTAGGCCCTGAGTGAAAGGCAGGCTTACTGATTAAGAGTAAAGAGCATATGAGAGCCACCAGCGACAAAGCCTGATGTCAAATATTGTTTGGTCAGAGTGACGCCATGCTCTACCTATAAATAGACATAACGATCATTGTATTTCAGATCACATAGACTGAAGACTTATGTCCACAGGATACGCGTCATCCTATCCCACATCATGGATATCAGAATAATTCGTGACGAGTTTTAGTAATATCAGTAATGCTACTGCTCATATATGATGTTTGAGGTAGCGCCAGTCAATTATGGAGCAAAGTAAAGTGACTCGTAGTGAATGGATGCCGTTCATAATGCCGCGGGGTTTACGCATGAGGCTGTTCTGCCTGCATCACTCAGTGATTAGTATAGCCCACTTGGCACAGACCTGATGGGTTCAAATCGCCAATAGTGGACCAGAGGAGAACGATGTCAACAGGCTATTTATAGAGGATTGGAAATAGTTAGCATTACCTTCGGCTATTCAACAATCTCTAGCCCTATGGCTCCTACCGGTGCGAAGCGGATGATGGCCCGATGTTTAAGCATCATCACTGCTACCCCTACACACCATTGTCGCTGAGGTTGGTGATAACGAACATGTTACAGCGCCTCGATATCGTTATCATAAGCATCGTCACTTGAAGGTTTAGTATGTTTTATAGAAGTACGATTTGTATTGTTAGTAAAATTGGTATAGTTGGTTTTTATATGCTTAAAAAGGTTCCGTAGGTTCGACTGTTATATAATTGGTGAGCTATAGCATGAGAGGTTTAAAACCTCATGCAAAGTATTTAAAACAATGTAATTAGATTTGCCTGGAAATGGCGATGGACACAATCCTACGTATACATTAGAAACACTTTGTTCCAGGCGCGGTTAATATTGATAACCTGTCAAATCTGTCGCAGCGATAATTTGAATTTAAGTCTGAGGATTACGGGAAATTTATCAATATAACCAAGCAAAAGTCGCACAATATCATTGCCGTTAACCGCTGTCTGCCTACGCACATTTGAAGACGTTCCGGTACACATGGCACTCCAATTGGCGTAATAGGCTTTCCAAATCAACTTTTAACTTTTGTACAAAGCAGTTGTTGGGAAAAGGTGACCCCATTAACGTAGTTGGTTTTTTACTTCGAAAGTGACTTAGATGCAATCAAATCAGTGACTGAATTGACATTGTCCTTTTAAAGCTGGCACATCAAGGAATGCGGGTTTCTACACAGACCGTATTCAGTTTAACCAACCAACAAGCGGGACATAAATGTAACACATTTGTTCTGTCAATCATATGTTGATTACCCTTTGTCCATGTGTTTCTAGAATTGGTAATGATGGTTCGCCATGATTATTGCTTTCATATTGCATGCTACTTATGTGGGAAATATATTGCTAACTTGAGTACGTGTAGTGCACACAGCCAAATGATACCAGCATGAACAACATTAAAGTGTACCGTGCGTTATTGTGCTGTCAGATATATAAGCCTCAGTAATTTGTATCAATTAACAAGCAATACATTTCGCAAGATGAAATAGGACACGCCTTTTTCAATTGTAAATCATCGTTTACAATAAACGTTAGATGTGCTTTCACAGTGTGTTAAATGTTATTTCTGCAACACCACGAAATATATGATATCAAAGTTAATCTTTATTGTCACAGAATTACGCTGTGACGCTCATGTTCGTCAATTACATGAATATACAATAATATACATCGAAAATCACAAAACACCAACAACAGACCCTAGCCATAGCCATTTTATTCCTCAATGTTAATTCTAATTAATCAACAATCTGCCATAAGCCTATATGAACTAATTATTATCCACAAACCAGGTGCTACATGAAACATTTCAAATCTTTACCCAATTGCCTTCCACTCATCCAATCATTGTTGACATAATCAAAGAGGTCCAGAAATTGACCTATTGTTTATCAATTGTTGACATTCTTGCATGTGACATAGCAGATATAACGACAGCAATATATAGACATCTCTACCTCCACATAGAACTATAACACCGTAACGTGTTTACGCCCGTTGTTCGACCTGCTATCGGGCCATGGTCTGTGGATGTAACCCATTTAAAGATAACTCAATCTTAGAGCCTCTTAACTTGTCCTTGAATGAGATAGGTATGTGGAGAAAACCTTACAAGCGACCGGATGTGGATGGAAGTCCATCCATCAGACCTGACATGTAATTATATGGCTGCCCTGGTCATTATTCTCTATTGCGCTACAAAAGAATGGTGAGCGCATGGATATCAGGTGACAGAAAAGGACTCCCACAAAGGTTCATAATATAGCAACGTGAAAGTTGTATGTGTTCAAGCTTTTGAATGATGGAGGTAAAATATTTCTGAGTACTTCCCATTGCATAGAATTGGTATATTGTTAAGCAAACAAGAGTACAACAGCAGCAATGCCATAATCAAATATAAAGTTAATAAGTGTCAAATACGGAAACACTTTGTTAGTGTTGTCACAAGAAAATGAAGGACATTATTTCGTCTGACTGTTTAAGATCTATTAATTGGCACTGAACGCTTGATTCTACGATTTAATTGCAATTCATCCGAAGCTGATGGAATTTGAGCAATAATACCAGAAAATGGTTGTGTTGCGCATGCGTAATTACTGGTCAATGTACCTATTCAATCGAATATTTTTGAAGCAAAGGTTTTTTTTACCAAATTTCGATTATGTGGTGTTCTCACAAACATGAAAGGACTAAAAACGAGTCATTAAAGCAGTTACCAATAAATGGAAGCAAAATAAAAATGTCGCTACCTCGCCGAAAATACCTCTTTAATGCTACAAAAATTCAGAATTCCTTTGCTCCCACTTTTTTCTCAGTGTATATAAGGAAATCATAATTATGAGAAGTTGAAATCATCTGTGGCCAGTATGGTTCATTTGGAATTGTGCCTGTACATCGAAAAACGTTAGACAAACCCCATAATTTGTATAGCCAATACTATTGTGAACAGATTTGTGATTTATAGTTACCTCATATTGACTCAGACACTATATTCAGTGTATTGCCCGCATCTTAATGAGAACTTCTAACTGCTGTCCGTGACAGAGTGAATGCGTTTCAGGCCACATTATTTAGTGAAGTAAATAGAATACGACAGCAAGGTCCTGTTTAGTTTCGCTTCTAAATTATTCGTCAAAAGCTCATCATGTGTGCTTTGTGGCCAGCTCGTGTAGAAGTCAGGCTCTTCTAAGCAGAATGTTCCGTTACACATTTATTTGCTCTTCATATCCATGGCAATGACGGGTATGCGTTATAAGGAGGAAACACATCCGCTGCCATGTTACTGACATGCGGCAGGCAATACTCGACATGTTGATATCACGCAGCAACTGATTATGTTGTTGGAAATGGAATAATTAATCAAAAGCTGCATCCGATTGATACCAATGAACAGCTGTACATGTCGTGATTCAACAATAATCATTTATATGGAGCTCAAACAACGAGACCCCCACCTTCCAAATTAAGCACATACAGTAATATATCTGATCAAAGGGTGTAGAGTGTTCAGCATTTGCATAGGTCATTTTTTAGTCCGCACCATCTCTTTTAAAAATATAATCATGATTTATGTTTCGCATTGTGGCAAAAGTCGCACTGTATGTCTGGTTTTGAAAAATATCTGGTTGTGATGGTCTCTTTATTTACGTGTAGAAATCTTACATATTGAATATGCTATATATCCACAGATATAGCCTGGCATACACCCAGAACCGATTGTACAGATTAATGTCGGCTTGAACGGGCGCAGCAGATAAAACATTATGAATATGATCACACCAATTGTTCATGTATAATAAGTAAAGTTTCAGAATAAAGTGCATAGTTTTTCGGTGATCACTCTTTTCATATATAATCAATATTGAAGGAATGTTACGCGAGATATCTCACTCTTCCTCCAATCTCATATTTCGGCATTACCAAACAATGCGCTTTCAGATGAGCCAGCGATCGACCAAATGATCACATTAATCAGCAACAATATCCCCAAGATATCAACATTTACTCGCCTGATTACGCATTCCACAATGCCACTCACACATCCGCCCCATAAATAAGCCACGTACAAAAGCACTTAATCCAACTGAAATCCGGACTTAGAATTATGAGCACGTGATAACTAAAACCATACCCTCGCTTCTGCTGAATGTCTTGCAAACACCTAAGCTTCCTTCATTATATGCCTCGGCAAGTGTTCAGTTAGTTACAATAAATGAAATGCATCATACTAAATCATCAGCAACATCTATTACATTAATGTTTGCATTGGCCTGCGTGTTTGGGTATAAAGACAAAAAAGAGACGCAATCATGATTATCTATGGGACGGTTGGCTCATGTTATCCTTTCAACAACTGTGTCATTGAAAGTAATGGAATATTTGAGGGCTTTCATGTTAAGCAACCTTACATCCGGTTGACTAAACTATGCATACATATGTAATTCTCAACGAATATGATGTATATGATTCCATCAAGCCACAGAACCTACTCCTCATTTCTTATTCAATTCACAACCTCTCATTGGAACATGACGTAATCTCTTATATGTATATTTCTGGAAAGCATTCAGAACGAATAAATGAAAGTGTGAATGATTCACATAATCTAGCAATAAGCATTCAGCAACGCAGAAAGCCTTGACGGAACACATTGTGAAATTATAGAGCACAAAGCTGATAGTACTAGTTCCACCCTGAATACAAATCGTACTAAGAATATCTTGCGAAGCCATCAGCTCACTAATGTCTATTTATGAGTGTGTTATTCAAAAGAACTTCATCATTTTACATGAGGATTTCAAGCATGAAATCATCTGTCACCGCACTGTTGGGAGAAGTGTTATAAATTCCGAATATTATTTATATGAATGATGTTGTATCATATATAACCAACAGCGGCTGTTATAAGGCTATGAATTCGCTTTGATATAATACAGATAAAAAGCGTGGCACATTTGTTGAGAGAAAAGGGAGCATGACAATCGACGTAGGTGTCAGTGAACTGGATATCCAACAGATGACACACAATATGCGTAGACATCACACGCTGTATTACTGGCATGGCTAAAGTTATAGTTATATATATATATATATATATATATATATATATATATATATATATATATATATATATATATATATATATATATATATATATGTATATATATATATATATATATATATATATATGTACATATATATATATATATATATATATATATATATATATATCTATATATATATATATATATATATATGACTATAACTTTAGCCATGCCAGTAATACAGTGTGTGATGTCTACGCATATTGTGCGTAGCGACCCAAGAATTATATGAACCAATAGAACCAACGAAAGCATTACAGACAATGTACCATTTTTGCGATTACTACAGCACTCTGTCTAGAATCAAATGGGTATAATATCATCCGGTTATAACGCTCCCCGTAATGACGTCCGCTGGGGCCATATTTCCAGGACAAATGTCTCATTTATCTGGTAAAATATGTTGTTCAAAATCGGTATGCAGAAACCTTTTTGATTAGCAATTGGATGTATAATTAAGATGCAGCCACTCGTAAGAGATAGTGTTTGGACGCAAGTGAACGCTACAAGCTGATCTTTGTTTACGGCAATGGGGTCATGCCCCGACTTGCAGTCATCCTTACCCATCAGTCTCGTGGTATTTAAATTCTTTCTCTCTGTAATAGGATTAAGCTACCTCACAGGGCATACAGAACACGTTGCCTCCCTACACGAACATTTGCCACATCAATACGCATTTCCCCGAGGCACAAAGGATTGGTTAATATGATCTACATGATAATAACCCCCACGCACTTCTCATTGCAGGCAAACACGGTACCTGTCAGATGATATATGTCTATGCATGTATTTAGCCATATTATTTATCATCACAATCTTACTGAATAGACAATTAAAGAACTACACGAATGCAAGCCAGCTGACAGACACGACCGAATAGCGCCAAGCAGCCTACAACAAAGACTATGTTGATGTTTTGCATCGTCAGAGATGCGCCTATAAATAGACATATAGCAGGCATTGCTATCGACTAGGGCTTGTGTCATAAGTATCATCTTTTCCAACAGGAAAAGTGTCTTATTTAGACATGAAGGGCTGATCAATATCAGGTAACGTTCTCTGCAGGTAACTACATGAGATTATACACAATGGAGCTAAATGAAAGGGCACACATCGGATGAATGTCACCTAAACACGACGTTGACGAATGAGGCCGGTTGTTATGCTACAATCACCCTGTCAGTGGATATCCATTTGGCAATCGTTGATGTCGGGTAAGATCTCAAATGGCTAATTTAGGGAGGATTGGAAATGGCGGATCTTACTTGCTGGTTTAAGTGATTCCAATATCCATGAATCGATTCTATGTACCATATGCTGTGACAAGCGGACGATGGTCAACTAATGCAATCATCCAGATCCACTACAGATATTACAATGGTTCATTGTAATAATTGAAAAACATGTGTTATGGAGGATATTAAATCCGACTGTGTATCGATATCCCATTCATCAACCAGCAATCTAAGATGTCCTTATATAAGGTGACTCACAACATTTTGATATCAGATAGTGGACTTTTGACGACCTCAGAGTGAGGTACACGAAACCCTGATGACTCGTACCAAACGATACTCAATGAAGGCTTTGACCTCGTGAGGTTCTTTTCCCCATCATCTCTATGGATTGGGGTACCATGCTGACCTCTACTGGACAATCAGTGTTTGGGGTTTGATACGCATCGTACAGGTGAACTATTTAATTGGCAATATATCAACATGAATAACTGTAATGCCAACAAATATACCGACCATCTGTTATGGAGCATTGGTCTCGTAACGTAAACCATTTTATTCATACCCCACCCCCGTTATCTCCACAGTACATGTACATGAATAATATTGTATCAAAAGAGGGCAGAGAAGTAATGTTATTTAACAGTTATAGAAAACGGGATTAGTTATACCAAACAGTCAGACGATACACTATGGATTTGATAACCACTACCGCTCTTTATAAGTACCTTACACGTGTCATCGACAACTATGGACGACTGTACCCATTACTATGGAAAGCTAATTCTCTCCATGCAAAGTTGTAAAATCACCTCCACCTCGTTTTACACCAATAGGCAGAGAAAAAAGTCTTTGCACGAGATATATTTCACAGAAACTAGTGGATAGTGCGTAACAGGACCTCAACCTACGCCTGATTAGCTAGTTCGTGTGACCAAGTAGAAAGGGACATGAAAACTGCTGAATACATTAAGCACATCTTTTAATAGTAACTTCGCGCACATGCAGGAATTGTCTCGTTCATCATGGTATAGCCTTTAGCTTCCCGGTGGAGTGCATGGTTTTGTAAAAATTATCCGCATCATACATAAAAGGAGCTACTTTTTTAAAGACAATGTATTTTTTAAACCTAACTTGTATGAGACCACCAGACGATAAAATTGCACATTAGAGCACTTTTAACAAAGGATCTGTAGAATAGTACTAGAATAATTTTATCAACACAAACGGATTCAAAAGGCAAAAAACTGCGGGCGTTGTCAACATTTATAGAATCGTGTTGAACTGTCTTGTACGAGTTATAGCCACCAACATAGAAAAATGTCATTTACTTAAAGATTCACGTGCACATCACACAATTTATACGGATATATATAGGTATATTAGAATATACAAATACGTCTGTGCGTATATGTGATTTATTTATTTCATTTGGTTTTCTATTTCACTCTACGCCCATGGCATGCTATACGCTCTCATCTACAAAACCTAGCAACTTAGGCCCTGAGTGAAAGGCAGGCTTACTGATTAAGAGTAAAGAGCATATGAGAGCCACCAGCGACAAAGCCTGATGTCAAATATTGTTTGGTCAGAGTGACGCCATGCTCTACCTATAAATAGACATAACGATCATTGTATTTCAGATCACATAGACTGAAGACTTATGTCCACAGGATACGCGTCATCCTATCCCACATCATGGATATCAGAATAATTCGTGACGAGTTTTAGTAATATCAGTAATGCTACTGCTCATATATGATGTTTGAGGTAGCGCCAGTCAATTATGGAGCAAAGTAAAGTGACTCGTAGTGAATGGATGCCGTTCATAATGCCGCGGGGTTTACGCATGAGGCTGTTCTGCCTGCATCACTCAGTGATTAGTATAGCCCACTTGGCACAGACCTGATGGGTTCAAATCGCCAATAGTGGACCAGAGGAGAACGATGTCAACAGGCTATTTATAGAGGATTGGAAATAGCTAGCATTACCTTCGGCTGTTCAACTGTCTCTAGCCCTATGGCTCCTAGCGGTGCGAAGCGGATGATGGCCCGATGTTTAAGCATCACTGCTACCCCTACACACCATTGTCGCTGAGGTTGGTGATAACGAACATGTTACAGCGCCTCGATATCGTTATCATAAGCATCGTCACTTGAAGGTTTAGTATGTTTTATAGAAGTACGATTTGTATTGTTAGTAAAATTGGTATAGTTGGTTTTTATATGCTTAAAAAGGTTCCGTAGGTTCGACTGTTATATAATTGGTGAGCTATAGCATGAGAGGTTTAAAACCTCATGCAAAGTATTTAAAACAATGTAATTAGATTTGCCTGGAAATGGCGATGGACACAATCCTACGTATACATTAGAAACACTTTGTTCCAGGCGCGGTTAATATTGATAACCTGTCAAATCTGTCGCAGCGATAATTTGAATTTAAGTCTGAGGATTACGGGAAATTTATCAATATAACCAAGCAAAAGTCGCACAATATCATTGCCGTTAACCGCTGTCTGCCTACGCACATTTGAAGACGTTCCGGTACACATGGCACTCCAATTGGCGTAATAGGCTTTCCAAATCAACTTTTAACTTTTGTACAAAGCAGTTGTTGGGAAAAGGTGACCCCATTAACGTAGTTGGTTTTTTACTTCGAAAGTGACTTAGATGCAATCAAATCAGTGACTGAATTGACATTGTCCTTTTAAAGCTGGCACATCAAGGAATGCGGGTTTCTACACAGACCGTATTCAGTTTAACCAACCAACAAGCGGGACATAAATGTAACATATTTGTTCTGTCAATCATATGTTGATTACCTTTTGTCCATGTGTTTCTAGAATTGGTAAAGATGGTTCGCCATGATTATTGCTTTCATATTGCATGCTACTTATGTGGGAAATATATTGCTAACTTTAGTACGTGTAGTGCACACAGCCAAATGATACCAGCATGAACAACATTAAAGTGTACCGTGCGTTATTGTGCTGTCAGATATATAAGCCTCAGTAATTTGTATCAATTAACAAGCAACATTCGCAAGATGAAATAGGACACGCCTTTTTCAATTGTAAATCATCGTTTACAATAAACGTTAGATGTGCTTTCACAGTGTGTTAAATGTTATTTCTGCAACACCACGAAATATATGATATCAAAGTTAATCTTTATTGTCACAGAATTACGCTGTGACGCTCATGTTCGTCAATTACATGAATATACAATAATATACATCGAAAATCACAAAAAACACCAACAACAGACCCTAGCCATAGCCATTTTATTCCTCAATGTTAATTCTAATTAATCAACAATCTGCCATAAGCCTATATGAACTAATTATTATCCACAAACCAGGTGCTACATGAAACATTTCAAATCTTTACCCAATTGCCTTCCACTCATCCAATCATTGTTGACATAATCAAAGAGGTCCAGAAATTGACCTATTGTTTATCAATTGTTGACATTCTTGCATGTGACATAGCAGATATAACGACAGCAATATATAGACATCTCTACCTCCACATAGAACTATAACACCGTAACGTGTTTACGCCCGTTGTTCGACCTGCTATCGGGCCATGGTCTGTGGATGTAACCCATTTAAAGATAACTCAATCTTAGAGCCTCTTAACTTGTCCTTGAATGAGATAGGTATGTGGAGAAAACCTTACAAGCGACCGGATGTGGATGGAAGTCCATCCATCAGACCTGACATGTAATTATATGGCTGCCCTGGTCATTATTCTCTATTGCGCTACAAAAGAATGGTGAGCGCATGGATATCAGGTGACAGAAAAGGACTCCCACAAAGGTTCATAATATAGCAACGTGAAAGTTGTATGTGTTCAAGCTTTTGAATGATGGAGGTAAAATATTTCTGAGTACTTCCCATTGCATAGAATTGGTATATTGTTAAGCAAACAAGAGTACAACAGCAGCAATGCCATAATCAAATATAAAGTTAATAAGTGTCAAATACGGAAACACTTTGTTAGTGTTGTCACAAGAAAATGAAGGACATTATTTCGTCTGACTGTTTAAGATCTATTAATTGGCACTGAACGCTTGATTCTACGATTTAATTGCAATTCATCCGAAGCTGATGGAATTTGAGCAATAATACCAGAAAATGGTTGTGTTGCGCATGCGTAATTACTGGTCAATGTACCTATTCAATCGAATATTTTTGAAGCAAAGGTTTTTTTTTTACCAAATTTCGATTATGTGGTGTTCTCACAAACATGAAAGGACTAAAAACGAGTCATTAAAGCAGTTACCAATAAATGGAAGCAAAATAAAAATGTCGCTACCTCGCCGAAAAAATACCTCTTTAATGCTACAAAAATTCAGAATTCCTTTGCTCCCACTTTTTTCTCAGTGTATATAAGGAAATCATAATTATGAGAAGTTGAAATCATCTGTGGCCAGTATGGTTCATTTGGAATTGTGCCTGTACATCGAAAAACGTTAGACAAACCCCATAATTTGTATAGCCAATACTATTGTGAACAGATTTGTGATTTATAGTTACCTCATATTGACTCAGACACTATATTCAGTGTATTGCCCGCATCTTAATGAGAACTTCTAACTGCTGTCCGTGACAGAGTGAATGCGTTTCAGGCCACATTATTTAGTGAAGTAAATAGAATACGACAGCAAGGTCCTGTTTAGTTTCGCTTCTAAATTATTCGTCAAAAGCTCATCATGTGTGCTTTGTGGCCAGCTCGTGTAGAAGTCAGGCTCTTCTAAGCAGAATGTTCCGTTACACATTTATTTGCTCTTCATATCCATGGCAATGACGGGTATGCGTTATAAGGAGGAAAACACATCCGCTGCCATGTTACTGACATGCGGCAGGCAATACTCGACATGTTGATATCACGCAGCAACTGATTATGTTGTTGGAAATGGAATAATTAATCAAAAGCTGCATCCGATTGATACCAATGAACAGCTGTACATGTCGTGATTCAACAATAATCATTTATATGGAGCTCAAACAACGAGACCCCCACCTTCCAAATTAAGCACATACAGTAATATATCTGATCAAAGGGTGTAGAGTGTTCAGCATTTGCATAGGTCATTTTTTAGTCCGCACCATCTCTTTTAAAAATATAATCATGATTTATGTTTCGCATTGTGGCAAAAGTCGCACTGTATGTCTGGTTTTGAAAAATATCTGGTTGTGATGGTCTCTTTATTTACGTGTAGAAATCTTACATATTGAATATGCTATATATCCACAGATATAGCCTGGCATACACCCAGAACCGATTGTACAGATTAATGTCGGCTTGAACGGGCGCAGCAGATAAAACATTATGAATATGATCACACCAATTGTTCATGTATAATAAGTAAAGGTTTCAGAATAAAGTGCATAGTTTTTCGGTGATCACTCTTTTCATATATAATCAATATTGAAGGAATGTTACGCGAGATATCTCACTCTTCCTCCAATCTCATATTTCGGCATTACCAAACAATGCGCTTTCAGATGAGCCAGCGATCGACCAAATGATCACATTAATCAGCAACAATATCCCCAAGATATCAACATTTACTCGCCTGATTACGCATTCCACAATGCCACTCACACATCCGCCCCATAAATAAGCCACGTACAAAAGCACTTAATCCAACTGAAATCCGGACTTAAGAATTATGAGCACGTGATAACTAAAACCATACCCTCGCTTCTGCTGAATGTCTTGCAAAAACCTAAGCTTCCTTCATTATATGCCTCGGCAAGTGTTCAGTTAGTTACAATAAATGAAATGCATCATACTAAATCATCAGCAACATCTGTTACATTAATGTTTGCAATGGCCTGCGTGTTTGGGTATAAATATATATATATATATATATATATATATATATATATATATATATATATATATATATATATATATATATATATATATATATATATATATGACTATAACATTAGCCATGCCAGTAATACAGTGTGTGATGTCTACGCATATTGTGCGTAGCGACCCAAGAATTATATGACCCAATAGAACCAACGAAAGCATTACAGACAATTTACCATTTTTGCGATTACTACAGCACTCTGTCTAGAATCAAATGGGTATAATATCATCCGGTTATAACGCTCCTCGTAATGACGTCCGCTGGGGCCATATTTCCAGGACAAATGTCTCATTTATCTGGTAAAATATGTTGTTCAAAATCGGTATGCAGAAACCTTTTTGATTAGCAATTGGACGTATAATTAAGATGCAGCCACTCGTAAGAGATAGTGTTTGGACGCAAGTGAACGCTACAAGCTGATCTTTGTTTATGGCAATGGGGTCATGCCCCGACTTGCAGTCATCCTTACCCATCAGTCTCGTGGTATTTAAATTCTTTCTCTCTGTAATAGGATTAAGCTACCTCAGAGGGCATACAAAACACGTTGCCTCCCTACACGAACATTTGCCACATCAATACGCATTTCCCCGAGGCACAAAGGATTGGTTAATATGATCTACATGATAATAACCCCCACGCACTTCTCATTGCAGGCAAACACGGTACCTGTCAGATGATACATGTCTATGTATGCATTTAGCCATATTATTTATCAATCTTACTGAATAGACAATTAAAGAACTACACGAATGCAAGCCAGCTGACAGACACGACCGAATAGCGCCAAGCAGCCCTACAACAAAGACTATTTCGATGTTTTGCATCGTCAGAGATGCGCCTATAAATAGACATATAGCAGGCTTTGCTATCGACTAGGGGCTTGTGTCATAAGTATCATCTTTTCCAACAGGAAAAGTGTCTTATTTAGACATGAAGGGCTGATCAATATCAGGTAACGTTCTCTGCAGGTAACTATATGAGATTATACACAATGGAGCTAAATGAAAGGGCACACATCGGATGAATGTCATCTTACCACGACGTTGACGAATGAGGCCGGTTGTTATGCTACAATCACCCTGTCAGTGGATATCCATTTGGCAATCGTTGATCTCAAATGGCTAATTTAGGGAGGATTGGAAATGGCGGATCTTACTTGCTGGTTTGAGTGATTCCAATATACATGAATCGATTCTATGTACCATATGCTGTGACAAGCGGACGATGGTCAACTAATGCAATCATCCAGATCCACTACAGATATTACAATGGTTCATTGTAATAATTGAAAAACATGTGTTATGGAGGATATTAAATCCGACTGTGTATCGATATCCCATTCATCAACCAGCAATCTAAGATGTCCTTATATAAGGTGACTCACAACATTTTGATATCAGATAGTGGACTTTTGACGACCTCAGAGTGAGGTACACGAAACCCTGATGACTCGTACTAAACGATACTCAATGAAGGCTTTGACCTCGTGAGGTTCTTTTCCCCATCATCTCTATGGATTGGGGTACCATGCTGACCTCTACTGGACAATCAGTGTTTGGGGTTTGATACGCATCGTACAGGTGAACTATTTAATTGGCAATATATCAACATGAACAACTGTAATGCCAACAAATATACCGACCATCTGTTATGGAGCATTGGTCTCGTAACGTAACCCATTTTATTCATACCCCACCCCCGTTATCTCCACAGTACATGTACATGAATAATATTGCATCAAAAGAGGGCAAAGAAGTAATGTTATTTAACAGTGATAGAAAACAGGAATAGTTATACCAAACAGTCAGACTTTACACTATGGATTTGATAACCACTACCGCTCTTTATAAGTAAGTACCTTACACGTGTCATCGACAACTATGGACGACTGTACCCATTACTATGGAAAGCTAATTCTCTCCATGCAAAGTTGTAAAATCACCTCCACCTCGTTTTACACCAAAAGTCTTTGCACGAGATATATTTCACAGAAACTAGTGGATAGTGCGTAACAGGACCTCAACCTACGCCTGATTAGCTAGTTCGTGTGACCAAGTAGAAAGGGACATGGAAACTGCTGAATACATTAAGCACATCTTTTAATAGTAATTTCGCGCACATGCAGGAACTGTCTCGTTCATCATGGTATAGCCTTTAGTGCATGGTTTTGTAAAACATATCCGCATCATACATAAAAGGAGCTACTTTTTTAAAGACAATGCATTTTTTAAACCTAACTTGTATGAGACCACCAGACGATAAAATTGCACATTAGAGCACTTTTAACAAAGGATCTGTAGAATAGTACTAGAATAATTTTATCAACACAAACGGATTCAAAAGGCGAAAAAACTGCGGGCGTTGTCAACATTTATAGAATCGTGTTGAACTGTCTTGTACGAGTTATAGCCACCAACATAGAAAAATGTCATTTACTTAAAGATTCACGTGCACATCACACAGGAAAACGTGCCACACATCCAGATCAATTGAACAATTCAAAGTATAAAGTTTATCATGTACTGAGCAAATATTTCCGGATCCATCCTTAAACTCCACATTTACAAAGAAAAAACTGTGAGATGCAATTGCAGAATAAGGCTCACAAATCGCGAATTGAATATATTTAATAAGTATTATCTGAGTACGTCACTTACAAGAGGAGAATTATTTTATTTGAAAAAGGCAATCATATTAATCATCTCTTCGGTGCATAAGGGAGAATGTAATACATCCCTACGACCACAACGCAATATTGTGTTTATGAGTTATGTCCAGATGAGTGTGACATGAATTCGCCGAACGCCGACTGCTACTGGATTGTTACTGTACTTGCAGGTAAACCTTATTTATGTTGCCGTAGAATGGAAATGATGCTAATAGGTAGCTTATCTCACATGCTCTATCATTGAAGTGAATCACTCATGCGACTGGTTCAATGACAGCAAATCACTTTTGTGGCTAAGCCACGGCAAATATCTCGTTCATATGGGATAATACGGTGTACAAAATTGATAGTCAATATGCGTCAATTTATTTTTTTTCGGCAATTGGCTGAATCTACCTCTAAATGAATAATGACTGATTTCATTTCTTTCTGCCACAAACACAACATCTATTTCCCATCAACACTGTTATATCATGAATACAATAGGTTAGTAGATCTACAAAACGAATGGCTCACTGGAATATCTATTTACAGGCCAACACGACACCTCTCTGGCGAAAGCATATGTAATATTATTCTTTGCTGCCGATGGCTCTATAGGCCTGCATACTGTGTTTGTAAGCGAGCTTGCCTAGTTATTATATCTATCATGGGGTGGACCACATTGTGTTAGTCGTAACCCTGAGCTATAATTGATGAATAAACCACGAATATAACACGATGAAAACGGTGTCTGGCTTCATTTCATCTGATTTCATGCACCAATCCTCAACGCACGCCAAGTTACTATACAATAATAGCTCAAGTGATATTGTCAGATTTCTTTTGTTTCATTCAATCACCCGTCTGTCTATTTCCATAAATCATGCAATCATGAAATTGTTTTACCTTGAATTTGAGAGACCCATGAAGAGTGATTATGATACAAACTAACAGGTTTCTTTTGGCACGGCTATTTCTATGACAAGTGTAACCCTCAACTAACCTTTCTGGGCAGACATGTTAGACATGACAGCCTCCCATTAGACAAGTTACTAAAATACAAGCAAGCGGTACACGATATAATGGCTCAGCATAAAACCACAATGCTCAACTTACAAACCATCACAGGCATGCTACAGTTTGCATCTTCTTTTGCCCAGGCAAAGCTTTTTAGCGAAGATTGCTTGATTTATTAACAGGTATCTCTAATTCAACTCACTGCATCAGCATCACCTTACAAGTTAAACAGGATCTTTCTGTATGGCTGCAATTTTTACGACACTACAACGGCACAACACTAATAAGGCTTCCACTTCCTACATCTCCATGATTCCAAGATTGCATTTGGAGCCACCTACGGGATTCAACCCAAATGGTCTCGTAGTTGCAATATTCGTTGAAGTCAGCATTTTTGCACCCAAAATAGCTAGAGTAGCTTTCCATTGCGACAACCAGGCTGTTGTAGAAGTCATTAACAAACAATCATCTAAGCAACCCACCATCATGCACTTCATCTCTAAATCTAGTTGTCATCATATCTAACCAAAAATAACAGGGAACCTTTACCTCCAAAAGTGGTGCACTTAGATTATAATTCACGCATGTCATCTGCTGTCCTTGGCTGAGAATAATATACATGGACATCTATACAAGAAAGCGGAAAAGATAGGCCGTCTGTGGCTGAAAGCATCTGTTACGAGTAACGAGCCAGTAGATGTTAGGTTATGGATTTGCATAGTGTCATGTCAGGGGATAATATGGTGTCACGGCGGTGGTTAGAGTAGGATCATGATGGGTATTACGGTAGGGTCAAGGTGGGGATGAGGATAGGGTCAAGGTGAGGATCAATATGGGATTACAGAATAAATGTATGTCCATGAACAACAACTCGTGGCCATTTCAGGCTCATTTTCAGCCCTGTCAATGCCGGGCATTCGCATATAATGTTCCCAAACGTAAATATGCATTGCATATGATTATGTTATAGAAATGTGTAACATGCTAGTAAAGACGAAAGAAATCCTCATGACTAAACTGTTAATAATAATCATAACAATTATCAATATAGCAAAACAGATAAATGATCTGATATAATAGGAAGAATTATATTTTTCCAGTTTCAAAACGATAAAGGTGTGTGATCGAAGCTAGTGTCTGATCAGCCTATTCTATTGGTCCCTTGTTATCTTCATGTTATTTGTTGTAATATAGGGGCCGGATATACGATGACGCTTTGTATCGATTATAGACAGCATAACGCATCCACGTTTTAACAAGTCATAAACCTTGGAATGCAGCTCGCAAATAGTTTAAACTTTGGAATGGTATCCACACACATTTTCCTACCATCATGATAACTTGAATTCAATACAATTGTTTTCTATCATTCTGATAAAGAGCAACCGGTTTGTTTCAAATAGCATACCAACATCCTCGTTCATCGATCTCCTCATTTGGCTCCAAGTGTTATATCGACGTTATAGACCACGCTCCTCCCGTTGTAGGTAATTTTCATAAATATTTCATGCATGTAAATGTGTTGAAATGAAGACAGCTACGATTTGTATTGAGCGCATAATGATACAATCAATGTACACTTGTACATTGTATAATTATTTGCACCAACAAATAAATAATCCCCTCGTTACGACTGACATGCGATATAATTCGCCACATTCGTATAAAAGTTCTTTTCATAAGTGAGAATATGAGTATCATAAATGGTATCAGGTGTTACTTTTAAGTCCAAAATATCCACCATGTATCAAAGGCTTTTACAGCATTCTGAATCGCAGGATGTTGAATGCACACATAACCAATCTACACCCCAATAACAGGTTACTTAGTCAAGTGAAAGGTGTCGAAGTGTAAACACACCATTATAAATCAATGGATAATTAGGATTGTTGTTAAAGGCACTTAGACTAAGCGAAACCAGCGTTGGTAGCCACCACGGCATTATGCATTCCCGATTAGATTTGCGAAAATACGCAATTTAAGTTTGCCATGAAACGGTAACAATTGTGCTCTACATCTAATTGTCCATACTGATACGGTTATGCTTTATAGTCAAAAATGCGTGCTGAACCGCCGTTAGTTAACTATGCATTTGTATAAAATGGGGATGAGAAATGTCACCATTTGTAAGTAGTGTATTTCTAGGAAGAGTAGCTATAATATGGACAATATCAATCTCGTCAAGACAAAGCTCGGAGTAAACGAAAATGTAGCCGTGGTTTTGTGTATATGTCATACATGACAAAACTAATGTTGCATTGGCTTCAGTTGAGCGCTTAGTTGGAGATCTTGTTGCAAACATTGATTTTCGTAGTTTATTCGAACATGGTTAATTGCAAATATCATGAGAATATGTTGCATTGCCATATATTGCATATGCCCCGGTCTGGGAGATGGCTCTAAGTGGTCGGCTCACATTGTTTAACATTTGTGATCAGCCTATAAGATAGAACAAAAAATATCGTTCCTCAGGGGACGCAAGTGTTTCAGGCAGGTGGTTCTGATACATTATTAATGCGACGCAAATTGCAACAATTATATATAGCCTCTTGGTAATTCTTTCCTGGTGTAGGATCCAACATATCCAAGCACACATACATCTACGTGGCAGAGAGCACCTTTCATCTAATCGGGTTTGAATAACAAGTAGGGTAGAATCCGAACAGCCCATGTGTATGTACTAGGAATCCCACATCGTGCCTGATTATTAAATGGGCAATGCTAACAAAAGGCTATTGCATAATTGGAACTATAATTATGCGAAAGACGAAACGTTATTAAACTCAATACATGTGCAGCACTCTATAAATAATATTTGATCCAGCGTGGTTACCCATAAATACATCAATAACGGAAGGCCATATTTTCCAAATCATCTAACAAATGCATACTATTCTGCTGAACTCGATTTCTATTGGGGACTGTGTTCAATCGGAAATGCGCTGTGTTTCCAATGCTATTTTATTACCAAATCTATTCAATCATTTATATCTCACTGGCTCGGAATATGTACCGTTCACGCATTTTGTCCAAGCTTGAAGCATTACAGCTAAACATAGTATTTGTCGCCTACTCACATGTGAGTGCTCAACTGCGTGATATAAGTCCAAATTTAATACAAATACAGGGAGATAAAAAGTGTTCTCACTCTGTTGCTACTAAAATTCAACTTCACTGTGTCTGCTATAATGATTTTTGTCATAATATATCATATATATTCATAGCAATTGTTCAGGTATGCAGTTGTAGGGCGCATAACCGATGACATTTCGTGTTTTTATGTGATATGACTGGGAAATGCAGCAAGTATATTGACATGTTCTTTTCTACAATACTATTTCAGATTGTCTATAAAATAGGACTATCCATTGTATTCCCATGCATCCGAAGCTGCACATGCGCTTATACTTGTTATTTACGCAACAAGCTACTATGTTCGTCACCATCCGGCAATGAGAAACCGAAAGACAGGACCATTGAAGCTACAATTGGTTCACCTTACATTTTGCATTTGCTTCTATGTTTGCATTTCGGTACAACGGTCATGACCTCATTAGCTTTGTCATGGAAAATCTTTATTTTTCCTTTGCATATTGACAACAGAATGATGAAATTGGATCACTGATTCGATTATTGCAACTAATAAGACGAACATCCACTAAATTAATTAGCTATATCTTTAACAAGGACGAGAGGTTGTTTTTTAAATCTATTGCAGCAAACGAAATAATAATTAAGTTTATTATAAATATAATGCTTTCTTTGGTGGTTTTCTCCGGCTAATTTTGCATTTCTAGGAAATGCGAACAACAAGGTAGCTGAGCATATAAAGTGGTTGATCATTTAACCATTGTTGATTATTAACCGATATGCTAATGTAACCCACCTATAGTGTAACAATTTGTGTTCCGTCTCATTTGATAATAGCTTCAATGAGCTTTCAGCGAACTCAGCCAAACAACGTGCTGATTATGATAAGACCACTAGCTGAAATGTTGCCGCATACTTAGCGGAAATCATCAATGGTGTGTGATAAAGATCCTCAGATGAATGCTTTCAAAATAATCTTGATGATTTCTACTGTCGGAATGCACCACAAAGGCTTTCAGTGGATATTTTTGATACTATTGGCGCTTTACAATCAAGGAAATCATTGTTGCTACTGCAGTACGACCATCATTTGGTTGCATCAACACTCCACCCAAAGAAACACACATTTGTTGATGCGGTTACATATACGTTGTCAATAACGGTGACTTTACGGTGTCCTTCTCTTGAGATATGCTGCACTAGTCTGTAGTCGGTAAAAGAGCATGTGGTAGAAGTACATGCATCTCCACATGTCACACAATTACTCAGAGGCATTCTCACACTGTCGTTCAAAACTCTTGAGTCTCATTCAGTGCATGCATTCGTAGGATCGGTCAAGCAGTCGACATCTGTTTATCTTGAGCTGGTCGCGTATGTACGCAGATGCGATTATATATATATATATATATATATATATATATATATATATATATATATATATATATATATATATATATATATATATATATATATATATATATATATATATATATATATATATATATATATATATATACACATTTTTTTTTCATAGCCGCTGTCACAAGCAACTCATTGGACATGAAGGAATAAATAACGCAAAGCTCATTCCAAAAGAGGACGGCTGTATTTTCCAAAATAATTGCCGGCGGGATTTTCTGGTCATGTTCTGCCTACTAATGAAGAAACAGCAGCCCTTTTGGACTGAGTTATTGGTCTAGACATACACCACCTGAGAAAAGAGGGCTTAATGAATATTCAAAAGAAGGTCACCGCCATTGCTGAATGTTTCCTAATTTCTGGCTTACAAGCGAATGGCCTGGTTTGGCTCAAAACCTTATCTTACACTTGTTGGTGCAAGTCTACACACTATTTCAATCACATATGTATGTATGTATGTATGTATGTATGTATGTATGTATGTATGTATGTATGTATGTATGTATGTATGTATGTATGTATGTATGTATGTATGTATGTATGTATGTATGTATGTATGTATGTATGTATGTATGTATGTATGTATGTATGTATGTATGTATGTATGTATGTATGTATGTATGTATGTATGTATGTATGTATGTATGTATGTATGTATGTATGTATGTATGTATGTATGTATGTATGTATGTATGTATGTGTATGTATGTGTATGTATGTATGTATGTATGTATGTATGTATGTATGTATGTATGTATGTATGTATGTATGTATGTATGTATGTATGTATGTATGTATGTATGTATGTGTTGGTGCAAGTCTACACACTGTATGTATGTATGTATGTATGTATGTATGTATGTATGTATGTATGTATGTATGTATGTATGTATGTATGTATGTATGTATGTATGTATGTATGTATGTATGTATGTATGTATGTATGTATGTATGTATGTATGTATGTATGTATGTATGTCTTGTTGGTGCAAGTCTACACACTATTTCAATCACATATGTATGTATGTATGTATGTATGTATGTATGTATGTATGTATGTATGTATGTATGTATGTATGTATGTATGTATGTATGTATGTATGTATGTATGTATGTATGTATGTATGTATGTGTATGTATGTATGTATGTATGTATGTATGTATGTATGTATGTATGTATGTATGTATGCAAGTCTGTATGTATGTATGTATGTATGTATGTATGTATGTATGTATGTATGTATGTATGTATGTATGTATGTCTGTATGTATGTATGTATGTATGTATGTATGTATGTATGTATGTATGTATGTATGTATGTATGTATGTATGTATGTATGTATGTATGTATGTATGTATGTATGTATGTATGTATGTATGTATGTATGTATGTATGTATGTATGTATGTATGTATGTATGTATGTATGTATGTATGTATGTATTATATATGTAAGCGTAGTGGGAAGCCGTTTCATTACGCTCCCGGCGGAGATTCGGATACGTTTGGGTTGAGAGAGAGGTAACGGCGGGAATAAGGGTTGGGGGTGTGACTCAGGAATCAGCTGCTGTGTAAAACCGTTTGCAAGTTAACGTTCCTACGGTTATAGTTAAATAACAGTAAACACATTGCCACGTTCCTATTGCAGTCATCACCTTGTCGTGGTCACATAACAGTAACCATATTGTCATGCTCCTATGCCTTGTACAACCTTGTCGTGGTCACATCACAGTAACAATATTGTCATGCTCATATGCCTGTAACCACCTTGTCGTGGTCATATCACAGTAACCATATTGTCATGCTCCTATGCCCGTAACCACCTAGTCGTGGTCACATCACAGTAACAATATTGTCATGCTCATATGCCAGTAACCACCTTGTCGTGGTCACATCACAGTAACCATATTGTCATGCTCATATGCCAGTAACCACCTTGTCGTGGTCATATCACAGTAACCATATTGTCATGCTCCTATGCCTGTAACCACCTTGTCGTGGTCATATCACAGTAACCATATTGTCATGCTCATATGCCTGTAACCACCTTGTCGTGGTCACATCACAGTAACCATATTGTCATGCTCATATGCCAGTAACCACCTTGTCGTGGTCATATCACAGTAACCATATTGTCATGCTCCAATGCCAGTAACCACCTTGTCGTGGTCACATCACAGTAACCATATTGTCATGCTCCTATGCCTGTAACCACCTTGTCGTGGTCACATCACAGTAACCATATTGTCATGCTCCTATGCCAGTAACCACCTTGTCGTGGTCACATCACAGTAACCATATTGTCATGCTCCTATGCCTGTAACCACCTTGTCGTGGTCACATCACAGTAACCATATTGTCATGCTCATATGCCAGTAACCACCTTGTCGTGGTCGCATCACAGTAACCATATTGTCATGCTCCTATGCCAGTAACCACCTTGTCGTGGTCACATCACAGTAACCATATTCTCATGCTCCTATGCCTGTAACCACCTTGTCGTGGTCACATCACAGTAACCATATTGTCATGCTCATATGCCTGTAACCACCTTGTCGTGGTCACATCACAGTAACCATATTGTCATGCTCCTATGCCAGTAACCACCTTGTCGTGGTCACATCACAGTAACCATATTGTCATGCTCCAATGCCAGTAACCACCTTGTCGTGGTCACATCACAGTAACCATATTGTCATGCTCATATGCCAGTAACCACCTTGTCGTGGTCACATCACAGTAACCATATTCTCATGCTCCTATGCCTGTAACCACCTTGTCGTGGTCACATCACAGTAACCATATTGTCATGCTCCTATGCCTGTAACCACCTTGTCGTGGTCACATCACAGTAACCATATTGTCATGCTCCTATGCCAGTAACCACCTTGTCGTGGTCACATCACAGTAACCATATTGTCATGCTCCTATGCCAGTAACCACCTTGTCGTGGTCACATCACAGTAACCATATTGTCATGCTCATATGTCGCTGGGAAAAACATGTAGCAGCATTAATCTGTCATTTGTAGCACATCTTCAATGAACAGCGTGTTGCAGAAATAATTTACCACTTGTAGCACATCCTTAATCAACAGCGTGTTGCAGCATTAACTTACCACTTGTAGCACATCCTCAATCAACAGCCTATTGATGAACAATTTCATTTCCAATGTTTATTTCACGTTTGAATGAATTGGATAGACAATCAGTTTTGTAGTTTACATTTCCTTCCAAATGCCAAACTCGGAAAAGCAGACCATCTTAATCGCGAGGGACATGAATGCCTTTAAAATGTTCAACAAATGGACAATAAATATGTCGCCAGTGCCACATTAAAACCAAAACCTCAAGTATAAATCAAATCTAATTTCCTAAATCATATTCATACAGTCATGACCATTCCGTTGACCTGCTGTTGTGTAGTTTCTTAAGCCCCTGGGCAAGGGGGGCTTTCAGCCATTGAGAACAGACTGTTTATAGACAGACCCAACATGCTACAGGCTACAAAATACATCACTGCCAACGTTTGCGTCGTGACATATGTGTGTGCGCGCATATTCCCAATATATATATATATATATATATATATATATATATATATCAGATATATATATATATACATATATATATATATATATATATATATATATATATATATATATATGTTTATATGTGCGTGTGTGTGCATACATATAAATGTGTACATCTATATATATATATTTATATAAATATATATATTATATATATATATACATATATATATATATATATATATATGTGTGTATACATATAAGTGTATATAGTATATATATGTATATATAGTATATATATGTATATATATCATATTTCTATATAGGTATGGGATATACCATATATAGGTGTATGTCTCTATATATATATATATATATATATATATATATATATATATATCTCTATCTATATATATATATAGATATCTATCTAGAATCTAATATACATCTCTATATGTATGTATGTATGTCTGTGTGTGGGTGGGTGGGTGTGTTTGGTTTGTGTATATAAAGACGTATATCTCTCTATATACATATATATATATATATGTGTTTTTATGTGCGTGTGTGTGTGCATACATATAAATATATATATATCTCTATTTATATAAATATATCTATTTCTATATATCTACATATATTTATATATACATATATATATATTTGTGTATACTCTAATGTATATATCTATATATATATATAAGTGTGTGTGTATGTATATATATACATATTTATATATATGTATGTATATAAAGACGTACATATATATGTGTATGTATATATATATATATTTATATCTATATTTATATATTTATGTGTATATATATATATCTATCTCTGTGTGTGTGTGTGTGTGTGTGTGTGTATGTATGTGGTGTGTGTGTGTGTGTGTGTGGGTGGGTGTGTTTGTGTTCTTAGTGCGTTACAGTTAAGTGCAAATCATGCTGATCCTTAGGACGCGGAGCTAAAACATCATCACCCACTTGAATTTTGAATCGGCTAGAATGTTTTTGGCATATTGTTTAACTGCAGTTCACATGTCTCACGCAATAGCGGAATTTATCACGAGGCTGGTGTCACATTTGATGGACACGAACAACAGATTTATTGCAGTGTGTTTCTAAAAAGGAACACCGGCGCATACAATAGAAGCACGTTAATATCTGCATTGTGTTTGATTATAAACGCTTGCGTGTTTGAAGGAATAACATTGAATAACATGATCTGTAATACAGGGGCGCTGGGGTTCGAAGTAGATAGCAATGATTTGAGATCCTCACAGCCAGTGTTGGTTATCTATTATTCCATGCTTGTTTGTTAAACTATATAATTGCATTGCATATGCTTTATATCAAATGATGTAATTTCTACACTTGATACAATGTATATATTTAATAAGAATCACTATTGTGTTGTCAAATAAACTATTGAAACATTTCAAGACCGTGCAAATACATTATGATCTATGATGTAGTGAAGTTATGACCGCAAATACCAAGCGGTGATGCCACAAATGTAAATTAAAAAACAGGTGGGGTCCCTTGAACATATACCAGTTCAATGTCATAACGTGGCTTTGATGCGTTATGATTAATTATTTGCCTTGGCGGTGTTCTGAAGTGAAGCCGCACTTGCCAGAGTTTATCGATCATTTATGTCCTTCTCATGAGAACAATGTACATAATTTGCAAACTTGTAAAATGTCCTAGCCCCAAGTCAGCGTCGTCGTTGTGACCGATTATTGACATTTTAACGTGCAACTCAAACACCAACCACGCACACAAGGACCCCAGCGCTTTCAAGTGCCTCTGAAGGAAAAGGGCGGCGACTGACGTCACCACTAGATCGGTCCATGTGTTCAAAAGGTTAATTGGAGCGATACCACAATGCTCTTGTTCCGTGTACTAGCGTGGAGTAGTGCTTCTGGAAATTATCACAAAATTTAATTCGCTGGCGACTCTAGTTTTGGATATCTTTGCCTTACTCTTTCTCTAGTTTCTTTCGCCAAAAAATATTTTCTTTCGCCCTTTGGAGAACCATTCGCCGGCCTAAGAAGAGCAGGTGTACAAAATGCGCATTGGATCGACATGGCCAGGTGAGTGATTTATCACACTTTCCTCCAATGCTTTTCTCTAATTCATATGCCTAGACATATCACGGTATAGATTAAGGTCATAAGCGGAGAAAAACATATCAAGGATAAACAAAACACCAAGCTAAGGGTTGGTAAAACCTTAAACACTCTTGAGTTTAGTTTTGCTCCCATTCATTTACATACTCCATCGTCTTTATATTATGACGTCAGATGTTATAGTAAAGGCGTGAACGTTGGACCGTGAGTGTACTAGAGATAACACACGTCATATTGTTAACATTGATGGGAAAAAAGTATCGTCCCATAGCGTGTACATTATAATCTACTGAGCTGTTCAGTGAAGGTCAGTGGTTTTAATTCTACCCCTATACCCCTCGACTCATACTTGGTATCTGCTTCTGTTATCTTCACAGTCACAATCAGTCCAATGACACACAAGGCAATGAATCCCACGAGTACTGGTGATTTAGGTGGTACGTTTAGGGTTGATATAAGTGGGTAACACTCACGAGCGTTCTGGAGAACACGATATCGGAAAAGGCTCGTGAAACACGATACCAGCTAGCACACACAGAGTAACTAAGCTGTTTGAACTGATGATATGAGAGCCATTTTCAATATAGTTGCATGCGATTCAAGTCGATTTCTTTTGAGACCGCAGTAACGAATTTGTTCTTTTGTGGGAGGAAATGGAATCTACCTTACCTCGAATCTGAATATATAACTAATCATTGTGCGCAAGTGAGACTAATCTGCAATCACATGAGCAGTCTAATCTGATCCAAACAACACGCTCGGAAACGGTTCGGCGCTCGGAAGCTTGACATCCGGAAACGAGCGCCTGTTGATAAAGATAGTCGCTCGGTGCGCAGAGGCTTGGCATCGGAAACAGAGCGCCTGTGATTGGAAGCACATTAAACTTGCTGATAACTTTAACGATAGACCCTCGTGAACATATAGGAACTTCCCTCTGCGAGAAAGGCTGGCGTTTCGTTCCCATAAGCGTGGCCGGATGGCCAGTTAAATCTCGAAGATGACAGCACACTGTTAAATTCGGCGGTGGGGGGTTGTTTATAAATAAACTGTAATAACTTGAAAGGTGGAGATGACCATCAAGAGCAATTATCATAATGATAAATAATTACACTAAAATAATACTAAACTTTATGTGTTACATAATAATGTAATGGAAACTATATAGTGGAGAATCCCCCATCACTGAAATCTCGAATAACAAAAAATAACAACTAAATATGGGGTAAAATATCATTTACAACACACTATTAAAAGGGTTGGTATATGGAGGGTAGATTCTCTGATGATAACAATAAATGAATGCTGTTGCTGAAGCTTATTGCTGTTGTTGCTGCTGTTGTTGTGGTTACGCTGATACTACTGCTGATGTTGTTGTGTTTACGCTGATACCACTGCTGCTGTTGTTGTGGTTACGCTGATACTACTGCTGATGTTGTTGTGGTTACGCTGATACTACTGCTGATGTTGTTGCGTTTACGCTGATACCACTGCTGCTGTTGTTGTGGTTACGCTGATACCACTGCTGCTGTTGTTGCGGTTACGCTGATACCACTGCTGCTGTTGTTGTGGTTACGCTGATACCACTGCTGCTGTTGTTGTGGTTACGCTGATACCACTGCTGATGTTGTTGCGGTTACGCTGATACCACTGCTGCTGTTGTTGTGGTTACGCTGATACCACTGCTGTTGTTGTTGTGGTTACGCTGCTACCACTGCTGTTGTTGTTGTGGTTACGCTGATACCACTGCTGCTGCTGTTGTTGTGGTTACGCTGATACCACTGCTGCTGTTGTTGTTGTTTGTTTGGTTACGCTGATACCACTGCTGCTTCTGTCGGGCAGTTGTTTGCCCATCGACCGGAATAATTATGCACCAGAACTCAGCCAGGAATCCAGATGGAAGCCGTCCCAACACCTGTTCCCGATAACCCCATTTTAATAAACCGTGTTGATACAGCCGAGTGCAACACGCTGGCCCATGCGACAAGGGGGCCTATCACTCACCCGATATCCTACACATCGGCTTCTACGCAGCCTAGGATTTGCGTTGTGTAAGCGTAGCGTCAAATGGCCCTGCCCTGGAGAGTGTCACTAAGTCAGGCATTCAACAATATTTCATGGTTATATGAAATACTATGGTTATTTGTTAGCTCTGTCAGGCCCCGAAACATTACTCAGTGATCGGGGTTAATGCGGCGAATCATAACCTTTAGGAGCAGTTTGGCCCAGTTTATCAAATCTTATCTTTCCTGAGTAAATATGCAACGAGCAAAGCTATCGGGTACAAAACCAAATTTCAATCAAAGGCCCCGTGATATTACAACAAATAAAGGTCTTCTTATCACTAACTTAGCCCACTCGCAGGCCAGAGGTCGGGTCGTTTGTCCTCGCCAAGCTATATGCTGGTATCAATATTAAAACTCTTTATGGGAAGATCGATGCGCTGCTGATGCTGAAACTGCCAATCACATTCGATGTCCAGCACGTCAATGACAGTGAGAGCACGCAATATCTCTGGATTCATGTACAGATGAAGAGTTTTAGATAGCGTGTATGCGGGTAATATTTTGGGGTTTTTTGTTTGTAAATCTCAGGTTCACATCCTTGTGAACTACAATCACAGATAAATTAGAAAAAAAGATTCGACAAGGCTCACAGTTGCTACTCTGATTGTATAAACATGGAGCCAGCTAGGCAAGGCATCTCGTCCCTGGTGTTTTGATGATCTGATGACCCCTTAGCTCGGATGTGAGAGATCGAGAGAAGTAGTAAATGGCGCGGAGCTGTCAGAGGCGGAGTTTCTTTGCCCAGGAGACAGCGTGACCCGTTGTTTGCTGATGTACATGAATATAACCCAGACGTTGATCGACGTAATCATTTCAGTCCACATAGACGTCCTGTAGGGCTATGAATCATGCCCGCATCATTTAGAATCGAACATAACCCACAGCTGGTTCGCTACAGAGTGTTGAATTTACACGCTGAATATAATCGTTTCATTTCACCCAGTTCAAACCAGTGGCATATGCAAATATTGCCGCCGCACACATGTCACCCAGACATTGTGTTTCGCCTCCTGTGGGTTTGACAACCACCTCATTCGGCTTCAACTGTCTCTGCGGATGTTGCATTGTCAAATCTTTTGAATTTGGAAATGCGAGTAAACCATCAGATCGATAATATTTACAACGCTTGACAGGTGTTTGTTTTCACCGAAGGTCCGTTGCTATGGGGTTACTTCCGGCAAACGTTATCTTCACTCTCCGATTAGCCGTGCACCAGTGCACGACGTTAATTATATTTATATTACCGTCGTGCGCGGCTACTATCCGATAAGCTCTTAGAGATAGACCCTATTTTGTTTCTTATCCAATTTTAGAATATGCTACGAATATTAACTGGTATATAATGACAATCAAAGTTCCGCATGGACGTCTAGATTTTCGAGGTATACTGTTGTCCGTGTATGATAATTTAGCAGATCGTTGTGACGGGTTTGATGCGTTGCGAACGGAGCATTGATGAGAGACGTATGATTCGCCAATTGGCTAAAATCTCGTTTCAATATTCTGAGGTGTGTTTTCTGTATCCTTTATACAATGGCTAATACGACTAACGTTGAATTAATGTAATATTGATTTGTGTTGTCAGAGCTGACACGCGTGGGCCTTGTAGCCGGACACTGCTTTCGGCAGCTTGTCCGCTGTCGTTCTTTGCGGATGAGGCGGCCAGGTATGGCACCCCAGGTACGATGTTCAAATAGGTGTCTGTCATATGGCCTGGCGTTCTGCTTTGCTGTGGGTCTCCTGTACTTTGTGAAAGGTAAAGTTTGTTCCATTTATCTTGTGGAGAGAGTATAAATGAATGGATGAATCAATGTGTGGAGATTGTCATTCAAATAGCATATTTTTTTTTTTTTTGTGGGGGGGGTACAATATAATGATCCATGGTTCCTCATAACGGATCAGTTGTTACAATAACCATTGTTATTTGTGTTTTTCACTATCAATGTACATTCACCACTTTCTTCAATGTACCCTTCATCTGTATTTCCCTATTTGTGTGCAGATTTGTGTCTCGCAGCAGACAAGTATGATTAATCCTTCCTATTATAATTATGAGTATAATTTGAGACACTTGATAATGTAGCATCTGTTTTTTTTGTGTGCAGTATTTAATTTTTTATATGACAAAGAAACGGCTGAAATCAAATGTTCTTTATCTTGAAGCTTAAAAGGAAGATAACAATGCATTTGTTGGTTTCTATTTGTAGCCCAACTGAGTTATATAGTCTGTCTGAGAAAGTCCGATTTATTACAGAAAACAGCTCTAAAAATTGTCAGGTATGTGCCACTGCATTATTAAAACAGTAAGTTGCATTTGTTATTTTATGTGAATTCATGTTGATATCTATCATTTTCAAAAATTTGTTAACTGTAAGTGTAAGTGGCTCTTGCTTGTAAATCTTGTATGTCATCTGACAATATGTATTAATTACATATGATAATTGATTTGAACCATGTCTGGTCAACATTCTTTGTCTGCAGCATATTCATATAGCTTTACCATGCTACAGTGAAGAGTCCAGGCAAAACTTGTCTGTCTTTGTGAAATCTCTTTTATACCATTCCCGCTCATCCATTGTCCATTTACACATCATTACACACAGCCAGGGATGTGCTATCCTGGGCCGTCTTTTTGCCACATGGGATTTACCAATGGGTAAGTAATTGTTATATCAATTTACATAAATCAGGAGTATCTGAACTGAAGAACAATGCAAGACCAAAGGGTGTTTGGTGCTGAATATGTAATTGAATCTGGGCTATGTTTTCATTTATATCATCTGTGTGCTGACCTTTACCAACGGTTATAATCAATATGACTTGCATACTGATTGAATTTGACTCCCACTTATGGCAATGTTTATTCATTTGGTAACTGTTTAAATCATAGCCATTAATGTTTCAGTCAAAGTTCACTTCTATGAAATCAAAAAGGTAAGTTTTTTGTATCAATTCATGTAACAAGCTTTGAATTCAAGCATTCATATTTTCTGACATTTTACTCAACTGTTCTGTGTACAATGTGTGCAGGAAAGAAGACATGATTTACTTATTCATACCACACAAGTGATGCTGTCTCATCCACATCGATACTTTACAAAAGTGTCTGATATAAATGAGGTAAACTTTCCATCCATTTTCGGTGTAAGCTCAATGATACTTGTATGCGTAGTTCTTGTGGTGGACCATGTAGCGTGATATTGCTTTTCATAATGGATTCTTCTAGTACTATTAATTCCATTCATGAACAAATATTTTCCTCAAAGTGGTATTTCATTTATCAGGAGGATATTTTTTGTTTCAGCTATATGTTGTCTTGCCAGAAGTTATCCTTCTCAAGGATATTATACTTTTTCCTGATATAATAGGCAAAAAAATACATAATAAGGTAAGGATGAGAAGTAACATTTTCACTTATTGTTTGCTATTTTATACACACCCACACCCACCCCCCCCCCATACACACACACACACACACACACACACACACACACACACACACACACACACACACACACACACACACACACACACACATATATATATATATATATATATATATATATATATATATATATATATACTTGCTTGTGTTTGTATAGATAATATATAATTTATTTATGTATGTATATATATATATAAACTGTATTTATATATATATACATACATATATATTTGTATATATATATGTATATATATATGTATATATATATATATATATATATATATATATATATATATATATATATATATATATATATATATATATATATATATATATATATATATATATGCTTGCTTGTGTTTGTATAGGTAATATATCCCTTCTGTTGATTTGTTTATGGCTTTGCAGAATGTGGTAGCAATATCATCAAGCACATCAGAAAATGTTGAAGTTTGTATACCTGATCTTTTATTGATCATTTTATGTTCCTGGAATTGTTATGAGTGTATTTACCATACATCTGTGTGCATTTTAGCAATCGTCATGTATGCTTTACATTGGTCAAAATGGTGTTTCATCAAGAGGAGAGGGGTTTCAGCATTTGAAAATATCTAATGTGAGTGTTTCAATCATTTTCTGATTGCTAAAGTAATAAAAGCATTCCATGCTTACTCTTGTTTTGAGATGTGTCTTTGTTCTCGGTATGAAAGATTCCCCATCTTGTCCTGGATGAAGTACTGTTATGGGATAATAGAATATATAATCCTGAAATAGGGACGCATATATTGGAGCTTGATGGTGACCTGTTTAGAACAGTAGCTCATCCTTGTGTTCAGGTATCAAACTCAAATCTAAAGGTTAGTACTATGTATAGTTCATGAAGCATATTAATAATCCTAAATCAAAAGTTAAATTTGAGATAAGCTGTATCATTATTTTCTTTGCTATTGACATTGAATGACAATCTCTGATTGCTTGTAATATTTTAATGACTGGAAGTAAAAATTCAATAATTTTGCAAGTGGTCTAGTTATTCATGATTGGGTCATTGTCACCAAAACAGAGCTCAAGATTTCGCCAAAATTCTGGCTACTAATTCTGTCACTTTAATGAATGTGTAATATAGGAAAATGTGAATAAACCATGCTATGAGTTTACACTGCATGCCTTGGTGCTACGTCGTACCCACCTCTACTTCCACACAACATCGCCCATGTCATCAGAGGGTCCTGATTCGGTCTCATTGTTGACAACGCTACAGCTGAATAGAATGGATGGCCTCGAGAGATTACTGAAGGCTTGGGAGGGTCCTGTTCACGTTGTTATTTACCTAGCTGATGAAGAAATACCTCAGTTTGTTTACCGGATTAAAAATTCAGACGTGATACCAACTCGAGAGCAAGTTGCATTTCATGTTGTCTATAAAAGACTAAAGGTAGGTTGGTTATGCATCTTCTTAAGACAAAGTTACACACATAGATTAAATAGTATCTGTCTATTATGATATACATTGTTCTAATATGAAACACTACCTGATTTCCTTCTTTTTGTATTCCACATTCTATTTTCTTTGAAGATATGAAATTGAAATTCCACAACTACATTGCATCATGAGAGAAATGTAAAATTCAATTGTTTCACTTTATTTCCATATTTCATCATCAAAACATTCCATGAAGGGTTATTCTACAACCATCAAATCTATCTCTTTTGTCATGGTTACAGAAACATTACCCTATCAACTACCTACGCAATATTGCCCTAAATGAGGTCAAGACCCCTTATCTTATCATGCTGGACGTTGATTTTGTGCCTAACCCAAACCTCGCCCAGACTGCATTGGCTGCCAAAAAGAAATATTTTCCAAATAAGGATGTTGTAAGTTCAAAACAATTTGTATACCACTGAGGATCCAGGCATTGGGAGATACTTGAAACTAAGCCTGTTCCTCAGATAACGGGGGATTTCTAAATTGTGGCTCCATAAATAAAAAATGTATATATATATATATATATATATATATATATATATATATATATATATATATATATATATATATATATAGAGATATATATTCATACATATATATGTATATATATATGTATATATATATATATGTATATACATATATATATATACACATATATATATATATATATATGTATGTACATATATATATAGATATATTTATATATACATATATATGTGTTTGTATATATATATATAAATATATATATATATATATAATAATATATATATATATATATATATATATATATATATATATATATATATATATATATATATATATATATGCATGTGAAGGTGTGTGGCATGTGAATGTGTGGGTTGAATGGTTTTTGTGTTTATATATTAATGTTGCTGCCATGTCCTTTGTCAGGCCTTGATAGTACCAGCATTTGAGACTCATTTGGTCGATTATAAGGTCCCATCGTCCAAATCAGTGATGCTCCAGGAGCTTCATGACAAGCTAGTGATTCCATATCAGTAAGTCACTAGGGTGTTGATAATTTCTATTGTTTTTCTCAATGGTTTGTTAAATGAGTTTATAACATGAATTTCTTTCATTACTTATGTCCATAGCAAGTCATGCAATCGTAAGTGTTTTGACGTACGAGATGTGAGGTTGGTCCTGTCTCAATAACATAAGCAATAACGAAAGTGCCTGTGAGAATTTTAAGAATATGTAAAATGCTGTATGTCAATGATTTGTGTAATTCATGCAGTTGTGAGATCTGTTTGACAGTTTAAAGCACTGACTTGTTACAGTGATGATGCCGCCTGGAAAGTTGGTCATGTTTACACTGACTACAAAAAATGGTATGGTGCAGCAGAGCCATACAAAGTGAGTTCTTACTACTGTCAAGCTTTCCAAAGGAAATATGCCATATTAAACAAATATCTAGGTTGTATGATGATGATGAAGATGTAATGATGATGATGATGATGACGATAAAAGAACTTGCTACACTGCAGGTGATTGGTCAGTTTGGGTATGAACCTTATATGGTGCTAGCCACTGACAAGGCTCCTAAATACTCAGAAATTCTGCTGGAGCGAATGAGGGACAAGCTACCATATACCATTGAAATAGAAGAATCAGGGTAAGTGATGGATATGTGCATGTATATAGATCACGTTATCCATCATAAGACGGGGAAATGATGAACATATGTGTTTGCAGAACTGAGATGTATGTGCTGCACGATGCATACGCTGTTCACCTCCCTCATCCTAAAAGTCTTGGATACAAAAATGCTGACTCGTCAACATTCCAAAGGTGAAAACAACTGAAATACTCGGTTGTCTTTACATATATTCTCCAATAAGATTGGTGTTTTCAAAGGAGTGTTATGTTTCTATCTTTATCTAGCTTTGCATTGGATTATAAATTTATATATGTTTGGTATTTCACAGTTGCCGGAATAAAATTTACAACAATGAAGTGGCAAGAATCAAAAAGAAATATAGCATGTTGGATAATTCCCCTGTTGGCGTGCCAGTGGAAGCGGAAGTCAACAAAAGCAGGCAGTTATCGTAATTGTTGTCCCTCTGTTTCTATTTCTTACCTTTACACCTTTGATCATTTTATTTGTGCAGCAGAACTCATTAGCATAATGTGTATTAAGTGTTTGATATATGTTTTTTTTTCATGAACTTGTTTTGTATAAATCAAACCACACTCAAATGGATGGAGAAAATTGTTATATCAAAATTCCTATCAATGTCAAGCTAAATACTTGGTAGCCAAAGATTTTCATCCTTTGACAAATATAATGTAAAAACATGTTTTCAAATTTAATGCTCACTTGTCGAAGTCAATAAATGTTGATATCTATCCGCCATTTATTCAATAACATTCATGCACTGAAACCTGCATTGGAGATAATAGCATTGAAATGATGCATTAATACATGGTGATGATTGCTGGAGGAGATTATCACTGTAAGTGACTGATAATCCATTGAGATTCTCGATGTGAAGCCCACAGCACGGTTGTCAGTCGCTGAATGCACTGACACCAAGAACTGATGGTGCATGAGTGTCCATACCTAGCTTACGACCGTTAACAACCATTACCACCGGAGAACCCACTCTCACACTGCCAAACTTGAACACCTGGGAAAACATCGAATAAGACATTATAAGATTTAATTGTGATTGACATTGCCCTCCTAAATATCACATAAAATCTGATATAAAAGACTCGTCATTCAGAAGATTTTGATGATAGTAACAAATAGATGTGATACATAATTAAGTTTATTAGTATGACTGATAAGCACAACTTCAATATCCTATCTGGTGTAAAAGTAATCATCTGACCATTTTAGGCTAGTCAAACAAATTATTCACTACCTTGTCATTATAATTGACGTCGACTTCTTGTACAAATGGTTCAGGAATAGCCACAGTGTCCCCAATCTTGACCCCCCAGCCAGGAGCAATGTTATAGACTGTCACAGCAAAACATTGACTCTCTCTGTCCACCATGCAGAATGTGCTGCAAACAGTTATCACAAATCAGAGTCTACATAGTCCATCAAATATACCTTACCTTCATTCACAAAGACAAGTTTAATATTGTTATTTCTCATAACATTACTTTCAAAATAGACAGTAAAAATGACATTTTCTTTGCTAAAAAACATGGGAATATTATAGCTAGGTGTACATTTTAATTAGATCACAAGGAAAAATTAATTCATGAGTGAATTAGGACCTGTAGGCCCCCCAACCTCTTGGTAGTATGTTTGCTAATTACACAAAAACCACACCCAGATCAGTGGTCCTAGACTAAATTTAAGATGGCCTTTAAGAGTAAGGATCTCTGTCCTTTTAATTTCCACACCCTTGCGAGATTACAATAGCAACCCACGACCCAATAAAACACTTACAAAGGAACGGGCTCGTCTGACTGCACAGAACATACCACCTTCCCCATGACCACTTTACATGTATTAGAGCCAAGTGATAGCTGGTTTAACAGGGCTGCTTCCAAAGTCACCGTCATTCCTGACCCACTCGTGTAACTACCTCCGCCATACGGCCCAAGATGGCTGTCTCTGATTGAATCGACAAGACTCTTCAGTTTCTTGCCCTTAATGCATCCCTGGAATAAATCATAAAATAATTAATTGTAAATGAATCCAATTAAGAGCTCTCACACACACACACACACACACACACACACACACACACACACACACACACACACACACACACACACACACACACACACATGCCATTTCACTCATGCATATGTCACAAAAATTGTTGACCAAAATTCAGTTTAAGAATGGCAAGGAATGTGACATATATAATCCGGAAGATGGACTTTAAATCGATATTGGTTCGGAATGCACTGAAATGTAAACGTTATGATGGGTACATATTTCATAGCAGCACACCCATCTTGCATTAAATATCGCATTGTGACTTGCAAATAAAGTCTGACATCAATATACTTAGTTTTTCAACTGTTTTTGAAACAAAACAGCATTCATCATACAAACTGCTTTTAAGCTTACGGTTGTGAAATGTAAGAAGTTAATGGTAACAAAGCCGTAACGTAAGCACCAAATACACATTGGAAGTAGGTGAAGTAATTACATTCATTTTGGCCTGCCCCATTGTGCAATGAGAAACAAGCTAATATGTATATAGTTCGCTGACTCCAGCAGATACAATGGAGTGTAGATCCCATATATTTACAGTGAGTGATATTGATGGCAGGGTCACTTACCATGTTATTTTTGTCCAAATTAAGAGCCAACCACAAAGGGTTGGTGGAGGTTGGCGATAGTGCTATACACTTAAGTCTATACAGTAATCACCAATGCATTCATATCATTCACCTTTGCGTGCACCAGTTCATCCAGCTTGGATAGATAACCCAGGAGTAGTGTCTCTTTAGCTTTGGGTTCAGGCCATGTTGGATCAAGAGCACCTGCTTTTGAGAACCCAACTAAAGCCTCCTGGTATTCCTCCTGGAACTTATACCCCTATTCCACACACACAAACAACACATCACACATGCTCAATGGAGCAGCATCTACCGAGTCTTACCATTCTGACACACTTAACTGCAAAGAAAACCAAGTGCATACAAATAAACGTATAGTTTTGCTGGATTATCAGAACTTTTGTTTGAAATAGGAGAGCATTAATAATATTACAAGTTCATCTTTGACATATCCTTATAAGTGGTCTATCCTGTAAGTTGGAATGCTACTATATATGGACGGTAAAATCACATAGATTGGAATATATGACTGACACTGCATTGTCACAACAAATAACTTGTGAATATGATATATCTCAACTCACAATGGCTCTGTTGTAATGGAGATCGGCGCTGCATGCAGCTATACTGTCTCTCTCCTGTAACAAACAGTCCATCACATCCATGTATATCAGGAAGCAATGTTATCTGTTAAGTGGTGCACACAGAGTATGTTCACCGTTAAGTCAACCGGTTTAAGCAGACACCTGAATACAATAGATCACCCTACTCCATATGTGATCATATTTTTCACATATTCTTCATATTATATGTATATATATATATATACATAAATATATATATATATATATATATATATATATATATATATATATATATATATATATATATATATATATATATATATATATATATATATATATATATATATATATATATATATATATATATATATATATATGTGTATTGATGTGTATTATTATGTGTTAATGCAAACTATGTTATGACATATGACCTTTGTACTCACAGCTTGTTGGTAGGCGCTCATACATTTCTTCAACACTTTAGTACTTTGACCAGCACTAAAGAATAGTGAGAGGTATGCATTGCCAAGAATAGCTTCAACAAAACAAATACATCATCTGATTTGCTGTTATTTGTATTATATCTTATTATAGTACTCAAGTATGCAATGATTGGTCACGAATATACTTGGGCAATTTGTTTGAATGCTAAAATTTTCTTCCAACATAAATTGCATGTAAAAATAGTTGTGCTGGTATCGAGCCAGTTGTTCTTACTCCAAGACGTGCCATCATTGACGTCGAGCTGCACAGCTTTCTTCGCTTTCTCAACACTCTCCTCGACAAGCTTGCCCTTTTCCTCGGGAGAAGCTGCACACTGCCGCAGTACCATGGACAAGTTCCTCAAAGCTACCTTATCTTCACACTGACAACACACAACAAAAACAAAATAGATGGAACACGTTATGATAGCGCAAAATACATTTATATGTTTTGTGGGTGGGGTGAGGCACTTAGGTGCATATATGAGAGAGTGATGGTGCATGTAAGCACTTATTACTTGAAAGATGATAATGGTACATATGAGAACAGATGTAGCAAATTATTATTATGCATTACATCATATCTAGGTTCAAGCCCTTGCTAATATATCTGTACACAACTAAATCGGATAAAAACTTTTACAGTTATGGATGCGTTTTTCTTCCTCAGAAAACGAATATACTCAAAAATGGTCAGTTTTTCACGTAGGGATAAAAAAATGGCGTCAGGATGAAATGGGTTAACTTAAATAGTCATTCTGGGAGTTGAAAATTTTCTCTACTTTGAATGAGTGTTGAGTGTTCTGCGATATTTTCCACACTAACAGAAACCTTGTTCACTCTAATTGAGAAGCGTAAATATAATGTACATGGTTCATGGCTCCAATGAAGCAATTCCTGGCAGATTCAATGTCTCTGTTTTTCCAATAGCATTCACCCAATGCTATCCAAGCATCTGAAAGTTTGGGGTCCAGTTTCACAGCTTTTGAAAGCATTTCTTCGGCCAAGGGATTGTAGTCTGAGCTGATATTGAGTGCTTTCCCCCGCAACATCAAATAATCTGCTTTATTGGTTATGTCATCTGCAATAGATGCACACCATGGTAATAAGAACAGCAGCTATTATAATATATAATCATGCTATTGATTAGTTTAAAAGTTATTTAAATTTGCTCATGACACAAACCGAGCATATTCAAACAAAATCAGACTGTAACATTGGATTCAACATTTGTTGCTGATTTCTGATGGTATGGCAAAATATAACTCACCTTGTAGTTTGTCAAGCAATGATAGTGTCAATTGCAGCTCCTTTCCTACATCTTCTGCCTTGTTGATTGCCTGCTCGATTTCATGTGCTTCAAAATAACGGTCACGGAAACTGTACAACTTATTTACAGCTTCCTGCAAACACCACATAAGGGTAGGGCTTAGCCGAGTTTTATCATCAGGGTAATATAAAGAAATTATCATTTATCAGAGATGATAAGTTACATTGATCAAGTTAGGGTACAAAAGCAACTCAGAAGGATGAGAACCTGTGCTCACATCCATCTAACCCCGGTACCAAACCTCTATGTCTGGTGAAGATATAGCAGGTAATTGTAGGTCTAACATCTATCGAACCAAACACTCAAACCAAACTGAATGAGAGCCCAGAGAACAACTGTGTACATTGTGGCTTAGCCTGTAGCCTAGGTAACAGTTAAACCCAGAGGGACTAACTTTGGCTTTGTTCGGCTGTGTTCGTCCATGCTCTGTATTTGAATATAAATGTTGGGCTACTGCATTGACATGTCACTGTGCACTGATCCTGCTATCATACTTAGCAATTACCATATTAATAGCGGCACAAGTGCGAGCCATTTTCGTCGTCGCCGCGTGACGAACATTTGGATGAACGAAGCCGAACATAGTCGCAGTTAGTTAGTCCCTCTGGACTGATACAAGATGTTAATGAAGCATGGTTCGATGAATATGATATTGCCCTGCGTGGACGTATCATTTAATTGTAACGACTAGCCCTACAAGACGTCTGAGTATATTGGTATATATTTATATTACCGTTCGATCGGAGCTATATAACTAGTACGAGTAGAGCTGCATCGACAAGGTGATAAATAGAACCTGACTTTGGTTTTTTGGGCTATACGCCTATAGGCAGTATAGCCTATATATGTTATTATAACGACTAACGTAGACGTCCTGTAGTTAATCTGTCAATTTCAGAAGCAGTTTTGAAGACTTAATCATCAGAAATATTTCAGTTTATGGTAAACGCTTGATTAAAACCACACAAATAGTTATACATCCTCACGCGAGCTTCGTCAAGCGATGTTCTGCAAGACATGTTGGAAAGTTTGTTTATCGTTCGCGTCGTACTCGAACATGTTCCTGCCAGCCAAGTAGTCAGGTGGTAAAAGAAATCCCGGGTTTGCGTCATAATGTGCATATGACTTCCAACCAAAATGCGATGGCCTGGAGCATAATGCACGCCCAAGTGTTCAATGCACAGGCGCACGGTTCCGCATGCCAAGCTTCCGAGCGCTGATATATTTATATATAAAAAAATATATATAGAGAGGTAGATATATATATAGATATGAGAGATATATATAGAAGATATATATAGATATATATATAGAGTATATATCATTAAAATCTATAGAGATATATATCTATCTATATATATATATATATATATAGATATATATCATATATATCTATATAATATATATATATATATCTACTATATATTACTATCTATATCATATAGAGATATCTATATCTCTATATATATATATATATATATATCTATATGATATATATATATCTATATATATAAGCTATATACATAGTTTAAACAGGGCAAAGTTTACATATATATTTATGTATATATAGTAAAATTCATCTGATCTGTCGTCAAACGGTCGGTGTGCAGTTATCTATCAATGCATGGACTTGCATTTACAGCCTATTTGTGATAAAAAAAATCATCATGGGGGTTGGGCTGTTGGAATGGAGAGAAGCATTGAATCCGAAGCAGAATCTTGGTTAATTTAGGATGACACGGGATTCGGCCCGTAATCACGGATTTGTTTCGTGGGATATGGAATTGTTTCTTCCAGTAAATCTGCATTTGTGATCGGATTCCCCTGATCGATCAAAGTAACTTCTAAGCGGGAAACGGGTTCTTGAAGATGGAAATAAATAATGACAATTTAAATATCCCATGATGTGGACCGTCCGCGCATGCGCGGAAGGTCCCACCTTGTTGTCAAACAAATCTAACACGTTGCACCACAGAAACACTGTTTATCATATTCGACTGTGATTGGCTATCAGCAATTTGACCTTTTAACTGATTGGTTGGTTATGACGTTATGTTCCATTCCGTTCTTCCGGATTCGGGTTCTGACAGGGTAAGAAGAAAGATTATAAACAAACACAATGGCTGAGGTGGGAGTGTCCACTGTCACTGAAAGTATTCAGGAAAATATGCAAAACTTTGAAGTGATGGACGAACCAAAATTGAAGAAACAGAAAATTGATTGCAGGATGCCAGACGTTGATGCTGATCTCGAGGATCGCCTCAATGGAATCCTGTGTTGCGCGGTCTGTTTAGACCTACCAGCTGTTGCGGTTTACCAGGTAGGCTTGTAGCTATATATACATGAACTATCGGACAAATTCACACTATTTCAATGGTGCTTTATTTTATGCCTTCATACAGTTGCTTTAAATTCAGTGCTGCCTATATGCAATCTCATATATGGGCATAAATAGGTGGCATGAATGTGCAGATTGTCTGAACCTAAATTTAACCTTGCCATGTAAAGTCAAATGGCTGACATATTTCGCATTCCTTGCAATGCTGGTGGGATATTATACTAATTTATTGTGAAATACTCCTTCATATCTGATGCCCATATGGTGTGACGATTGATTAATGATTGAAATCAGTAGATTGATTGATTTGATTGCCTATATTCCAAGATTTACTGTCCATCTATTGTCGAGTCTTTAAACCAAAGTTTCATCTATTGACATTGACAAAGGTAAACTTGCTGCTATCTCTGATCTTTGAATTTGCAAAGATGAATAAGCCATGTGTGGTATAGGATACCGGCCGCTGCATGAATAAATTATGCTAGTAAATGTGCAGATCACAAAATGAGTAGTGAATTTTTTGGCTGAATAATGAAGCAAGTTTCAACTTGTGGAAGAACTTGTGCTGTCTACCTGTCTACCCATGTTCTGGTTGAATTTGAGAAATTCCAGGGTTGCGGATACTGAATGGTTTACATATCTATTTTTGTTTCATGCTTCAGTGCATAAATGGGCACTTGATGTGTGTCTCCTGCATGTCACATCTCTTGGCCGATGCAAGACTGAAAGATGAAGATGCTACATGTCCAAACTGCCGATGTGACATCAGCAAGACATCCTGTACCCGCAACTTGGCTGTTGAAAAGACAATATCTGAGTTGCCTGCCCCGTGTCAGTTCTGTACCAAGCTGCTGCCTCGAAACACTCTGACAAGTCATGAGCTGCACCAATGCCAAGACAGGTATGACTAGTATTCCTTGTCTTATAAAACTATTTTTGGACAATATGGTTGATGTATGAAATCACAATGTATATGTTTTCTTCATGCGATCCGTGTTTGTCCAAATGATTCTCTTTTAGGTACAGCTTTCATCGGTTTGCCTACAGTTGTGCATTTGGAATAACATGAGAGTGCTTCAGTGACAGTAGATGAAATGAGAGTTAACACTCCAGTCCAGATATATGACTGTCAAATAAGTTGTGGTACTTTTGGTCTGGTGTGTGACAAACACTTGTTATTGGTTGGAGCAAAGCATAGTGTTTTGCTTCATTTTAAGACTTGGTGCTGATCCACACTTTAATGGTACTGTGCCATTGAGCAACCAGTGTGGTTTGACTTTAATCAGCAGTGATATAGAGCAGTGACATATAACAGATGTGGATATGGAACAGCAAAGTGACAGTTATTTATAATCTACAACTTCATGGATTTATATATACTGATACTTCATGGATAATATGTGTTGTGTAATACTCAAGGACACATCGCCCTTCCGTATCTTAAAATAATAAAAATATAAATATTGCCATGGTTGTGTGGTGTTTTTATTTTCGTGTGTTGGCCTTAAATTCCAATGCTAGGTCCTCTAAAACCCGGGTTTTCCCCCATAAACACAAAAACACAAACATACAACCAAATATAAGCTTCCTATACCAGATGCCTTGTACCAGAAATGCTGTGGTAAGTGTCCAGATGGATGGGTTTGTATATTTTTACTCTATAATCCTGAATCTAGTATTTATTTTAGAATGTACTATAATTGTTTGTGTGAAATTAACCTCGTGAAAGTAATTGTGTGGAGGATGATATAAAGCTTAAGCTCCTATAGTACTACAAATGTCTTGTTACCCATGTGTGATATATTTGTTTCCTTGTTTCAGGTCTGGTTGTTGACAAGAACCTGTTTGGTTCTGACAAGATATTGTTATATGTAATTCAGCATTTATTAATCCTGCTTACTTTCCAGCTCTCACACACATCATGCACAAAAATATACCAAAACATTTTATCATTAGCAGTCATCCCCTACATATGGTTACCCTGTTGTTTCACTTTGGGAATGGATTTCCTGAAGTGTGTTGTGAGCATGTATATTATCATGTTTCATTTTCATTCACATCATTGGTGTGCAAGATGTTTACTTGTACATGAAAGTGTTTATATGATGCTGTGTATCATGTACTGCTGTTGCTGTTTTTTGTTTATGTCCATTTCAGAGAAGGTAAGTGAAATAAATGCAAGAATGGACACATTCAAAACCCCCCTTAGTCATATTATGAATCAATTTGAAGCTTGTTGCTAATTTGCATAATTTATTATTAAGCTATATAGGATTAAACTATGAGGCCCAACCCTTTTGGTGATGCTGGGCACAAACCAAAAAGCCCTGTGATGATATGCTGGGTTATTGCAGAGGTAAATTTGGTGCCCTGTACCATATGTTTACAGGCTGGTGCAGTGCCAGTATGAGCGTCTAGGGTGCCCATGGCGGGGACCCTACCATGAACTGGCAGTGCACGAATCTTCATGTGCACATCCTCAAAAGACAGGCAAAGAAGTGCTCCAAACAGTGGTAGAGCTTGAGGAGCATCATAAAAGTGAAGTTATGCGATACAAGAAAATATGTGATTTGCTTTCCTTTGAAAAGATCACATTCAGTGGTATGTATAGGGTACATTACCTGGTATGGATTGTGATGCTAAACTAGCACCTGATTTTGAGGGCTTACAGACAATGATTTGTCCAGTGTGTCATTAATTTTTTGTTTGACTAATTGTGTGTGTTATTGCATGTACTCATCATGTGTTCCACATCTCTTTATATACATATTATTAAATAAATACTGTTTTGGGATCATCATTCGTATTAATTAAGGATACATATATTTTTGCAGCATAATGTTTCCTATCGTTTAGTTATTGATGTGTCAATCTGTGAAGTTCGTGTTAAGATGTGGGAACAGGGCAACCATTTGTATGTTTTTTTCATATAGATCTGCAGCTTCGACCTTATCGTACTGATGACTTCATCCCAAAGCTTTACTATGAGTCGAGTCGCTTCTCTGCCTTCAACTTACAGTGGGTTGTAAAGGCTTTGGTCAACGACAACCAGAAAAACCCGGAGAAAACATGCTCTCGTTCCCTTAGCTATCAGCTGATCTTGAAGTCCAAGATCGACAATCCTGTGGCTGTTAGCTATTTGGCCCTGCGGGGTCCTTATGGAGAAGTTCATACCCAGCCAGAGTTGTATGAATATGAATTCACACAAGAAAACCTCGAGACACCATCCAGAATATATCCTATTGCTAGTTCAGTTGAGTGTAATAAGCTATTGGCTTCCAAAAACATAAGCTTGAGGTTGATTTTGTTTCAAATGCCCAAGAAAGTGTGTAAATAGTTAACTTAATTGTAGTTGTATTATCAGGCCAGTGTTTGGACCATGCATATATTCATGGCTTGTATTCTGTTGTATCTTTTGTAACCCCATGCAAATATCAAGAATGTCACACTGATTACATTGTTGTATTTGTGTGAACGTACAGCTATCTTAATTCTATCTGTATGTTGGAAATGCATCTAGGCATAACTTAATGATTGTGCGACATAACTGAAATGCATTCAATATTGCGTCAGTTTAATGTAATTTTTGTTTGGTGTCGAAGGTACTTGGACCATTTCACCATGTTTTTCCAGGCTTGGTATTAAGCATTATCTTGGTATACCGAAAATATAAAATTTAGTGAACACCTTTAAACAATTATACCGAAACAGTATATTTTGACCATTTTGTTAGCACACCAGAAGATTTGTTTGCTTGTTGGTAATCATTAGGCCATCACAGGTTGATGAAGTTTCTATGCATTACTTTTATATTTTACACTGATTTCTCTGCATAATGTTGTTGCCAGTTGTGGATTGTGCAAATTGATGCTAAGGCAATTTACTGTAGATGTTGGACACGTATGTAGATTGGTGTTTCTGCTTATGAATGTTTTTGTCTGGTTCTCAGGTATCTGCATGTTCTCACCTGCAAATTAGTTGCCACATTATGGGTCGTTATCTGATGATCCATGATTGCCATTTTAGTGTGTTTATACCCCAACTATTTTACTTCATAATTGTTGCCATGTTTTGAATTGCTATATTGGAATGCTGTTGCCATCATGCTGTGACCCCATGACCAAGTGTTATTACTGTTATGGTTGCTGAGTTTTGCATGAATTAACATTGTCGGACCAATAATTCTGTGAATTTTGGTGCACATATTTTGTTACCTAGTTTATAGTAGATGAACAGCATCGTATAAAGTCGCTCTGGATAAGTCTTTATACAATTGCTTCATATGTGCTAGTTGGGTTTTTTTTCTCACTTCATTCTTACGTTAAATTCTAAAGGAAAGCTAATTTCAACCACTACACAAAAGAGTTATAATAAAAACCCTTCATGTGATCAAACAATATTGACGTATGTGTACCATTTGTGATATGCATACCATATGCTTCTCATGGTAAAACAATCTGTCTATTTTGGAAAATTTTTTTTTTTTGAATTATTGCTTTTGTTTGGGATTAATGTATTGCATGTTTGTTTATGCTCAGCATGTTGTATTTTAATTGGCGATTCTGACTGAAGACCAGCACTTTGTTTTTCTTTATTTGACATAATAAGCATGTGTTGACTTGTGTATTAAACTGCACATGGTGATATGCCCACTCTGGGCAATGAAGTGAACTCTTAGCTTGCAAGACACCTTATGTATGGTAGTTCATTTAGTATTCTCTGACCATTTTATAACTGTACTCCTCACAGACGAGAAGACAGTCTGGTGTGCTTATGTCGACTCAATGGGATGTGTTATTACTGGAAATTGGGCCCTTCCCCCCCTAAAGTCATGCAGTTATAATGGGACAAGTACAATATGGGTTAGTTTTTTTTCGATACCTTCAATTTTAGGTCATGCACTTGAAGATATTGCATGTTTATGGATTCAGTACAAGAATAGGAAGGGAGTAGTAATGTGAATGGAGGGAATTATTTCTGGTTTTACCTCTGCTGATTCTGGTGTTCAGAGATAGTGACTTGTGGTCGTATAGGGTTGCTGGCATGAGTTGCTAGAACTTTTTAACTATCCAGATGTATTAATTTTTCTTGGGGTGGTCTTTGTATATGTAAAACATTTTAGCAATCTTTAATCCCCACATAGAAATTGGTTGCATATTCATTTTATTTATACTAATAAAAAGTTTTGTGCTTTAAAATGTAGTCTGAGTTGAATATCATGGTATTAATAATTTTGTTTACTCATGCAGAGTTAGTGTTGTTTGAAGAGACAGCCATGTCACAATTAAGTTTTATTCAAACAAGAACAACAATATGAATTCATGAAGCACTTTTTGTCAATTTATGTACAACCTGTGATAAGCACTCACTTTAACACACCGCGATGACATTACCAACAAATGATAAGCTAAGGTAGAGAAGCAGCAAAACCAAACTGTCAAAGTTTGTAAATCATTAAAAAAGGGACAACTGCAACAAAAAACTCGACAAAGATGATGTAAATTACGTCTTTGGGTTATTCCATATTTCCACTCTGATTTATTTGGTAAATTTATCACCAAGTCCACATCAATTGCATCTTAATTGGTAGATAAAGACTTGGACATACATTCATTGTCACTTATATTTAATTAAATGCCAATTTTCACTCCATTAACCAATGGCAAAACAACAACATCCGTAAGTGAGTCTATTCGCCCTGCGAGAATAGGCCCTTCCCATCTGGATTAGATGCTTCTTCTTGTGCCTCAGCCTCCAACATCTTCTGTCGAAGATCTTCCACTCGACTCACAAAGTTATTGACTTGCTCTGGCTCCAACTCATTGTACCATTGGTCGGCAAATTTTAAGTGAGATCCGATGATAATGGCATTGGCCTTGAGGTATGTCTGTACGTTGGTCGTAGTCACCCCAGATCCAACAAAAACTGGGATCTTCACAGACGATTGTACCTCTAAAAAAACCATGAAAAAACAAAACAATCAGAGATATCAATCTCCCTGTGCAGGATATTAAAAAGGCTATGGGCAAAATTACAACCATATATAAAAACAATTTCATCATTATTATAAGGCACTTTAACTATTTTGCTATGAATAATGATGATGTGTTGAAGCTTAGTAACATGCTGTGAAAAGAATTTATTCCTTCAAAAGACTATGGGCATTTCTTAACTACCTCAGGCAACCTTGAATGATGATTTTCAGCCATTCTTTCATCATTATTATAAGGCACCAATTTAACTATTTTGCTATGAATAATGATGATGGATGTCTCTCACCTTTGATCTCCACTGGATCAGTAGGCATACCAGTAGCAGCCCCACTCACAATTACACCATCACTCATGAATAATTCAGCGGCTCTGGCAGTCTCTTGTATACTGACATCATTAGTTATAGCATGGGAACTGACACAAACATAATGAGGAATCAGTTGCACGGAACACAACACTGATTTGTCTGGTGAGGTAAAACATTGCAGACAGCACAGGAATTTCTATCAGGAGTATGGCATGAAGAAGCAATTCATGCACACACACACACCTTATGTACACCCATCCATTAGTATTCAACCAGCTAACAACCAATTTATCTTAAAGTACAAGGAATGTCCATGTATAATTATATATTTAAATAAATTTATAAAGCGCTCTATCCTTATCCTAGACAGCTCTAAAGCGCTGATACATTAAGCTGTTAAATTTAACAATAATAAGGATAAACAGACTATTGGAAAAAAAAAAAAAAAAAAAATTGCAGCATATCATCTCACCAATGTTTTTTCTTAATATCTGTGTAGATAGCAATATCTTCAGCGCCAATATACTTTCGATATCTGATAATATCTGCAGCACATGAGTCAACTACTCCCCTGTCACTCACATGGGCATAAACAAATCCCTCAGCTCGCACAAAGTTGAGATCTGTAACAAAAACATCCCCTTACAAGCAAATTCATGTATCCAGGGCAAGAAAGTCCAATAAATGCCCATTCAGGTAACTCCTCCCGTACTGTAATTCATAAATGGCACGTCTATATTCTTAACAATAGAATCAAGACAAAAACATAAAACAAGTAATTTTCGCAAGTACAATTCAGTGATTGATAGTTGAAGCAGTTCTTAAAAGGTTATCGCCTCACAAATATGATTGCATTTTGCTAGTCTTAGGGAGTGAGCAACATAGAAAAGACTTCTAACCAGCAGCTTTTGCAATAGCTAGTGCCTCTCTGTTGCCACCAGCCAACACTTGAACACCTAAAGGGAAGCCAAGGTGTTCCCTCCTCATGGCACTGCATATGGAGGCCATTGCTGCAGTGGTCTCGGGGCCAAGCTGTCCAGCCCTTTGCCATGGCCGGTCATGCATATTCTCCAAAACAATTCCATCCTGTATTAAAATCATTCAACTTTGTCGTAAGAGTATATGGAACGCAGTATGTAGTGAGTCATAGGTATAATTCCAGTAGAAGTGATTCCTATAATACCATTTTGAAAAAGGTGTAATAAGGTTAAACATAGTACCAATGCAATGTCATTTGTATCAGCTGGCAATTAACCATGTATCACTCAAACATCTCCCTGTTGAGCAGTTGAATGAGTATACATAACCATACAACATACCACTGACATACTCAGCATACACAGATACACTGGTATTTGGTTAAAAAATACCCTTTTAGCTGACTGGTATTTGTGTCCAACATCATCATACAAGAACAGTATAGGCAGTGTTTTGATAAAGCAATATCTGATACTAGCAATCTGACTGTAACACCAATAATTTGCAAATCTTCAAAAAAACATTGTGCCCAAGTCTTATACAACCACATTTTGATTAAAAGAATACTGTAGACAAATGGATGAAAGTAATCTCACCAAATTGGCTTTTCTGTAGACGGCTGCTTCTTTCAAGGCTATCTGTGTGATATCATGCACGCTTTGGGTACAGTTAGGGGCACCTGAAGTTAAAAAAAAATAATGTCATTCAATAATAAATGCAACGATACATGGGTAATTATTGGAAAGGTCATTACTCTGATTTATTCAGGTGTTGATAATGCTAAAGAAGAAGCGAGCCCGAGTGGAATATTCATGTCCCTCTGATACTTCGAAAATAATTCCCCCCGGAACCAGCGCGGGGTGAGTGTCCAGGGGAGAGTGAAAAAAACAACGGATTCTGATGCTTCTGTACCTGGGAGAGCACGGACGTGTATCATTCCGATAATCACAGATCTCGTGCGACCAAACAACTTGACAAAGCTGTCCATGATGAATATCTTGTTTTATCACACTTAGCTACCACAGCATATACGATGTTTGTAACTGCCTCATGTGGCTAATAAAAGCTTAGGGTCAAGGTTGTTAACCTTACCCAGAAATAACCAATCGTATGGCTGCATTCGAATCTATGAATATGCATATAGGGGTTACATACCATATGAAGTTGATAAACACAGCAGTCTCAACTGCGAAAAATTATTGAAAACTCGACCTACCGACACATTCTGAGCGGGTATATTTATTTCAAGAGAGAAAGTTTGATCTGTTCTCTGTTTTGGAATGAAGAACATGGTGTGTCTTCAGTAAAAATAACGCACAAGCACAAGAAAACGACATTCGAATGCGCCTTGGCATGCCTCAATCTTACAAGAGTCGACAAAGGCGGGTCAACGACTGTGATGTTTAATATTGATCAAATCAGTTCTCAATCGGTGTAGCTATTCGTAAAGTACTCGCGTTCACATTGACTCCAAGCCCAGTTCGTTTACTTTGGAGTGACTCTGGTGAAATATTTTTGCAGAGGAAATCTATTGCCAGTGAATTTGTTGGTGAAACGAGATTCCCGGTGACTGTTTTGAAGCCTGGGCGGTCACTTTGGATCGGATGGGAAATATTTTGTCTTTTTTAATTTTTCGGTTGATAAGTGTTATAGTGGAGTTGGATCGCCGTAGAAACTGATTATTTCACTGGAATATTGGTATTTTTGCAATTATTGGAAGAAAACCGCACTTTTGGACGCGCCAGGAAACCGGACTGGTGCATGCGCAGAGTAGCTGCGCGGCACATTGATTTGGCGGGAGTGGACTACAAGGGAACAGAACAGAGGAGGTGCGAGCGAGAGACTGGTCTGAAAATCGTCGTTTTGTCGGGAACCATTCTACAGCAAAGTATTGTACGTACATGTGCAAATAGATTATAGTCCATTACATTTGTACACTGATGTTCGAACTTGCAATTGGTATTATATCAGCAAAATTTTACCATAAAGTTGGTTGTTGATTAACCACGTAAGTATTGAGAATGAGTTGCACACCAAAGCATTGGTCGGTCCGCGGCATTGGACAGTTTCGTGGACTTTCTAACTATTAATGGACATAAAAAAAATGAGGGCGGTTCGCAACATGCTTGATAACTGAATAATCTGCCCATCAAAAGTAACCGGGGAAATCTTCCAACAGAAGTCATGTGTGTATTAATGACACATGCGATTATCTAGCCTAGTGAACAAGTTAATACTAACTTAAATCTAAAATTTAAGTTGTGTTAGTTGACGCTGCCAACCGAACGACCAACATCCGCATGTTGCATCAACCGAGTCCCATATTGAGTTGTCATTCCTAGTTATAACTCGTAGAGTCTCTAGTATTGGTATTTTTTTCTTCTTTCACAGCTCAAAGGGCAGTCCCCAATATAATCAAATCTGCTTTCTTGGAATACATGAATAAACCCAGAATGTCTCGCAGGCGGAGCAGGTTAGTGAATGTTCTATTATAAATATTCTATTCAATCATTTGCTATTTATTTTCATATGACATTTTTAATGCTAGTATCGATTTATGGATTTGGGTATAATGTCATCTCTAGTGCGAGAATCCCGGCAAGAAGGCGCCGTGAACCAATAGAAGAGGAACAGGAACTTGTGGCCACTTTCAGCAGAAAAAGGAAAGCTGAAGAGGTAAGTGTCTTATGAAATATAAAACCAATAGAAAACATCAGCTTTTGCCTACTGGTTACTTAAATATAAAATCAAAATTTTATTTTATCAATGCAGCTATCAATGATGTCCTGTTAGGCATGCAATTGATGATTTATTGATTTCAGCCTCCAGAGATGGAAGAGGTTGCAAAAAGAAGACAGCAGTTTCAGATCCAGGTAAAAATTTAATTATAATGCTTCGGTGTTGTGCACTAAACACTAGAATAGGTTTCATGAATTGTGAGATATGTGTGGTTGGCTAGGCTATATCTTGAGACACTGGTGTGCGCTTGGTGTGTATCATCTGTTAATACATCTACTGACGTGATATGGTTGAAAAGGAATTATTTCAGGACCACTCTTTAGCTTGGTTTGATAATGACTGTCAGTATGTTATAACAATCTATCATGGACGGATGGAATTAATATCATTGCCATAGGCCTGTTTCAATGCCCCTATATCTATCTCTCTCTTTCACTTTCTCTATATGTGTGTGTGTATATATATATACATATATGAATCAAGTCAGTTGTGCTATTTGGCCTGTCTGTTCATTAGCAATATACTGTGTACTTCCACTATCTAGGTAGCCATTGTGAGTTGCGAGTATCTACGTCTTTTAGTTGAATTCAATGTTTGCTTTACCATATTTGTTGTGAAGTGATTCCATTCAATCTCATTCCCAAAGCATCCAAAAATCCCCCTTCCCCACCCTTTATATTTAAGGAATGGAACCATTATTGTAATCTATCCATGAATTTTAAGAACTTAGCTTATAGGTTATGTTAACTCTTGTAAACAGTATTGTAACTACTGTGTCACTTGTTGAGCTAGTTACAATACAGTATAGCTTAAACATGGGGCTATCCTGCGAATATCCACTGCTGTGTTGTTTTTGTGAATTATTTTCTGGGGTCTTTTTGGGTGTACAGCCGTCCAGCTTAATTGCCCACACACTGCTGCTATAGGCAATTTCATTTCTTCTCCCTGCAGTATTTGAAACTATTGTATTACTACATGTTTGTAATATAGTTATAGTATTTTCTATATAGACCTCAATAACATGGCATGTCAGTAAATTTAATCTTGGAGGTCATATATTGAGGCACATGGCTAATCCATCACATACCGATCGATACATGCCTCTTGTGTCACCTGACGCCCTAACCCAACCTCTACTGTTCAGGATATTTATAGACAGGCGTTTATGTATGGGTGTTTAAATATGACTCGTAAAATCAACAAGAGAGATAAATCGTGTTTTATTTAAACCGTCTTATCCTTGCTATCCCTAAGAACACTGCTGTAGATATCGCTAATCTCTTATCCCACTTACGGCCGTATCTGTTAACGCAGGATCTTGACATGAACGTTTTCCACCTTTGGAAACAGAGGTTTTGTGCGTGGTTATGCATGCTGTATTATCTACACATGCGCATGCGTACTATTTTGGTTATGTAATTTAAACAACGAATTCGATCTCAGCTTTTGCATGCGTACATGTAAGACTTGTTGCGGCATAATGGGTCATTCGGTCATGGATGGACGTTTACATTCATCTACTGGGAAAATAAACGATGTGCCCTTAGCTGGGTATATCACGAGCTGTGTTGATCCGAGAATTGGCATACGCGCGCCATTCGCTGAAGTGCTCGAAGGAGCTACTGATACCGGAGTCTAAGCGCTGTAACGGTGTCAGGAGGTAAGAGGGGGGGGGGGGGGGGGATCTGTCGAGTGTCAGGTTCTCTGTGTCAAGCTTCCATTTCTCACGCGCAGATCCTTACCTGCTGACCCGGCGGGTCCGTAAAGCCGTCGTGTCAACAGATAAAAGCCATGTTTTTAGCTAGGAGGGGGTTGGTTGTATGGATATCTCTTGGGAATGGGGGTCTTGGTTACAGCCTCATCCGTTCCACTGTGGAACAGGGCCTTTTGTCAGAGCCCTTTATTTTAAAATAGCTTAATCTGTTTGGTCTCTTGTTTTAAAGCGCAACGCCCTCTGACAGGGGCTGCTTGTTGGTCGAATGGTTTCAATTAACCCCCTTTCAAAGTAAAGGCGAGACTTAGTTACTAATGGCTTGTAAAACCATCGAGGCGGGATCCGCGACGCTGCGTCGCCCACCATATCTGCATATGCGGGGACGGGGGCGTGCAATGTTTTGATCGGCGTCTTGTTGAGACAGCATTAGCGGGTGATCGTGTCCAATGCGTTTGCGTTTACCGGCCAGTAATTGATGTGGATGGCAATCAACTTGTTACGTGGTTTGTGGATAGATCCCGGATGTGCGTGGCAAGAAAACGCGCCCCTATACCCCCCTCGCCTTCTGACCGTTTCTGGTGACACGGGTGCAATTTCCTTTACGTTTGACTACACCGCGCTAAATACACTACCTGGGTGACATTTTATAATGAGTTACAAACAAATTCAGTGTCACAATGCAGGCCATGTTTCATTTATTGAGTCTGTGTCATTGAATAGGAAATATGGACAACTGAATTTATGCTCTAAGGAAACTGCTTGAGATCAGATTAAGAAAATGCCGTACTAAGATCTAGTGTAGGTCAGGACGCGCAGGATTATGCGTCATGGGGCCATGTTATAATATACCGGGGTGTATGCGTAAGATCCATCTAACCGATGTTACCTAAACTGATACCGTTTTCCATGACCAGTTTTCAAGACAGTTGTAGGAATGTGTACCTGGGTTTAAAGTATTTGGATCAATACATGGTCTATCAGGTTGACAATACCGGCTTCAGATGTTCTTTTGGGCTTTAATTGTTCACAGTGAGACCAGAGCAAGGGTTCCCTATTTATTTAAATTTTGTTTACAATCCATCCCCCTGATCTCACGTTTGATCACCTATTACAAGTTAATGCTTGGTCATGGATCACCACACTTCTTCACCCATTCATCTACCTGTCCATATTTGTCATGATTCTGGTGTAAGATTTAAAGGGGGGGGGTCATGGATCAGACCTCATGTAATACATGCCACTCCACTACCTAATCAGCTGTGACGGTTTTGATCCCTTGCCTTAACTCCAGAGTGTGCTTGCCCCTCCCAAGCATTCTTAAGACCCTCACTGAATTACTAGGGCCTAAGTAAGATTCCTCAGTTGGAATGATAGCTCTTAAAAACATGTGCCATTCACATCCTTTAAAACTGTGAGCTAACTCAGGTTAACCTTTTCACCACCAGTTCCCTGTGTTCACAAGCCTGAACACACCAGGTGCCTAGCAACCACTTCCTTTGTACACCAGCCTCCTGGATGGCATTGTTTGGAAATTTGGTGATTTTTCTTAGAGCAATATCTTGGCTATTATTCAATCTATCCTGATGCTTTTTGGAATCCTGCCCACAGAATTGATACCTTTTAGAGTGGGGTGATATGTTTTTATCAGCAGCTTGGCTTAGTATTTGCGTGATATATATTGTTGATATTTAACTCATTTTGTATGGATTGTCAGCATCTATATGTGATATAATTGTTGTATTGGTAAGTTAACATAACAAACATGAGGCAAATTGGAAAATTAGAAGAATAATTTATTCTACACTTCACGAATGAGTGTAGTTACTGTTTAAAAGATACATAACATTATCAACAATAGAATATAACATTATCAACAATAGGATATAATATTATCAACAATATAATATAACATCAACAGTAGAATATAACATAATACTGACAAGTGGTTGCTCTGTAACAATAATGTAACAAGCAATATTCATTATAAGTTCATCTCCAAAATTCTAATTTGTGGTGGTAATCCTGCCAACAGGAGCTACCGCGCTTGACGCATAGCCACACATCACACTTCGAGCACTAGCGATTAAAGGGATTTCATAGCCGTGCCAGATTATGTGATTGAGAATCTGCCATTTGGGCGCAGGTCCCACAAAGCTACTTACTTTTTTCTCTGTATGTTTTGAGCACTCTTTGATATATACTGATATGCCTCTGATGAATATAAGTCATATTGAAAGATACAATACATCATAGTGTGGTTGTATGACTGACCACTAATACATAGCTTTATGTGACTTAAATCTTGGTGCAGCTTGTGAATCATCTTTGGTAGATTTTTTTCTTTTTTTTCCAATTCCCCCATGTCATCAAAAATGTTTTTACCTTGTAGGTAACACATGACATATTTATGATTCGATTGTGTTCATTTGTTGTCTCTAGAACCAATGGGTGCCCATCTCAGAAACAGACACATCCAAAGTCCCACCCACAGAAGCCTCCTTCACCACGGCAACCACCACTATCCCCACCTTACCCCCAACACTGAGTGCTTCCTCCCCAGAAACCATCAGTCCCCACAAGAACAACATCACACCCCAGGAGCTGGTGACTGTCTGGACGGGCAAGGAGTTCACCAAAAACACCAAAGTCAATGGCGGAGCTCCGGAACCCCCTCTCCCAGCTCCCTCGTTTCGCAATCTACATCCTAATGTCCCCACCATATTGAAAGATTCACCGCTTCCTAGTTTACAATGGGCTGACTCCAGAGAGGTTTGTTTCAGGAACCTGATTGATTTCAAATGAAAATGTGTTTATACCTTTTTATATGTAATAAAAAGAAACATTCAGTTCTGTTCAACAGTAGGGTTAAACCTTCTAAGTCACTTGGTAGAATTTTTTATTATTATTCTTTTAAACAGTGTTGATTACGTTTAACATCCCTCCTGGTATATTTCTAGCTTATTTCATCCATTTACTTGCAGGTATGGCAGTTGATGCTGAAGAAGGAAGAGCAATTTTTACGAGACCCCTCTCTGCTTGAACGCCACCCGTCCCTGCAGCCCAGGATGAGAGCCATCCTCCTCGACTGGTTAATAGAGGTAGGTAGCAACACCTGTGCTGTGTGTCAGGCAGCTTGTTAACCTGATAGCCGGTGGTGGTACACAGCTTACATCAAGTCAGTCTTTAGTTACGTATGTCATGGCTTACAAATATCACATTACCCTAAAACACCAAACTTGACCTTGCCTTCAAGCATATCAAAGGTATTTGGTTGTTTTGACTACAGGACTAGTGGCTGGACAGGTGGTCCTATAAGTTGTGATAACCCAGCAACCTTAGTAGCTCTGGATTCTATGCTTCTACGACATACTCTGTTACCAAGCTGCAGTGCTGACAAGTCCATGCCCAATATCTCGTTGTTTACTGACCTTCACCCATTTTTTAACTTCAAGTATCACAATTCCCAAGCTCTTGAGTCTTGTAGATTGTATTAGTTATCAGGGACACAGGCTCTTTGATGTGGGCGGACTTGTGGAGGTGATTTGGTCCAAGTGGGTTTGCTGTCTTTGTCGAGGTTGTGCATGTTAGGACAGGTATAGAGGCTATATCACAAACAGGTGTTTGTGGGTGGGGGGGGGGGGGGGGGCAGCAGCACCTGAAGTGGTGGTTGGGTGCTGTATTATTACCTGTAAGCTTGTTTTGATTATGGTTTTGATGACATGTTGAAATGGTATACACATTCATGTCTTGCAAATTCAAACCCAGTGTCTCTTCAATTTGGCCTCGGGGCTATGAATACAAACAATGTAAGTGTTTTGTTGTAAAAGTCTTATGGTAGCAGGTTTGAATAAGCCATGCAGTGTTACCATACTAAGTAGAGCATACAATCTCATTTTCATCTTCCAATACATTGTAGGGCCTATATCAACACATGAATACCAAGCAGGACCTATTGCATTCTATCACTTAAGTCGTCTGTGAACAACACAACCCCTCCAACCCCCTAGTTGGCTTATATCCAAGAACCTGCCGACTGTTCTAATATGACTTACATAAGTGTATTTGGTGCAAGTATGGTGGTAATTCTTTATGGTTGGCACTCCCTGGACCAGTCAGTTTCCTGTTGTGCAAATATTGATCATATCTCCATTCTTCATTTATGGCTCCTGTGTTATTTTTAAGTCCTCATTGATTTTCACTTCAGAAATCAACTTTAGGATTTGTTACAGCATTTCCTCTGGGATTACCTTATGGTCAAATCAATATGTCTTTCTGTTGAAGAATTCTGGGAGTTAAACATAATGGCAAGATCTACTGATCTGATCTCTGTATGTTTACTGGTTTTGCAATTGAAAATGTATTGATTATTGCATCAATATCACTTTCAATATCTAATGTCATAAAATGTGATAAAATGATGCCATCAGCTTCTAGGATTTTGTAGAAAATCAGCCAAAAATAGAGCCATACCCAAATTAGATCAGATTTGTGAAATGCAGCCTTTATCTTGAAGTACCCTTGTCCAGTATCTCTAATCTCTCATAAGCTCGGCTCTATTGGTGACGTTGCGTATACACTCGTGACATTTCACTGCCGCTCAATGGAAGTCAACAAGTGAACTGATAAGAAGTACGTCTGCCAACTAAACCTGATGCTGTTTCTGGCTTGGATGATAATAAGTAATACAAGATGCCTGAATGCCCTTCTCTGTTATTTAGATGTTTCTGGGTGGATACTGTCATGTTCTTGGTTTTGCAATCGAGAAATTGACAGCTGAGCTGGTGTTTTATTTATTAGGTCTTTAAGCAACTGAATAATATGGAAAGTGAATTAAACATTTATGATATCACTGCATCTGCATAATGAGCATTCAAATAGAATGTTAAATCATAAATGTTACAATGAAGTCTTTTCATAATGTTTGATTACACCTGCTATTGGGATTGTTGTTTCTCTGCCTAGTCATGTGGTTATAATTGTATGCTATTCAGGCCTATTTGATAATGTATAATCAAGGACCACGTCACAGTAGTTCTGAGGTACACACTGTTTTATTCGTTAAAGTAGTGGGTTGGGTGGTAGCCCCATTTGAGCAGTGTCGCGCTTTTCTATTTAGAGCTACCACTTAGCCCAGTTATGTTTTCAAGTCCACATTAATTTCCAATGTATTGGCAAACAACCAGTATAAAAGGTTCCCCGAAGCGCACCACGCATTGATCCCATATCAGGTGGGGGTGGGAATTTCGTATTCTTTGTCCGTGGAACAATAGATTTTGCACCACAATGATCCGTGCAGATGTACACATATGTCATTTGGGGAGCATTGATCTCTTGATCACATGGTTCGTTGTGTGCAAGTCTTTGCTAGCTAGGCTACGTTATGATGTCAACTTGCTCTTGAGGTCAGACCAAAGACAGTAAATATTGGTCAAGAGATAAACACCTTTAAATTAGAAACCAGGGCATAGAAATTCCTCACAGTGCCTCGTAAGTAAAGATTTCTTCTAGTTAAGTGGCTCAGTGAATTTATTGCACAAATAAATGTTGCTTACATGAGATAAGTACTTTAACAACAGGGCGGTTTGCAGGGAAAATATTTACCCTTGACAACTTCCTTCCACCACAACTTGCCCACCCCTGGCTCCCTCCATTGACGAAACACAAAAGGAGATAGAGGATTCTAAACTATTACTGATTTTTAGGCTGTTTACATATTGACAGCCCACTTGAGATGCTAAAAATAACTACAGGCCAATTATGACATTGCATTGGTTGGATCGATTAGGTCTGAAAAGTGCAGCACATGACTGACTCGAAGCTTCATTATTATGGCATATTTTTTGTTTCAATTTATTAATATATCAATGCTTGATACGTTTGCACGGTTCATATACCTGAGGTCTGACACGGGGCAGTGCAGCTTCCATTTGTGAAGTGATGATAGTCTGTTTTTGGCTCACTGAGTCAAGTGTGATCCTGGGAAAAATTCTGTACCAGTCTGGTGTCGAATGCTTGAATGGACCAGATTTTCCAACAACATTGACTCTTTTAGTCAAAAGTTTGGCCATCGTATCCGACCATCATGTGACGCAGTGTTGGTTTGTGTACCAGGTGTGTGAAGTATACCGGTTGCATCGGGAATCCTTCTACCTGGCTGCTGACTTTGTCGATCGCTACCTCTCTATAACACAGAACCACCTCAAGCAACAGCTCCAGCTTATTGGAATCACAGCACTTTTTGTAGCCGCAAAACTGGAGGTAAATTTTGCAGCATTCCACTTGTTAATGTTCCCGCATTGATCCAAGAGATTCGACAACTTAGGTGTCTGTAATTTTAATGTGTGAGGTGTGTTGTCTCTATGTGGTTGAATTAAGCTGCACCCTGATGTTCTTAGAATGCCTCATCTTGAGGTTTTTGTATAATATTAACTTATTTTCTGGTTTCAGGAAATATACCCGCCTAAACTTGTTGAGTTTGCATTTGTGACGGACGGTGCTTGTACAGAGAATGAGATCCTCGCTCAGGAACTAGTCATGTTAAAGGTACGCGCACGTTCCGTTAATCTTCCACATCATTCATTTTCTTTGATCTTGGATCGTAAACAGGTGGTTGGTATGCATGATTTACCATTTTGAATATAATTTCAGGCATTGAAGTGGGATTTATCCCCCATGACCCCAACCAGCTGGTTGAACATCTATCTCCAACTAGTGAATGCCGATACCATCGAGGAACACGATCAGAACTTCTTCTTTCCTCAGTACTCATCCCACGCCTTCATTCAGATCGCCAGGGTAAGTTCAGCTAGAGCAGGCTATATTCTCATCTCAATGTGCCATTGTTCAGCTTGTGGCACTGGGGCAGAAAGTCAGAAGGTTATATGTGTTAGCCTAGCTTATATTAATAACTTAACCCTAGGATTGCTCCATGCAATCTTCACATTCATACAAATATGATTTATATTATGGAAAATGTTTAGTTTGACACTGATAACATTATTAAAGCATAAAATATTGTTAAATATTCATGCATTAATTAATGTTCTAAGATACGTAAGGTTAGTATTGTACCACTGTTGTCAGCAAATAAATAGTGTGAATATCCATGCATGATTTTAAGTTGAGAAATTCTCCTGATTCTTCATTGATGTTTTGTTTCCAGTTGTTGGACCTGTGTGTTCTGGACATGGAGTGTTTACAGTTCCCATACAGCATCCTGGCTACAGCAGCCCTTTACCACCTGACATCAGACCAAGTAGCTCAATCAGTCTCAGGTAAGCTGTCACCACGTCAGCTCATGTAAATATCAGCCGGAGGTCGACCCCCAGCGAGGATGATAATGGCTCATTAAATTTTGTTTTGCCACTACGTATATTTTTACGATCACTTCTAGAGATTAATATCCCATGAAAACTCTGATAATGGCTCATTAAATTTTGTTTTGCCACTACGTATATTTTTACCTTCTAGACATCGATATCCCATGAAAACACTTGACATTGTTGGCAGCCAATTTTGTCACACGTTGTTGAAGATCAAGCCATTACCATCGTGTTTGATTGTAGCAACATTAACCCTGAGGACTCGTGTGATCTGTGTGTGGTTCAGGTTACACATGGTTGGAGATAGCTCCCTGTGTTCAATGGATGGCTCCCTATGCAACTACCCTGAGAGAGGCTGGGCCAGCAGAACTCAAATTCTTCAACCAGGTCTCTCCAGAAGCCACGCACAATATACAGACACACGCTGTGGATTTAGCTTTGTTGGTAGGTGCATTGATGATTTCGCTGGTGGTGCCCGCAGGCGAGAGTTCGTGTGAGCCGTCTGAGGGGAGAAGCTCTAGGTCCGATGCGTGTGGCCTATGACACCCTCTTATTCGATTTGCTGCCACTAACTCTTGGCTAACTAAAAAGTAAAATACAGAAGCATAAATCCAATTATCAGATCTAGAGTGTACTGTTGTACATGGTATTAACTCTTGAATTGGCTTAAGCTGATTTACCAACTTACTGTCTACTATTTTGATATTGTACAAGTGAACAGTGCCTTTAGTGATTGGCCTTGTGTGCAGGAAAAAGCACAAGCCCTTCAGAAGCAAGTTGCAAGTGCAGCAAGATTCAGTCCTGATGTATCTAGGGAATTCCCTGGTATAGTCACCCCACCCCAGTCAGCAGAGAGCAAACCATCTCGCAATAGCACAGAACATGCAGAGTCAGCTGTTCTCTCGCCACAAGTGGACGCATCATCATAATGTGATTCATTAACATAATAATAAGGGTTTTTTCTTGTACATAACTCGAAGATTCATATACTGTACAGTTGCAATTCCAATCATATCTAGTTTCAGATACGATTGTATTTGAGTTAGTATATTTCTAACAAGTGAAAAAGCATAGTTAAAAACTTAGGTCAAATTTTTTATAAAAAAAAAACGTGATTAGCTTTATTTTAATCTGAACTGTACCCATAATAATAACCCACTGCCATAATACAAAATTGCTCTGCCTTGGTTGATTTTTTTTACATTCACATAAAAAAAATGCATATCAATTGTCCAAGGGACCAATTTAAAGTGTATATATGTGTATATTTTTATTGTATGTGTGCTAGAAATGCTGTTATAGCTTGTCCACTTACTCCTGTGTGTGATGCTGTGTGTGTAGAAGACCAGGCATGATTTGTACAGAATACCTTTTTTATTGGCTGGTATTTTAGAGTTTTATTTATTATGCCTTTTAATTTATCCTTCTAGCTGTCGTTGAAGGAAGATGTTTATTAAAGAGTTGGTGTTTTATGATTTTGCAAATGAATTGATCTTACAATTGCGGGATCGAGTAAGCTTTAAATGGTTTATCGGTTAGTGTGTCGGTTGCGAGTTTATTTTTGCCTGGCTTGGTTTGTGTGACCACGAGATTAGGGCACTTTATAACTAGCATGATGATATCCTAATTATGGAAATGGTACATATTTATTGTATTTATGCTCCACTGGGACCTTATGATAATTTTAAGTCCGCAAAAACTGAATTGTCAGAGCAGTTGGATTGAGTGATGTTGTGGGTTCCTCGACTTAGTTGAGTGGATGTATGAATGAATGTATGTCATTCTGGAACGTGGAAGTCTAGAACGGGTGACTTTAAGTTGGGTCACTTCTCTGTGTATGAGATGACAGGACTTTAATTTATTGACTTGGAACGGTCTAATCTGGTATTGCTGAACTGATTGGTATGGATTGTGTGATGTAGTACGATACTCGCTTTAGTGGCCATAGCGGTGGTTTCTGACAGAGCCCATCGAGTGAAGTGACCTAGGTGTTGTGCTGTTAGGTTGTCAGAGGTCAACAATATCTTCCATTATTATTTTCTTCTGAAAAAAACATCTATGAACCTAATCAATTCCCTTGGGAGGCTTTCAATCAATCTTGGAATGCACGTATTTGCTTGACAAGCTTTTATTATGTTCTCTGGTGTTAACGAAACTACTGCAATAGTGTTAAAATCATCTTACTTCCAGGGTTGTCAACTCTAATATATATATATTATCATCTATAAAATTGCCTGGGGACATTTATAAATAAGCATCAGTTCCCTTATTTAGGCAGCAACATGCTTTTTAAAAATGTACCTTATGACTTGCAAGTGCCAAGGGAGACTTACTTTGCTTCTGATATAAATTGGACAATATTTCCTCAGTTTTAACCAATATTATGCTGTTCCACTGCCATATATTAATAATTGTAATCTTTTGTTTGTACTGCCACAACATGTGAGGCCATTTTTAAAGGTGTGTTGTGTGTTTAATAAATGGGAAGGGAGAAAATTGTTTTATTGTGACAACCCAGGGAAGTAAACAAGCACAATCAGATTAGATTTATGGTTCACTAGCATGTAAAATATTCGTCTGTCCATCTTAGTTATAGGTGAAAGTGTATTGTGTTTTTATATGATTCTGATATGTTAGCCTGGTTGTGAACTTAAAAGAATATCCACCTTAGCAGTTTTGAACTTGAAAGTATGTATGGTTGTTAGAATGCTAAAATTTGTTGGTCGGTTAACTTCTTTGTTGAAGCAAGCTCTGGTTGAGAGAGCTTGACCGAGTCTTAGGTGGAATTATTTTTTCTGATCGAACACCCTCGTTTAACATTTGGAGTGTAGAAGTGATCACTCGGTCCAGTTTGTCAGTGGTTTTTTTTTCTTGTGATAATCTTCTTTAAAATATGCCTTCTTATCCACTTTTTACTTGACCAACATTAACTTAAGTTGTCTTCCCCATAGGGTCAACCTCTGTAAGATCTCAAGAGATATCCAGCTGAGCCAAATGTGTGGATCATCTAAGTAATAATTGATGATATAATCTTTGAACAATTGTAAATTAGGGGGTTTTTTAAAAAATTTATAACAAGTGATTCACCATTGTTTATTGTGGTAGAATATTAACGAGAGGTGTTAAGCAACACTGGCCTTGTTACAAATTATTTTAATAAAAAAAACAAAATGCATGACTGATTAATATGAATCTGGTGTTGCCTTGCTTTACGGGTTCTTCAGCATTGTATTCCCTTCTGAGGTTCTGCATGGATCATGCAAGTTGAGTGAAAACTGATCTGTGTTACAGGATCCCTGTGATGTGTTGGGATTGTTCTATTGTATGGAGGTGGATACCAAAAGGTTTTTTATTCATGCTGGTTTCCTCTTGGAACTTACATTTGATAAGATCTGATGTTCAGTGTCTGTTACTTTGATAGCACATGTAATAAAGCAAGCTAGCAACATACATCTCTTTTTATCTTTATCTCTATGTTAATTAAATATTTGCTCTCTTTGACCCCTGAGTAATAAAAAACGACAAATTACCCGTTAAATGTTTACCCAATGGGAATTGATTCTGCCATTTCTTAGCAATTGGAACAACTACAGCAATTTCTTTTTGCCAAAAAATATAGTCTGGTGGAACCTTTGATAAGAAAGGTTGTCAATGACCTTATTTTAAAGGTCACATCAACAAATACGGAATGTTAATAGTGCACTTGCTTGCTCCTTTCAGTGTGGCAAGACCTTGTGTTGGAAAGGTAATGAGTGAAGCTGATACATTTTTCATGGTGCGCCATCAAGATACCTGACAACACCTAATTAAGCTGTTAAGTTGTTCTTGGCAAACTGAAGATCAGCCCTTCATGACCTTTGACCCCTAAGTCATTGTTGATTCTCTTAACCAAATGGTTAATAAGTTACAATATTATGTTTTCTTATGCAGCAACCTGGCGGCCGAAAATAACACATTACACTTTTATATTTATGGCCCTTTTAAGGTAACAACCCCTTTGTTGTTATTGGAAAATCAGTTGCATAATGTAAACCATCAAAAGACTCCGTGTAATTTCTCTGAAGCTAGAATAGTAAGGTGGTATATTTTGTCAATTAAGCTTGTGGAATGCTGTAAATGGGCTTACCAATGCATATTCTACTCTTGTGTGTTTTTTTTACTAGGCCAAGGAGACTGCCACGCTTTAAAGTTTGCGATTGAAAACACAAATCTATAAACGTTATGATAGTCTTGTCATAACGTTTAATTGAAAATATTGTCAAAAGCTGCAGACCTTCAAGGCCTACTGTCCTCTTTTACACATGTATGCATGAAGAAAATAGCTCATGAACATGTTTTAATTGATGCCCATAATAGATAAATACATTATTTTAAATCATACAGTTTCAACTGTTTACTACAACACTTGCACAACATATTCAACATATTCAACCTAACCATACCTGAAATTTCCTAAATATCCAACAAGATTTCATCATCATTTCAAGAGAAAATATTACAATTCATCAATGATAGTGCAATATCAAAATCTCAGTGACATTTGACGGTGAGTGAAAACACAAGCATATTACTGGGTAGTTATGTGTGGAGAATAACCATAACGACAACAACAGTTCTAGACAAGTGAAAGTCCTCTCACATCCAGATGCTACTTATCCCAGCAATTTGCCAGGATGAAGCACAATGCAGACAGAAGTTCAAGTGGACAAAGATGCCATAATTACATAGAAATATGATGAAAACAATGGACAGACGATCAAGTCAAGTGACGCTTCATAACAAGAATCCACCGCTGGACCACTCTATCCTCTGAAAACCACAAATATGTCAAAATTACAAATATGTCCAAATCACAAATATGTCAAAATTACAAATATGTCAAAATCACAAATATGTCAAATTCATGTTCTTTATTCATCAACAGGGCACAAGATTTCCAAATTGAGTTGATCAGCTGCAACACTTAGTTATTCATAGCTTGATTCTAGAACTAATAATACCTAAGTGTTTTCTAAAATCAGAATGCTACGAGATGTAATTATGACACTCGTACCCTTTGAGGATCAATAAACGCTAGCCAGTCGGAGCTGTGGGTGGGTAGCAGCCCCATCGTGTGGCATTTGTACATGGCCAACACAATACCACAGAGGTTACCAAGGAAGTAGACGAATTTCTGTAACGGGGCATTTCTTCCCTCAATCATCTTGTAAGCTGCCAGGAATAGATCACTACATCTAAGCACCATTTTGCACAATCTTTCACATTTTAAGAAATAACACATTCATGTTCAAGTTGGATATAAGGAGAACAAATTGTTGTCATGAGTACATAAAATTATGTTACGAGGTTGAGCTGAAAATGTTTGCTCTCTGATTAGAAAGGAATAACTACTCCAACGAACTACTGTGATTCCCTCGCATTCCATTTCAGATCAATTACAAGGTGCAAACGAGGGGCATTTACAAAAATAGCAAAAGTAATGATTAAAAAATCAATTTCAAAGTGACACTCACTCTGCTGAATGGCCAGGAGAGCCTGTATGGGGCGTATGAAGAGCATTCCCACCATCATGATGGGGAAAATTGATATGGAGTTACCTGCCATATACATTATGAATACATTCATGGGTAACTGCTTCAAAGGTGCCAAGGCTACCTCCCAGGATTTCTGAAATGGATCGAAGAACTTAATTCAGTTATGGACACAGGACAGTTATACGAGACATGAATAGTTTCTCCCAAACAAAGATAAACATATAAAATAGTCGCATCACACCAGGTAATGACACATTGGATGTCAAATCAACCCACTTTATACACGTTGGATGTCAAATCAACCCACTTTATACACTTAGGACGTCAAATCAACCCACTGTATACACATAGGACATAAAATCAACCCACTTTATACACATTGAACATCAAATCAACCCACTTTATACACATTGGATGTCAAATCAACCCACTTTATACACATAGGACATCAAATCAACCCACTTTATACACATTGGACGTCAAATCAACCCACTTTATACACATAGGACATCAAATCAACCCACTTTATACACATTGGACGTCAAATCACCCACTTTGTACACATTGGACGTCAAATCAACCCACTTTATACACTTCAAATCAAATACGAAGACAACTTATACAGCAAGTATGAAGATATCAAATATTGAATAACTAACTTTGACAATAATATCTGGTTTGTTCTCTTGACTACTGCTGCTCTCAGCCACAGCATTCGACTTGTACCCCAACTCTATTGGCCCACATAGCTCCGGGATCTTGTCCTGGAACCTCCTTAAACATAGAACCAGGAACTCAGGGCTGAACACTCACCGAGCAGTTCACCAGCAATAATAAATCTGAAATAGTGAATTCAAGGTGGAGAGTGGAGACCAAATCATTTTTTAACAAGACCTGCAGCTGTTTTATTAGCCTTACAGGAAGTCTACGTAGCGTTATAATGAAATGGTACGTCCGCGCCGGGCTACTGTTTAACCAATCACTGGCAAGGTGGAATAAATTTCCATCCCTTTTTCAAGAACAATGAGTGATATAAACCTCACACATCGAAACCAAGCAGAGGAATTATGGTGCTAAGGTAAGGTAAGGTAAGTATAGGGTTTAACGGCAGACCAACACTCATTGTCAGTGCATCAAATCGTCACACATTTTGTGATTTTGGCATGTATTTTGTGACTTGATAACAGAAAATTAACCATAAATCATTAATGAGTCAAGACCAATATGTGCACAATAAACTGAATAAGGCACTCGGTGTTTAGTTTGGTCAGGACGCTCGTCATAGTGAAATTGTCCCTCAGTTCTCAGGAATTCCACATTCTTTTGTTACTTATTAGCTTCACATGACTATTGTGATGAATATGAGGTGATCCAACGATGGAAAATCAAATCAATCACCCGATTGCTAATATCAACAATGATTGACAGGAGTTTGTTTTCACCAAAAGTCAGTCGTATGGTGTAACTTCCGGTGGACGTTAGCATCCCCGATATGCTCCATTCCATATGAAGTCATCAGGCTTCATTACATTACTAATAAGATCAAGGTGACAGATGACAATTCTTAGTGCACAATAGGCAAAGAAACTCCGCCTCTGACAGCTCCGCACTGTTTACTACTTTCGATCTCTCACATCCGAGCTGTAGAGGCGAAGCGCCAATGAGATTTCGGAGCTTCCGAAGTCAAAATGACAGATGAACTTGCTAAAAACTTACCAAAGCCCTCCATGAAAAAAAATTGTGACAAAATGCAAGATTATATCACAAAATGACACGAGGACTGTTTCTATTACTACAGTTTTGTCTAATTGTTCTGTTTGAGCACTAAAATACAGCACATGATGAAACTTTTTTTCAAAAAATCAACATGGCCGACTCCCACAATGCAACATAATGGAGTTAATACTCGTTAATACGCTATGATATTGCTCATGTTTTCGATCCGTGCGGTAGCCATGTTGGACAACAATTTTAAAATTGTGTTGGATTTCATCGATTCTGTGGATTAAGTAGTGTGACTGTTGTTGCACTCTAAGGCAAGATTGATGGTAAGACATTTATGGATATGAAAATCTATGTTTTTTTAACTGTCCCTTGTCTGCATTGCATTTGCTTATAACGCTCAGATTCTGCCATACGGACCCTCGCCCCTAAGGTGTCATCAGATCATCAAAACTCCAGGCGTGAGTTGCCTTGCCTAAGCGCACAAATACAGTTTCACAGAGGTCTCTTCAGCAGGATTGGTGACTAGACGATAACAGCAGCTAATCCGGAGACTTAGTTGACCTGTTCACTAGACATACAATCGAATTTCCGTCCCGGGGCGGTGCCAGTGGCGATTTGGCTTGTAAACGAAGCTTTACCAGGTCGAGGATCACCGCAGATTGACGTACGTCCCTTAAACGAAGGATGTACCTCGTTCAACGTACGCCGTCCTTCGATCGGCGGACGGTTGCAATATGCGCGGGGTCCCGAGAATAATCTAAATTACGGAGACTCGCTAACGTTTGTATTATCTCGGGTTCATTTAAATAGATTCATGACATCATTGACTAAATTTAGCTCCCAGAAACGGACCGCCTAGCATCGTAGGGGTTCCCCAACAGCTGATTTCAGTCAAGTGCACCGCTGCGTCCGAGCTCATCGCCGTGTTTGAAGCCGTTTATTCGACCCTAAAATACCATCTTATCTGTTAATAACAATGTCTGGTAATAACTTACATTAAAATGAATTGTTTGACGAAGTTTTATTGAATTTGTATGTCCGCCTAGCTTAAAAACCGACTTTGAACAAATGAGAATGTCGAGTCAACACTGTCAGTGTCAATCGACGTACGCTGCGTCCCTCGATTCAAGTACGAACCAAATAAATGAACAACGTGCATTTTGGAAGTTTGTCTTGGTTACTACATATTCTTTGTTGATATTTTTATTTATTTATACATAATATTTACCCTCTCTCCTTGTAACTGCAAAGTGCCATCCAAAAACCCTTCTCAGTAAGTGATGGGATCCATGCATGTATTTGGATCAAAAACATTGAATTTTGCAAATTCTTATGCATGCTAAGATGAGCATGTTTGCATTTTCCCACATTTTGTAGACAATGATCTTCAACCTGCATGCTTTTATTTCATTAACTGAATTCAGTTCAGTTCCTAATCTTCAATCAAACATTTTAAAGCGGAAGAAAGTAGGAGTATGCATTTATCGATTTTTTGTATCCAACACAGAAATAAATTACTACGTTTCTAAACATGATGGTTACATAACTTGAATCAAATGCTTTATATTGTTGTTGATGAAGTCAAAGTTATATAAGGTGTGAGTTGAGTCAAGTAAAATAACATATATTTTGATAATTCACAGGAACTCAAATGGAAACATTTTGGAAGAGCATTTCAGTGTTGGTATCATTTCTTCTGGCTGCTAATTTTATTTATAATTGCAAAGGACTATTCTCCTTTGTGAATTTGGTAAACAAAAAACTAAAAAGAAGCAAATACTGTATTGAGACTCTCATTTGCTAAACCAGACCTCGATTTAAGTACGCCATCGTCCTTCGTTTAACGTACGGCGACCTTTGCATCTCAGGTACACTTATAATTTCCACAATATCTGAAGTTGCGGACATACAATTTAATTAAAATTACTTAAAAAGACTAGAGGAATGAATATTTTATCGGAAAAAAGGAGAATTAATACCCTACTGTTTGATTAAAAGAAGATACGATGAAAAAAAGACACGACAATCGGAAAAAGATCGCATGCGTTGACATACAGTCAGCTGATGGAGACTCCCAAAGTGACGTGGGTAGGGAATTTAGCATTCTAAATATAGCTAAATGGGTCATGAACAGGGTCACAATAACAGTTGACCAATCCAATATGCTGTAAGAAAAAATATGGGAGAGTTATTGAAGCACCCTGTGAATGGCTGAACTGATCTTGTCCGACCGTCGATTGTAGTACGGCGTACGTCCTTCGTTTAAGGGACGTACGTCAATCTGCGGTGATCCCTGACCTGTTTACTCAGACGCCACCGCCAGGAACGAGAATTCCATATCGTGGCTTATGGTGAATGAACGGTGGCTAGAAACGTTACGCATAAGTAATAACTTTATAGAAAACATACTTTCCCATCAGATCAAGTGTCCATTGGTGGACCAATGTGTTATCACGCGCTTTTTGCACTGCTTTTCCACTCATGTTGTACAATTCGCAAAACGGTACTGATTATGGTTTCCGGTTCAGGGCACTCCGTTATGATAATTATAAGCGGTCAATATCATAATGCATTGAACTGTCAAAGTCCGTGTCTGTCATGAAGTATACATATGTGTTAGTTATCGCATGGTCACGTGGGTGATATGGGGAAAGAACACGAGGACGCCGATGTTTGATGTTAGCAACACTATGGCGCAGTAGACACGGCTCGGCAGGTATACAATTACGCGCCTCAGCATGATTCCGTGCCTTCCCGATGAGCGCTATGCACCCAGATTAGCGGCTGGCAAGCAAATGACTCTTGAGAAAACCTTCGTTTTAAGACTTGTAAAGTGCATGTGCGTGATATTAAGAACCTCCGTAGTGTTGCCATGCTAGAGCAGCGGTGCTCTGTGAGGGACCATCTCAAGTGAAGTTGTTTCTCGGTGATATATCGACACGGTTGCAGTTATCGCATGGCAAACTGTGCGTTTGAGGTGATATGGGAAAAAGACGGAGCTTTTTCCCGAGCTCTGATTGGCATATATATACATATATATGTTTATATAAATATATATATATATTCGATCCTGGACGATATGGTCAGCGATGTTGATTAAGCAGAGGAACCCGATGAGTATGAGATCATACAGTCCAGTTCACAGAGGGGCAAATTGAAGTTGTACATAGCCCTGTCTAGCTGGTGTAGTCTGTATCGAAGTTGTATATAGCCCTGTCTAGCTGGTGTAGTCTGTATCCAATTTTTTTTATATATGTTGCTTTAATATATTAATCATAGTCTAACTCAATTCCGTCTTCAATAAGTTGGAGTCTTCCGGTGGTTACTGCATGGTAACATGCAATCAGTCTTTATTTCAATCGGAATGCAAAAACAATACACCATACACGCATCCTCACACGTATAAATTCCCGAACATAATCACCCACATCCAGTAATGCTTTCATTTAAGAGGTCACTCAGGACATTCGAAATTAACCCTATTCAGACTAATCACGTTAAACCCCTTTCAGGCCAAATCCCTTTGAAACAACAAGAACGTGTTTCTATCCAGCCAATGACCCCAATCAAAATTCTAAAAAGTAATTAACATCAGACTTTTTGATCATCACCTTAACCCTCCAATGAATCGACGTCGAGTCCTTTCATGTCCTTTCAGTAATTGCCACGATGTGCGGCCTCAAGCGTTATTGTACATAAGTGAATCACACGGAAGTCCGCACTCTCCATGGCAGACATGTTTGGCGCAATGCTAACTTGGGTACGAGTTGGTCTGGGTACGAGTTGGTTTGGGTACGAGTTGACCCGATATATATATATATATATATATATATATATATATATATATATATATATATATATATATATATATATATATATGATATATATACGTATATAGACATATATATGTATGCATAATATACATGAATATATCTAAATATATATATATATATATATATATATATATATATATATATATATATATATATATATATATATGTGTGTGTGTGTGTGTGGATATAAATGTTTATTTAAATATGCATATATATATATATATATATATATATATAAAAACTGCAGACAAACGCATTTGTAATCTCTGCAGCAGAGCCCAAATGGAGGCGAGATAATTCATTTTAAAAAATTCGTGTAATCTGCAAATGTAAACAAAATTAAATTCGTGTGAATATGTATATTGTTTTACAAATATAACCATTGCAAATCGTGTTAATTTACATGAACTTGGTTAGGAAAGGAGGATCGCAACATCTTACCTCTACTTTGGGGCGGGGAGATTATTTTTTTTTGTTCATAGCTGTACGGGGTAAAAATATTTTTTACTGCATGGCATGATTTTGCGGAACCCCGGCCCTCACTCGGCAGATAAATAATGAACGTTCCCTAACACCATTTCCAAGATGTCTGCGCCCATGATAAACTGAAAGTTATGTTATGAAATTTGCCGTTTCTATTACACCATGGATAGGCTTGTTCGAATGCAGCGCCTTGGTCACAATCATTTGATAACAGCTTCTTCAAACATACGGCCAAGATGTTTAACTGGACGTCCTACAGCCTGTCGATATTTTTCTTTCATTAACAGGGATTCACAACTGAAACGATCTCATAAAGCTGTCAAACGGTTTCTACCCTCAGCAACTAACGGTCTTTCGGGGCGGTTAACGTGCTGCGCGTCATTTCACAGCAGCAGATATGTTGACTTTGAATCAACAAAGTTCTCACAGGTTGATTTTTATAATTATGTAATTTTATTATAAAACATTCGCTGAGATTTGTGCACGCAATCAGATATTGCCAATAGGCAATACTCGAGTACAATGTCAATGGTTATACGGTTGATCATGGAGTAATGAAGGGAGAATGATGCATTTGCCCTCTTAAAAGGTTTCATTGGGTTTTCGCGCACCCCGGTTTCTAGTCAACGCCAAAACGGTCACTTTCGACAATTGACTCTTATTTTTTGGGGTTTTTTTTGTGATAAGAGTTTGTCAGATGCTAGTGAGTTACTGGATGTCATAACATAAGCCATTATTGTCTCACCATGTCTAGTTGCACAAGCATCTGTTAATTTGCCGAGTTAAGACGGTAACAAATTCATCTGATAATGCTCTAACCTTATCACAGTTCATTATTCAGACGATTATATTTTTCTGGTGTTAAGATATTATTTATTTGACGACTGAGTTCATTCATGCCAGCGCACATAAATGGTGTCAACCATAAGTTTGTGTAGGATATAAAATGTGTGTTTCACACAGTTGTATATTGTCTATGTATTGGTGAGCACGTGATTGTCTGTGACAACCCCAAGTGTGCAATTGGGAATATTTCTGTGATTGTTGCTCAGTTGTGCTATCTCAAGATGTTATTTTTAATCTAATTTATCCTCACATAAACAACAACAATAAAGACTTACTAATAATATTTTTATTCATGAGTATTAAATCGATCTGCACAGCGGGCACATTGCGTGAGCACATGGCTGCAATACAAGAGGGAATTAAGGCACATTTTAAAAACAGCTACTGTGGTGTTGAGGCATGCGTCCTCCTTCCCTCATTACTCCATGCTTTGTCACATACAGTCACATATACACTTTTTAGTCAAGCTTGTCCTTATATTTACCTGTATCAAGGCAGTCAATTAAAATGAAAGGTATAGAATGAGTATTTGGGGTTTACTGGTATGAAATATTTGGTGACTTCTGATCAATACCTAAAATATAGACATACCTTACATTTTGCAGGCTGATGTCCGAGCACTTTTGCATGACTTTGGAATTCCACATACATACAGAATAACAAAATGGTTAACAGGTGAGGCTGTGCTTATTACTTATGTCTGTACATCAATGATACACTGATATAATTAAATATATTGTTTTCACATATATATAACATTATGTGGAATTAACATTTATTACTCCATTTGCGGGCATCTGCTCAGAGGCGCTGATACGAGAATAATTATTTTAAGGCATGACTGAAAAGGTGTTTTGAGCTTAGACTTGAAGTGGGAGAGAGTCCTGGCAGTGGGTTTCAAAGACAAAGAAAATGTAGGTTCACATCTCAGATTGGGTGCCACAGCCACAAATAATCTTGAGACTGTGCAAGTAGACTTCTATTACTTGATCAAATTTCCTTGGGTTTTCGTTAGGGAGATATGAGCTCACTGGTGTAATGTGGAGCTGTATTGTTCAGTGCCTTAAAAACAAGAGGGATCACTTGAGTGATACATGATGACATGTGGAGTTGATATTGATGTTGGATTCATTCTGCACACATTGTAATTTCTGACATGGAGTTTGTGGGATGCCTTCTAACACCCATTCGAATAAGTCATATGATGTTTTGATATCAGATGATATCTGTGATTGAATCAACCATTGATGACCTTGTACAGATCTTTCTGGATTTTCCCACAACCCATAATTTTGTTGTTGTTGTAGTATTTTGACTAGGTCATTTCCATCAATTTCTTCAATTTTAATTTCCGCTCCTTACTTCGGGCTGATAAATGAAAAGATCGCCACTTTCTTTCCATTTGCCTCCCATTCCTTCTCTTGTTTTGAATGTTGTAATTAGACTAAGGTAGTCAAGGAAGTGCCTTCTTATTGTACCTGGGGTGGGGGGCATGTTTATCCAGAGAGTCACTAACACCTTGATAGGAGAACTCCATAGCCTCATCAACCGGCTCCTCAGTTTCCACAGTATGTGATGCGTTGTTCCTCTCCTGAGGATTGGTTCTGCTTCTGTCTTTTTCCCCATTTATCCTAGTAGGCAGCTGCTTAATCAGGTCAATCTTATCTATTTTCCCTTTCGAAGCACCATATAACACTTCAGTGTTGGTGTGCTTTTAAACCCTGCACTCACTCTCTCACTTTATTGACTGTCATTCTTGGAACAGGAGTAGTTATATCTGAACAGTGCACTAATGGTGATGTTCTTCACACAAAAATGGCCTGCATCCAAAACAATTCCCCTAATAAATGACTGATGTCATATCCACTGCTAACAAATCTGTGACTCAAGCCAATGTCAAAAATGAGATTTGATCAGAGTGCGATTGAAGCATCTTCCAAGTGCCCACAGCGTCACATCACATGGTACGTTGATGTAAGGCTTTGTTGATTGACTCATCTTTGGTAAAACATGGCTGTTCTAGATCATATTGCCTGGTTCCGCAACAGCATCAGCAACCCACAACGGTCTGGTGGGCCTAACAGTGGCAATGAAAACCCTAAAGACCAAAATGACGGTAAGTTATGAACTCATTCATTGGAAAACAGGGCTCAAAACTAACAGCAGCTCTGTCCTGACTGAAAACTTGATTGTCTAATTTTTACGAATCCGATGGACGAGTTCTATTTTTAGATTTTATCTCTGTTTGACTTAATCCTTAAAGCTAGAATTCTTGACCTGAGACACCATAGCGCAAATCGATTTTTATACATTTTATAACCTCTGCCTGAATCAGTTGTATCACCTTTGACCCTCTACTACGAAGTTTCCATCGTCTGCCGAGTTTCATTACCCGTAGCCCTTCTATCAAAGCCTAGTGTACATAAATATAATGCCCAGCACAATTTCCAGAAGTCATAATTAATTCCATGATGAAGTCCTTGAGATTAACAACTAGTTAGTAACACAATAGATTGTGTCACATGCAACATTGTGGCCCAATCTCAGGCATGCTAATTTCTCCAATTCAAGTTATGAATACAGTTGATACTAATGAGAGTAACTTTCATCATTCCGAAGTTGGGCTCGGTACCATCTGGAACATCAAAACTCAAGAAACCAATGAGGCATTTAATATTGACAAACTAGTAGTATTTTAATATTTTTTTGATAGAAGAAATTACAATGCACCTGATTTTATTGGAACCTTAGAAGGCCTGACTGTATGTTGCGTTGTATTTACCTTCAATGAGATATTATGAACTTCATTGGAAAATTTGTCACCTCGGAATTTTTCACATTTTGTCATGGTATTAAGGCAACTTCTTCTAGAGTGTAAATCTCAGTCGGTCTGGTGGAAACCCTCACCAGTGTTATGTTTTTAGCCATGTTTTTAGCCTCTTATGTCTGTGCTGTGACCGTGCATGTCTGGGCTGTGACCTTGCATATCTGAGCTGTGACCTTGTATGTCTGTGTCGATGCTACAGGCGATGATAAGCCTCCATTTGTGGCTCAGCTTCTCCAGTATTTCGTCTTTTCTTTCATCATCTTCGCATCATTGCAGTTCTTGATGCAGAGTGGCAAGTCTGTTTCCTACATATCCTGGAATGAATTTGTCACCGAGATGCTGGCTAAGGGAGAGGTGAGGATCCTTTCCAACGACCATTTTTTCTACCTCAATCTCAATGACTCATTTAAGGTTGCTTTAAGTGATGGCCATGTTGTTCTTACTTCTTCAGTGGTTTGTGCAGAATAATTCAATATTAGTGTTATTTTGAGTTAATCTGCGTTGATATACGACACAGCATGTTTGTGCGGTATGCTTGTGCAGGTGGAGAGTATAGTAAATCAACCGGGATCTGACTTGCTCCAGATCAATCTGCACCGCGGTGCAATCATTCGAGGCAAAAGGGTACAACTCTCGATCTGTCCCTATCCTTATACTTCTCTTTCCCTCTACGATTCAGAGTTGTCTTATTTCTATGATGTATAGTCTCTCTTAGCCATCATTACCATCTCATTGTCTGTCTGGTCCTGTGTGTCAAGGCGGAGACCAATGTCTTTTACCTGCGAGTGCCAGATGCTAACTTTGAACAGAAGATTCGGCAGATTGAGAGCGAGTTAGGAATACCCCCTGCAAAGGGTGTCTCAATTACGTATTCAAGGGAGCAGTGAGTAGTTGGATTCATGTTTTCTGTGTTTTTGATTGAGTGCTGGTATGACTGTTTGACTGACCGTTTGTTTGACTGTTTGCTTGACTGACTGCTTTGTTTGACTGTTTCATTGATTGATTATTTGTCAGACTGCTTGTCTGACTGCTTGCCTTACTGCTTGATTGAATGTTGGTCTGACTGCTTGACTGAATATTTGTCTGACTGCTTGATTGACTGCTTGCCTGACTGCTTGTCTTACTGCTTGCCTGACCGGTTGTTTGACTGCTTTTTGTTGTGTTTGTCTCTCAGTGACCTTCCCTTACAAATGATGGTGTGTTTTGCAGATGGTGGCTCCCCCTGGTGCTCATGGGAGTCCTTTTCGGTTTTATCTACCTCAACCTGAGATACCTCTCCAAGAACATTCAAATGCCCAGCTCCCTCGATAGCTTTGTGAGTGTAGTATAGTAAGCATACCTGTATGGGACATACCCCATCCGCTACATGTGACTTGGAGCATTCTGTGTATGGGTTTACATTATTATAACAACATGTCAATATATAGTTTATGGTTTCATGTACGATCCAGTTTATGCCTTTTTCTCGAGCTATCCCTCACTATATGACTTTCTTTGGTTAAAATTATGTTCATCCTGATGCTTTACCTCTGTTCCATCCAAATCAATTCGTTTTGCAGACTAACTTTGGTAAAGCCAAATATGTTCGTGGAGACATGATGACTGCCCAGCGTCCAGTGGGTTTCAAGGATGTTGCGGGATTGCACGAAGCGAAAGTGGAGGTTATGGAGTTTGTGGATTACCTGAAAAACCCGGATAAATACCAGGTGGTTAATCAGGTCTTGTCAGTGTCTGAATACGATCCATATGTTCTCAGTCTGAGGCATCTGTGTGAAATGTGTGTGGGTGTGGGGTGGGGGGAGTGGTCACGTCAAGTCTTTATTTTGTTGTTGGCAGTTATCCCATCTTCATATAGCTAAACATGTTGTACCGTTACATTTTGTTTTTCAAACAGAGCCTAGGGGCACATATCCCTCGAGGGGCACTCCTCACCGGACCTCCAGGTTGTGGTAAGACCCTGTTGGCTAAGGCAGTGTCCACTGAAGCCAAGGTACCCTTCCTAGCCATGGCTGGCTCTGACTTTGTGGAAATGATCGGAGGTTTGTCTGATCCAAATATAGTTATTGACAGATTAGTTAGAAAAAAAATGCTGCAGACATAGGAGGCTTGTTTGATTCAAGGATTCCTAACTGACAGGCACACAAACAAAATCCCTGACAACTGATAGACACTTCTCCCTGCTGCTCAGCTGATTATTGGTTAGATTGGTGGATGGTGAGTCTCACTTATTTTATGCTCGGTGCTTTGTCTGTTGTAGGACTGGGCGCTGCTCGGGTCAGAGATCTGTTCAAAGATGCTCGTCAAAAAGCTCCATGTATCATCTACATCGATGAGATTGATGCTATAGGCCGTAACCGTAGTGGAGACTCGTGAGGTTTTTTCACATCAATATTGTCACAGTGTTGGTAACTTTTAACAGAGCCCCTGATCTAATTTATGCGCCAAGTGAACAATCCTGAGAATATTTAATGTCACGAGTTATCCTTACCATAAGATAACATGTGCTTTATCCATTATCAACTATTTAAATGCTATTTTTGGACATAGTCATTATTCTCTGAAAAGCAAGGGCTCTCATCCATAGAGATATAGCTATTGTCTGGCTGGCATGTTACAACCACATGCTGTGATTGAGTCCTATGAGGGCCTGAGTACGTGTTGTGTCATGTTGTACAGAGGTAATGTCGGAGACAGGGAGGGTGAACAGACACTCAATCAGCTCCTGGTAGAGATGGATGGCATGGGGTCAACTCAGGGGGTCATCATGCTGGCCTCAACCAACAGAGGTCATGTCCTAGACAAGGTCTTTGTCAGCTTCTTGTCAACAGCACTAGACTATTAATGATCCCAGAGCTTGCTCTACATATTTGGACAAAATATGTTGTATGCGATAACATTCTTGCCTCGTTTATGGCCAACAAAGACTATATTAAAAGCTAGGCCTCTGGCTATTTATGTCATTTCTGCTTCAGTGGCCCAGAGGTCTGTATTTAGAATCATCATATTTTTTGATTAATTTAGCCCATAGCTCTATAACAGTGGGTGTTTTTCCAGGCCTTGTTACGACCAGGAAGGTTTGATCGACATATTCAGATAGACTTGCCAACTCTGAAGGAGAGGGAGGAGATATTCGAGATCTACCTCAAGCGTCTTCGCCTCAAGGAACCTGTGTCCTCATACAGTCATAAGCTGGCTCAGTACTCGCCTGGCATGAACGGTACGTAGCAGCCGGGTGAATCTCGTGTTCTTGTGCCTGTCGTTGCCGTGTTACCAAACAGGATGTCACACTGTCGTCCCGACTATGCTAAGGTTCTCACAACTGTGTCAGGCTTTTTTTGTAGTGTATATCTAATGTGCTGCATTGCACCCAACTGGGCAATGAACTCGAGCATTGGATGGCATGATGTTAGGGTGACACGTTGTGTACATTAATCTGGGGCGTGTGTGTGTGAAGGAGCTGAGATAGCCAACATATGCAACGAGGCTGCTCTACACGCCGCCAGGGACCAAAAGAAAGCGGTAGAGGCAGCCGATTTTGATTATGCTGTTGAGCGAGTGGTTGCAGGTAGAAAACCTCATCATGTTCATCTGTTCTAACTTGATAACCACGGATCAAATCTCTTTAGAAGTGATGCATCTTATGAATAACACAACTTACTGGGCATGTTGCATGAAGGCGTGGCCAAGAAATCGCGGGTGCTCTCGCCAAAAGAGAAGAAGGTAGTGGCATATCATGAGGCCGGTCACGCTGTGGTGGGGTGGCTGCTCAAAGAAACTGACGCTCTCATGAAGGTACGTCTCATCTAGCAAGTGCGGATATATATAGATACAAATAATGATGTGACATTTAATGTGTACATATTCTATATTATACTCGTAGATAATCATTTTCAAACATAGCTGTTTATCTTCCCAAACTTTGCAACTGTTAGGAAGTATTCATGCTCAGCCAGCTAATGCATGGTCTGAAGTCAAGTCCTGTATATGGGCTCTTAAACTCAGCTTCCCTTATCTCTTCACACGGCTCTAGTGCTACTTTAATTCCATTGTGTCATGGTGATGAAGGTCACCATTGTTCCCAGGACAAGTGCTGCTCTTGGCTTTGCTCAGTATCTGCCACAAGACAGACTGCTACACTCGAAGGAAGAAGTAAGTGCCCAACATGTCATATCATTTTGTTGTGCCGTCTTTATCTATGACGTTACAGATATTGGGATCTCTTTTTGTTTTATTCAATATTGTTGGATGACTAGCATTTACAATAAGTTTTGAAGCGTGACTGGGGTAGGGGGAGGGCGGGAGCTGCTACAGTATAGTGGTGAGGTATGGCCATAATGTTTTGGTTTCAAACCCCATAGGGGGCTTATTTTATAGCACATCATGGGCAGCAAGGATGCTGCACAAGATAGCCATTCCTTCACCCATCATCATCACCATATACGTAGGTGTTAATGTGAAACAAAGCGTTACCCATGTTTGTTTGTATCCCATGTGATGCAGCTATTTGAGAGGATGTGCATGGCGCTTGGGGGGCGAGTGGCAGAGAGTCTCACCTTCAACAGCGCCACTTCAGGTAACCAGTCTAACGATGACAGGTGTCTTGAATCCCAAGCCCTTTTAAAATTTCTCTTGCACCCACACCGGTCATCAATGATAATATACGTCATAATGAGTGCCCAAAGAAATCCAAGTCTTTGTGGCCCAAAACTTGGTGAAAATCCCCAATCAAAAATATAATATCTGCTACTGTAACTTTTTTTTTACATCAAACAATGATATTTGATTGATGAGAGCTGCAAATCTGAGCTAAAACTCATCGCATTATATATGCACTTAAAGTGTGGTGAGGGGCTGTATTTGTAATGGATGCATTATCTATGGGTGTATGGCATAGTGAGGGACTGTATTTGCTATGGATGTATTATCTGTGGACATATGGTGTAGTGAGGGACTCAATTTGTAATGGATGCATTATCTGTGAACATATGTAGTGAGAGACTGTATTTGTAATGGATGTATTATCTGTGGACATATGATGTAGTGCGAGACTGTATTTGTAATGGATGCATTATTTGTGGACATTAGGTATTGTGAGGGACTATTTGTAATGGATGCATTATCTGTGGACATATGGTGTAGTGAGGGACTGTATTTGTAATGGATGTATTATCTGTGGGTGTATGGCATAGTGAGGTACTGTATTTGTAATGGATGCATTATCTGTGGACATATGGTGTAGTGAGGGACTGTATTTGTAATGGATATATTATCTGTGGGTGTATGGCGTAGTGAGGTACTGTATTTGTAATGGATGTATTACCTGTGGACATTAGGTATTGTGAGGGACTGTATTTGTAATGGATGCATTATCTGTGGACAGATGGTGTAGTGAGGGACTGTATTTGTAATGGATGTATTATCTGTGGGTGTATGGCGTAGTGAGGTACTGTATTTGTAATGGATGTATTACCTGTGGACATAAGGTATTGTGAGGGACTATTTGTAATGGATGCATTATCTGTGGACATATGGTGTAGTGAGGGACTGTATTTGTAATGGATGTATTATCTGTGGGTGTATGGCATAGTGAGGTACTGTATTTGTAATGGATGCATTATCTGTGGACATATGGTGTAGTGAGGGACTGTATTTGTAATGGATATATTATCTGTGGGTGTATGGCGTAGTGAGGTACTGTATTTGTAATGGATGTATTACCTGTGGACATTGGTATTGTGAGGGACTGTATTTGTAATGGATGCATTATCTGTGGACAGATTAGTGAGGGACTATATTTGTAATGGATGTATTATCTGTGGGTGTATGGCGTGTGAGGTACTGTACTGTATTTGTAATGGATGCATTATCTGTGTACATACGGTGTAGTGAGGGACTGTATTTGTAATGGATGTATTATCTGTGGGTGTATGGTGTAGTGAGGTACTGTTTTTGCAATGGATGCATTATCTGTGGACATAAGGTGTAGTGAGGGGTTGCATTTGTAATGGATGCATTATCTGTGGACATATGGTGTAGTGAGGGACTCTATTTGTAATGGATGCATTACCTGTGGACATTAGGTATTGTGAGGGACTGTATTTGTAATGAATGCATTATCTGTGGGTGTATGGCATAGTTAGGGACTGTATTTGTAATGGATGCATTATCTGTGGACAGATGGTGTAGTGAGGGACTGTATTTGCAATGGATGTATTATCTGTGTACATATGGTGTAGTGAGGTACTGTTTTTGCAATGGATGGATTATCTGTGGACATATGATGTAGTGAGAGACTGTATTTGTAATGGATGCATTATTTGTGGACATTAGGTATTGTGAGGGACTATTTGTAATGAATGCATTATCTGTGGACATATGGTGTAGTGAGAGACTGCATTTGTAATGGATGTATTATCTGTGGACATATGGTGTAGTGAGGTACTGTTTTTGCAATGGATGCATTATCTGTGGACATAAGGTGTAGTGAGGGGTTGTATTTGTAATGGATGCATTATCTGTGGACAGATGGTGTAGTGAGGGACTGTATTTGTAATGGATGTATTATCTGTAGGTGTATGGTGTAGTGAGGGGCTGTATTTGTAAGGGATGTATTATCTGTGGGTGTATGGTGTAGTGAGGGGCTGTATTTGTAATGGATGTATTATCTGTGGGTGTATGGTGTAGTGAGGGGCTGTATTTGTAATGGATGCATTATCCGTGGGTGTATGGTGTAGTGAGGGGCTGTATTTGTAAGGGATGTATTATCTGTGGGTGTATGGTGTAGTGAGGGGCTGTATTTGTAATGGATGTATTATCTGTGGGTGTATGGTGTAGTGAGGGGCTGTATTTGTAATGGATGCATTATCTGTTGTGGTGTGTTACTTGTAGGAGCTCAGGACGACCTGAAACGAGTAACAGATATCGCCTACACTCAGATACGCCAGATGGGAATGAATGACAATGTGGGTCACGTGTCCTTCCCCACACAGGAGGAGACGGGGGTCGGCAAGAGGCCCTACAGCAAGCGACTGTCCGCCCTGATGGATATTGTACGTACTATAGTCATCTCTTGACCAGCCTTGAACTTTGTATGAGTGAATTAGCAGACATCGAATCGAGTATGGGCGGGGTGATGATATATTTGGGTCATGCAGTTTTGTGTAGTATTTTTTGGAGTTATTTCATTCCTAGACCCACTTTTCATTAAGTCTCTATGACCTAATAAGTTACACAGCTACATTGATTACTTACATGTATGTCTTATTTACTATGGGCCCTGTGCCTGAAATTAACTATTATTATTATTATTGCATTCTCGAGTGCTCTGTGTAGAATAGCCGAGTCAATGGTCCGTTAGTTCATAGTTCAGCTTATATGTGTGGTTCATTTTATGCATCCCGCCGTCAGGTTTGATTGACAGGTCATTGTGATTACATTGGGTGATATGGATTATATGTGGGTTATATGTGTACCAGGAAGCACGCAACTTGGTGGCCCAAGCCTACAAGACTGCCGAGCAAATCCTGTCCACACATCAGGAGAAACTCAGAGTGGTATGTCACCACCCTCGTCTGATCTGGTTACCTGTCATTTCATTAAGCTACCTGTATTAGTTTGTCTTTAAAATACCAAGAAATGTCTGGGGCACTATGTAGTATGTATGGCTACAAGATCCACATATGCCTATATCTGATGTGGCTATTTGTAACTTGTATGATTTTATGTGACACTTATAGCTGTATGTGTTATGGTGATCATAGGGGTGTATGGCTATATGTGACATTGATGGCTATATCCATCTGGAGTCCCTTCATAAGATGCATAACAATGTGCAACATGTATGGCTATGTGTCACATGTTTGACTGCAGTGTTTGTCTATGTTATGTGTGCGGGTATCAGTGATGTGTTTGAGTACGTCAGGTGTGTGGCTTTATGTGATGCATGTGGCTATTTGTGGTGTTAGTTGCCATCAGTTATGTGGGTGGCTATCTATGACATACCTTGCTGTGGTGCGTATGTCTGCAGGTGGCTGAGGCTCTACTGGAGAAGGAAACGCTCACCTACGTCGACATGGAGGAACTTATAGGACCTCCACTTTACGGAAAAAAGAATATAGCCCCAGCCCCATGGGGCAGCCCCACTTCATCCCCGCAGGCAACAAACACATGATGCAGCATCAGATGGCGGGGTGGCACAGAGCGAGTGTGATTGTTTTCTCTTTGTATGTAATAAACATAATGTTCTCTTTTTGTTGGCGCCATTTCTCAAAATACGTGGAAGATTTGTCGAAAGCAGCCATATGTTTAACAATGAATGCATAGAAAACGTTTTAAAGGCAATTGCGACGGTCTAAATTTGTACATAGATTTTCGCGATTTTTTTGCACAGAGTAAGCTCGTATATAAAGCTAAAGAAATGTAAATTAAAAGTTTTTTTAGCAATGACCTGGTATACTAATAGGTACGTATTTTTGACAACGAGTATAGCAATGGATATTTGTTTTGTGATGGGTATCCAATATGATGCTCAATATTGGGTGTTTGCTCAAGTCCCCTGGGTCAATGGTGGCCAGCCCTATCAGTCAGCATGGTTGCGTTGTTTCAAAGACAAGTTTTATGGCATGATAAGCAAACAGAAAGGTCTCCTTCTACGGTTTCCTGCAATATCGTCTACCTCATGGTCCGGACGTACTTGAGCGCTCGTAGATAGCTTGCGGGCCCGAGTCACACATGTGATGTACATCTGTTTATTTAGTGGCCGGTATTTAATTAACTGCCTTGCCGTTACGAACCAGAGCATCGTTGGGACTGACCACGGTATCAGCAAATTTTTTGGGCAGTTGCGAAGCTTAATAAACGTACTTTTTCATTCTGAATCGTTAGTTTGGTATAAGGATGGGTCCCTTGTAGCTCCCCGAGAGGGTCTAGCTATGATTTGGGATCATTAAATTTGGTATATGTATTGGTGACCCTTTTAAGAAAAACTGTATATGAATGGGTCTTTTTTCAGGATTTGGTATGTAAATGGTTCCCTTTTCTTACTTTGGCTTGGTGTAGATATGGTCCGGTTTTTGTTTCCCATGGCGGCTCACCCTACCCTTTTCCAAGGAGAGAGCACCGTACAGTCAGCGTAAATAAAAACTGCTCCCAGCGCTTCTATAATGTGTGTAATATGAACCGCTGCTGTTGTATTGGACTGGGCGCGAGGTGTTAGCGCGAAAAAATCTACCCGCAAGCTGGGCGGGTGGTTGTGATTATTAACCCGGCCGACTCAAATTTTTCCCGCCATTGGCAGGCGGGCGGGTGGTAATTTCGAGCCCTGCAGTTACAATCAATTCCAAGGACAAAATGCATGGCGTCAAAAGTCCTTATCTTACATTGCAATGCCATTTGGACCCCCTGTTGTTGGAGCCAGTTTGGCTGTTTTCGCACCTTTTTGTGGGCGCGATTACGACGACTTCACTTTGTAGCCATATAGGGTTGCAAAGTGATGTAATATATAATCGCGTCAGACTGTCACGACCCAACTTGAAATCCGGTCAATTTTAAAATTGTCCTGACCCAACTTGAAATTTCAAGATGGGTCGACCCATTTTAAAATTGGACAGCCGAATGCCTTGAATGCGTCAGTTGAAGAAATGCTGAAAGTACACTGCCCATTTTCTCTGACCGATCTTTATTATCATTATTTCACTTATATTCCCTTCCTTGCCAGCTCTGTCTATTCTGACAATCCTGCTTTTCGATTCTAATAATATACGTTAAGTCGCGATTTTCCCATGGTTAAGCGTGTATGGAGTACCTTGGTAGTCCTAAACAACATAATCATTTGGAAAGGGAACTAATTTGTGTGTATATGCGTCTAATTCAAGTATTTATTCTTCTAAAATACAAATCATACATCAAAGTGGCTGGTACTTTACATAAAGCTCTTAAAATGCAAATATTTTTTCCTAACCAATCACAATATGCCGATATATACAACACAAACAAACAGGGCAAGAATGCAAATATTAAAGCAACGACTGCCCGACACCAGCGATCCAGCAAACGACGCCCTCTAGATTTGGGCGCCAAAACCCGAACACTAACAATAGCGATATCAGCGATCCAGCTATCGACGCCCTCTAGATTTGGGCGCCAAAACCCGAACACTGAAACAAATGCAAATTCACAGGGCCAAACCGCAACGGCACCCACAACTTCAGTACCACAAATGGTACTTACCACAAGCATGTTATCCCGATTAATCACAATAAAAACTAACGCTTGGATCGTCCGACTTTCTCTGATCAGTTGGTGAGGCTTCTCCGACTTGCTCGGAGACCAACTAATCGGAATCTCGTGAGGCTTCACCGACTTGCTCAGAGACCGACTAATCGGAATCTCGTGAGGCTTCTCCGACTTGCTATGAGACCCACTTATCGGAATCTCGTGAGGCTTCTACGACTTGCTCGGAGACCGACTAATCGGAACCTCCTGAGGCTTCTCCGACTTGCTCGGAGACCGACTAATCGAAATCTAACTCTTACGAGCTCATGTGACTTTGTCCCAGCTTAAATACCGTTAAAGTGGGTCACGTGACCACACCATAACAAACGACAAATATTAAAGTTATAGCAATCAAAACAATAGAATAAGTTGGCAAAACACATTCAATAGCGAAATACATAACGAAAATCACCAATGACCATTTGCCAATGAAAATACATAAATCATTAAAATGCAGGTACAGCCGCACAAACGGTAATCCCCAATATTATGAAAACCGTGTGCGTCACACTAGCAACAGAGCGATGGTCAGTTAGTCATTGTGAGGAACTTTGAAACATCGTTAAACACAGTTGCTTATACTATGTGATGACCTCAGATACTGGCCTATGGTCAACGTGTTGACGATTTCGTCACCGTCGGTTCATGTGCCGATGAAAAGAGTTTCATGGAGCTCACACAACAGAGCATAGGCACTCAAGTGATAAAACGCTCCTCCTTTCTCCTTGATAATATATCGAGTCTTTTGAGGGCGTAAACAATTTAATACTTTTCTATAAAAAAAACTGGGAAGTATATACAGGGTGATCTATTAATCGAAGCATAATAGAGATGTATTAACCAAAGCATGATAGAGCTGATATACTGATTGAAGAAAGAACCTTATTCAGCTCAGAAGTTGATTGAATTGACAGACATATTCTTCAGAGAAGTTGATTGAGCTCATTGGCTGATAAAGGGAAGAGATTGATTGAGCTGAGAGGATAATTAATGTTTGGGTCTGGTTGAGTTGCAAGGCTGAATGTTTAAATTGAACCAAGAAACACAGCTTATCTCAGAGAGAGAGAGAGAGAGAGAGAGAGAGAGAGAGAGAGAGAGAGAGAGAGAGAGAGAGAGAGAGTTTAATGATTGTATAGTTGACTAACCGTTGCGACCACATTTACCTCCCAATAAACGTGTTTCCCCCGGTATCCCTCATCTCAACCCTAAATAACTATTCGTGATTGCATGCTGTATTTAGCAGTTCCTGAGTTCCCGATAGTGACATAATAGCTTGTACTCGTGTGTTGGTGGCAGGCAGGATTGCAGCCCCATAATATCCTTCATTTTGTTGCGTACAGTCAGCGTAAATAAAAACTGCTCCCAGCGCTTCTATAATGTGTGTAATATGAACTGCACATTGTCCAACAGACCAACATCAGGTTTTATTACCTTGTTGATAGAGCACGGCAACAGCTTCCGTACTTTGTTAAATATGGCTAGCTGCACGAGTGATCGACCATTTAGGTGGAGTGTCTCGACGCTGTGCATATAAATAGTTAATCTCGGTTGGTGAGATAGTTCAAGTGGCAAGTGTATTGTTCCGATAAAAGATCAAAACGCACCGATGATGTTGGATGAATAACAGCGCCTTACATGAAACGAATATTCAACCAACTTTACATCATAGCACATTTTAAATAAATACTTTTTACCTGGAAACGAAGAGAGGGTGTTTTACAGGCAAGTAGAAATATTTTGGTATATATTCGCCATGTTGCTTTATATCAATATTTACGCGGCAATTGGTTAGCAGCCACGCATGTGTGAGCGGATTGAGCGACAATGATTTACGTATGTCTCGATTATAAATCTCAATCGATCCTGATACGCGGACGCTATTTAAGTAGGATAACCGTTATATTTCTCTTTGCATAGAGCTGCGACGTATCATCGCAGGGTGGCATATGACATATTCAACTTCTGATCAGGGGTGAAGTTTACCCGGCTATTACGGACACTGGTTATTTATCAGTTGTGTATTATCGCCATACTAACTCTTCCATTACATGTCACACGGTGACCCTACAAAATGTGACGTCACATCACTGATAACGGACTGACCAAGATAACAAGTTAAAAATTAGCATGCCCAATATTCAAACGAGTGAATCTGACATCAGATCGAAATGTTTGAAAGTACCCTCCCCAGTTTCATACGCGGCGCACGCAGACGAACCCAAAATAACTCTGTAACCAGACCAAATATTGTCATTGACTCGACTGCAGACGCAGAGGCTTATTGTAGGTAAGGCCAAGGAACTCCGCCTCTGACAGCGCATCAGATCATCAAAACACCAGGGGCGAGTGCCTTGCCTAATTGTAGGTCTATATCTATCTTTGCTATTATACGACGAATTCCCCCCGGGTTCCCATATTATCACGAAATATTCGGAGCAACTGCCTCACTGGTAATAAATACTGTTACCATTCACAGTCTGGACGACAAACTGCGCATTATTGCTTGAGTGGAAGTGTCTTGACTTGAGGAGGTCGATCACACAGGGCACAGGATGAACAATATGCAGCAATTATATAAGGTTACGGTACCTAGCTCCCACCAGCACGACTGACAGTTTGTACACTGCAGGGAATATACTTTGAAAGAGGTCAGTAAACATAGGTTTGAAAAACCATCACATCAACTCTCGTCAGTTGCACTTGTATGTTGGTTTATGTCTCGACGGAACAATACTCGACGTTTGATTTTATATAGTCGAAAAAGTCGGCAGTTTTTGTCGTCTTGTCAAGGAGCCTATAGCTTTGGTTGGCGGCTTCATCGGGAGAGCTAATGCGATTTGGCGATGTTGCGTGCTTTGCTGTCAAGAATGTTTTTATGTCAGATGTATCAAAGATACTACTAGACGTCTAACTGGTAGTATCTTTGGATGTAATAGATAACGTGGATGAAAGCAGATGGGCAAAACGTTGTTCGTGTTAAGTCTACTCTGCGTAAATCGTCCTCGTTGCATTCCATTGATACGGGCCTCTAACCAATGCTTTGACCCTGTCAGTGATTGATTCCTGGTCACTGTACATTTATATTATCGTCGTGCCCAGTTATATATTAATATCTGAACCTTGTTTTTTTCAGGTGAGTGATGGACAGGATGAGTTCACAGGTCATTGTGATCTTTGTATGCTGTCTGATCTATCAAGTATGTACTGCTGTGACGTCACATCGTCAGAACAGCTGTCCATCGCCATGTACGTGTAACAAAGACTACACAGTTATTCATTGTGAAAGCAAGAGGATAGATGATATACCAATGGACATTCCAACCACAGCAAGAAAGCTTTATCTTGACAAGAACAACTTATCTGGTATTAAACGTTCCTCTTTCCACACTCTAGCAAATTTAACTTTGTTAAGTTTGAAGGACAACCGGCTGTTAAGCATTGACGAAAATGCATTTGAAGGGTTGTCCAGCTTGAAGTATCTATTTCTTACTAACAATTATTTGCCCGGATTTCAAAAGGAGTCCTTCTATGGATTGGGGAGTTTATCCTATCTCTACCTGAGTCAGAACCGTCTCAAGGAAGTACCGGACACTATTTACACTACCCAGCTACTGACTCTGGCTTTGGACAACAACTATATCCAATTGACGAAATTCCCCGACAGCTACCTTAACTTCACGCTGCTTCATCGCCTGATACTCAATGTCAATATTGGTAACAAAAACTTGTCGCGTGACAGCTTCAAAGCTTTGAAAAACGCGGATCTAAACACTCTGGAAATATCTCGCTGTAGTATTCGTACTGTGGAAGAAGGTTCATTTTCATACTTCCCTCGTTTGAAAACGCTCAAGTTGTCCTATAATGAAAATATATCGATGTCATCTTTGAAATTGATCCTAGATGACCTTGGCAATAACGCAGCAAATTTGACGACCTTGGATATTTCAGGTGTGATTGACGAAAATATCATGCCCGACCTATTCAGTGGTCTCAACTCTACATCACTAACAAAGTTAGATATGACGCACTCTAAAAATACAGGTGTTCTACGCAATGGAACATTTGATTATTTCGGCAACTTGGTGCGTTTGGATATTTCAAACAGTGAGCTGGCCCACGTGGAAGACGGTGTATTCAATATGAACCACTTGGAATATCTCAACCTAATGAAATGCTCACTGAAAGCAGTTCCGAAACTAGCACTTCCACGTCTTCTAATACTTGACATGAGTGGGAATGTGGGTTTAGACACCCTGGAAACTGGAGCATTTAGTGGTCTGCATAATCTAACCACCTTACATTTGACCAACGGGCGCATCCGGGTCTTCAGGGACAGAGCATTTGACGGATTGAGCAATGTCACTTTCTTGGACCTATCAAACAATGATATAGCTGGTAACTCGTTTGGGAGACATGTTTTATCTGCAATGGGCTGCTTGAAAACATTGATTTTGAAACACAACCACCTGGATCGGATAATTAATGAGAAAACACTTTTTTCTGGACTGACAAACCTTGAGCTGTTGGATATGAGTGATAATGGCTGTTCATCTTTGCCAAATGATATTTTCAGACCTTTGACGAAGCTCACTACTTTGGTATTGAGCAATAACCGTTTAGGATATCACATATCGACTCACCCACTAGTGTTTCAAGGCTTAACAAGCTTGAGGGTTCTTTACTTGGGCAGTAACCATGTCAACAACTTGTCACCATCAGGCTTGCATTATTTGCCGTCACTGAGGGAAGTTTACCTAAACAACAACTTCATCTCCTCCTTCAACGGAACATACTTTCACACACCATCAATTTCGCTTCTAAATTTGACAAACAACAGAGTGTCTGTTGTCAATGAATCATCCTTATCAGGTTTTGTCGAGAATATAACTATAGACTTTACATTAAATCCGTTCTCGTGCTCCTGTGATTTGATCTGGTTTAGGGACTGGATTGAACACGGCATGGAAAACTCGTCCATAACCCTGGCAGGCCTTGACCGCTATCTATGCTACTCGCCAGAGAGCATGGTCAACGTTCCACTGTTAGACTTTGACCCGAATTCAATCCGATCCAGGTGCTACCCTCCACCTTGGAAATATATAATAATTGCTGTAAGTTGTGGTATTGTGCTTGCTGTGTTGCTACTGAGTGTGACTTTATATCGACACAGGTGGCCTATCAGGCTTAGGTGGTATATGCTCAAAAAGCAGTGCTCTAAGTCCGTGCCGTTGTCGAAATATGACTACGAACCCATCCCTGGTGACGACGTTGGCACAGATGACATTACTCTTCTTTTCTCTATCCATAGTGATCGCGATGAAAACTTTGTTCGCAATCATCTGTACCCGTGGTTTAGAGGGGAAATGTTTGCTGACAAGAGACTGTTATGCTGGCATGAAATACTGCCCAATGCAAATGAGTTTGATGCCATGTTTGATTTTATCTACCAAAGCCGTAAGGTAATTTGTGTTATAAGTCGAGATTTTGTGAAAGACGTTGAACGATGCTTTCAAATGGAGCACGCCATCCGACACGTCATAAAGCTGACGGATATTAATCGTGGAATCATTCTGGTTTTGCTTGATGATGACGTGGGAGTCAGGACGAAGCTTCCTAAATCACTAACTCCCATACTGGAAGAGGACGAGGCGCTTGTGTGGTCGGATGAAGATGCTGATTGCCAGAATCTTTTTTGGCGACGCCTTTGCAGTGTATTATCTAGCGACTCACAGCGTCCTCATAGCGTCCAGACATGAGAGAATTCCAGCGTCTACCACGCTGTATTGATGGATCTCAGACTGAACCAGCTGGGAATAGCAAGAACTGAATGTGCATTGCAGAATTTTATCGACTCTGGTGTATGGTTCGATATAAACTGCGCAATAGGACAGGTGGAGTTGCTGTTCACTTTGAAGTGCAATCCACTTCTAGTCGATTGAAGCAATACCTACCATGATGTCATGTTTATCGTCGCTCAACAATTTCACAATCGTAATCTTTTATATCAATGGAAATATATAATATATATGTTTTCTTATTATACTCACTGTGTATAGGATTGCATATATTTGCCATTCTGACAACAATTTAGTGATGCTAATTGAAGGAAATAAAATTTTCGAGTTGTCGTTCCTGATAATAAACAATTTTGAGATAGATGGATAAATATGATTACGAAATCTAATTTAAAGAGCAGGTTTTGTAGCATCATTATTTCCCCTTAGCCTGGCTACCAGACCTCTGCATGCATTATAAAACCCAAGCATTCGGTTCAATTCGACAGGCAAGGAATTAGCTCTATGCGATATTAGCATAAATAGGAACAGATGAACAATACTTGGTCCTGAAATGATTCGGTCATTTGACTACGAGACGGCCTTAAGATCGCCTAAATTAGAATAGTACGGTTGATAACAAATGGGGGACTTGAACTGAGAGAGACGTCTGATGTGCTTGTTATGTTTTGGCGGTATTGAAGTAGGATCAGTTAAAGTGCTCCCAGGCGACACGTCTGTGGAGCTGGAATTCATTCAAAGCATAAGCAACGACTTCTACACGTAGCTAATGTTGATCAGTAACTTATACTGTAGCAATGTCTGCGTTACGTTCTGTTAATATGAAATGTCATGTGGCTATGGTCGGATATGTTATTATTATTATAATATGATTAATAGTAATATCCTGGGTCCTTGATCAAAGTAAGGCACACAGCAAAATTACAGCATTTCGTATCGCACAAACGAGGTAATAAGCTGAATTATACCACACCATCAATATCCACAAGATCCTTGTCTATGTGTACTAGTTATGTAATAGAACGGTTCGCGTTATATATGTATCCCACTTCCGCAGCATCAGTCCTCAACAAACTAGCTCAGCTCGACCAGTATTCACAAGGTGCAGAACACACGCACTCGGGTCTCAAAACGCCCCTCATCTAGAGCTAATCTTGTATAGCGTTTATAATTTTAGTGTCTATTACCACGGGGAATCTTAAGACACGAGTGCCTGCGGCGTAGGATCAAAATTACCACTCACACTAGGATGTCTGTATCTGTCTATCCGATAACAACGATATTCGTTATAATAATGGTCATGAAAAATTAGCACCAGAACCCCATGAGGACACTGAGGAACTTGGTGACCTGTATAAGGTTTCAAACAATTTAAAATCAGCGCATAAATGACCAAGATATTAGGGGTTTTAAATTTTATAACCCGTCGTACGTCGTAGGCAGGATAAAAGTGTCAGAAAAATCTTAAAATCTGATTTCTGATTACATGCAGTAACAACTTCGCGCACTTTGGTATAAGTACGAGGCCAATTCGTCGTACAAGTTCACAGGCCGAAAAAACATACCCCGTCGCGCGGCACATGTATACTACATCTATACACTTGAGTGCTGGGTTGTCGTATTCAGTTGACGCCCACTCGGGAGTCGCTGCTCTAATCGGCGAGAGCGGTTCCAGGGTGGGTTAGCTGTGCTTGAATGGAGTTGCTATTGTTTTTTAATGAGAGTAAATGAGGAGCTCCCCAAGCCTTTGCCTTAACGCCAGGCGCTTACTCATAGTAGAATACGGTATTTGTACACCTCAGCGAACAAAACTTTCATCAGTGGCGGAATGGGTGTTAAAACCGGACCGGTCATCCTTAACGTTTGAGTTTGTTTTTATCCCGGGGGGGGGGCACTTGGCCTTAACTCGGATAGTGGTGTGCCACGGGACCGTACAAGGTGAAAATGGCAAAAAATCGTACCCCGTCGTACAATGTATTATGCGTCCTACATAGTAGACATGATAAAAGTTGCGGATGAATCTCAAAAATGTTATGAGCAGATTTCTGAATACATGCATTACAAGCCATTGTATGTATACATAAACCAAAAGGGGTTTGTATACATAGAAGATATCGGTTAGCCGGCCAATGCAATGCCATTCCTAGACCAACCATTATATATATAATACATCCATTGGTTTGCACCAGTGCATTCACTTTCAGCAGGAAAAACAAAATTACAATGCTGTGCAAAGCATCAAATGAGTGCTTATTCTGCGCAATATTTCCACATGTATGATAGACAATGATTTTCAAATGTGTGCATTCTTGTGAAATAGTTATCAGCTGGGATGTTTCCTCTCCGGGTGTGGATGTGGAACACCAAACCTGGTAGCGAGTTTCTCAAGACAGGAGTCATACTCCTTATTCAGCCTAGTTGACTGATGCAATGCATACTTAATGTCCTCTACCTCCTCAAAGAAACCCTGCAACAGCCATGACAGAGAGTGGTGATAATGGGCAGATAGAGGAGATGGTGTCTGGTGGGTAATACAGAGACAATGTGACTATCACAGAGGGGAGATGGTGTCTGGTGGGTAATATAAAGACAATGTGATTATCACAGAGGGGAGATGGTGTCTAGTGGGTAATACAGAGACAATGTGACTATCACAGAGGGGAGATGGTGTCTGGTGGGTAATATAAAGACAATGTGATTATGACAGAGGGGAGATGGTATCTGGTGGGTAATATAAAGACAATGTGATTATCACAGAGGGGAGATGGTGTCTGGTGGGTATTACAGAGACAATGTGATTATCACAGAGGGGAGATGGTGTCTGGTGGGTAATATAGAGACAATGTGATTATCACAGAGGGAAGATGGTGTCTGGTGGGTATTACAGAGAAAATGTGATTATCACAGAGGGGGGATGGTGTCTGGTGGGTAATATAGACTAATAGAGACAAGGTGATAATCACAGTGGGGAGATGGTGTCTGGTGGGTATTACAGAGACAAACCGTTCATCAACACAGGATTTTGGTGTAGTGATCCAGAACTTACGTCACAAACAGCTCGGTAAAGATCAGGAAATGGTTGATATGTTTCCGTAGAGTGAACACGATGTATTGATTTTTCAGAAAGTTGGCAATAGATTTAATAGAGAAAAATAAAAGTGTATTTGTAATCTTTGGCCAATAGCCAATCAAAATTTTTTTTATATCTAGGTAAGACATGCCCTTTAACTTACATGGTCAAGGCCTCTAAGTTCTGCTTTGAGTTTTTTCTTGTCCTCTGCCAATCGATCCCTTTCTCTTTTCACTTTCTTCAGTTCTGCTTGTAAACTCTCTTCATCTAAACACACAGTAAGAAACTGATTTAGACTTTGAAAGCTACACCACCATTTTCCTACAGCCATGTGATATCACTTATAGGTAAAGGAATAATCATAAATGACTACCAGGAAATATAGTACATCTAGTGGCATCATTTTTACATTTTAGTAGTTCTCATTATCATCATCATCTTCACAATGATACTCATCATCAAATTCGTCAGTATCAAAGTCATTTTAATCATTGCTATTTGATTCATAACTCATAACTGGCTGTATCTTTTTATCACAGTATATATGAACTAATAATATACCTGAACAATCTGTGTCTGATATTTTCCTCAGAGGTTTGGATGATTTCCCTTTCATTGCCTTAACTTTGGAACTTCTCAATTCAGCAGCTTCAATAGCAGCTTCGTGTAATTTTTGCTCAAGTTCATTCACTTTGACCTTTGTTAACACAATCAAAAACAAAGTATATTACTCCACCCTCACGAACTATTATCAGATCAAATATGACGAAAAAAAGGAGGATGGAATGGTGCAAGGACTACGTAGAAGCATACACTGAGAGTTGTAATGGTGTCGACGTGTTGCATATTGGTTCTTAGTTCCTTCTCGTATCTCTTCATGAGGCCAGTGTGCATCATCATCATCCTGCCACCCATCAACACCATCATCATCAACCCTCTCAAACAATATGCCTTCTACTGGTCTGATGAACTAAACATATCCACGCCTCAAAACTGTACTTTCTTTAGTGTAAATATTCCAGTGAAACACCAAATTTATTCACCCAAATTGAACTAATTTGGCATTAAAGAGAGTCATTGGACCCCTTTGTTTAACAACAAGCTATCAAGCTTTAAAAATTCCTCCATTTAGTGCGACCCTGTTTCTTGCGATGATATTTTACTGAACTAATCGATTGCAGTATGAGGGGTCTTCACTATAATTTTAATTTCATTGTGTTACTATTTAACAGACTGACTGAAGATGGTTTCATTAATGCATTATTACACATACTTGCTGAGTTTTTCAGATTCTAGATATTTCTCATCCTTTCGCTGTGCAACAGGGGCACGAGTAGGCTGGGGCTGTTTGGGAGGATCAGTCTGTGTATGAGAACTGTAGAGAGAGATGGGAAAAGGCATTTGGCATGGAAGTGCACCACTACTGAATCAATGTGGTTGATTAGATCATTGATGAGACCATAGCAATTTGTAAATGCCAGTTACCTGTAATTTGAGCAACTTCAAGAAATAAAAAAAAACTTACTCTCTTGTTGTGACATAATTTTTGAGGAAAGCTTCCATTTTTGTCTTTTCTTCTAGCTGTCTCAGTTGATCAGCTAGATCTTGGTTGCTGCGCTTGAGTCGTCTCAAATATTTCTTCAGCTTTTCATTCTCTGTCACCAGCTGTGCCCGAACAACACACACACACAATAATGGTTATCTTGGTCTGTTAGTCATGATTCATACAACACATTGCATCCTTATATTTCAAATCTTATATCACCTTGACTTTTTCAACTGGCATCAATATGGCAATAAAAATGGTCCCTGGCCCTCAAAATGAGTATAATTATGTGCAGTGATATGACCATAATTATTACCCCAAGAAATCTAAATGAGATTTCTGATGTCTGATGCATCAGTAATATTGAATATGTACAAGGTTAACCAGATCACAGTTGGTGAAGAGGAATTTTTTTAGATCAAATGATAATGTGGCCTGACTGGGTTTGACTGTAAACTACATTACAGTCTCACTCCAGTCCATAAGCCACAATGGTGAACCTGTTTATGTCAATTTTAAATTGCAGGGCTAGAAACTGAACTACACACAGCTCTTGCATGATGGCACCTAGAGACACCGAGAGGCCGAAACAATATACCATGTCGCGGGGCACGTACTCATTACCTCTATACAATTAAGTGCCCCTGGGACCCACAGTCACATGGCGAGTGAACCTGAAACTGCATAATGTGACGTCCTATTTCCAAGTTAGAGTTAGCCATGAACAAAATCTGTGATTCTCAAAGTTTATGTGCCGATCGCTAAATAATCACGAGACAGTGGCCAATCAAAATAGTTCGGATCAAGAAATATTCATCTCGATTCTCGACAAATATAGTACACTTACATTGATGAGAAGGTGTAGACACTGGAAATATAAATTAACCGCACGACGGCTGCGACTTGCGCGGGGCGGTATCCCGGGAAGGGGGGGGGGGGGGGGGGGCACTTAAGTGTATAGAAGTAGTATGTATGTGCTACGCGACAGGGTATGTTTTTTGGGCCTCTCGACTTGTACAACGGCTTTTTGGGTCTCATACTTGTAGGAAGGGGTATGTTTTTGGCCATTTTGACCTTGTACGACGGGTACGGGTTTTTGAAGTCCCGCGGCACACCCCTATCCAGAATAAGGGCAAGTGCCCACCCACGGGGACGGTATATATTTATATTACCGTCCGACCGAGGCTAATCGGGGGTAAGCTTTAGCCGTGCACGACATTTATTAACGTCGTGCAAAGATCGTAACCGAATGCGCGTGAACGATACATGAGTTCCAATTATACACGATAATTACACAAATGTACATATGAAGAATAATTTTTCACATAAATGAATGTTTATTAACAAGTTGAGTTAGTTTACGTGTGGGATTTCGTCAAAGGCGATTTAATCCGGCCACACAAATTCTGAAAAGTTCATGTTTATTTTGAACGACAAGATCGGTTTCTGCGCGCATGCTCAGACAAGGTTCCTCGCAAGCAAACTTTTTCTTTCTGAATTTTATTATTTGAGTATATGTGTCATTTTGTCAATGATTATCTTTTGGAAATATCTACTTTGAAGGGCGATATGTATTCAACGATATCACATTGACATTTAAAAAAAGATAACACTTATTGATTCCCGAAGTCTGGAGGGGGCACTTGGCCTTGTCCTACGTAGGGTTGTGCCCCGGGATCTCAAAAACCTGTACCCGTCATACAAGGTAGAAATGGCAAGAGCATACCCCATCCTACAATTTCGAGGTCAAAACCCGTCGGGAGGCCGAAAAAAACCTACCCCGACATATGTATACTACCTCTATACTTAAGTGCCCCCTCCTCCGTGACCTGCAGCCACATGGCGAGTGAAAATGAAACTGCGTAATGTGACGTCATATCTCCAAAACTGGGGCTGCCGTGAATGAAAGTTGTGATTCTAAATGTTCATTTGACAATTGCTAAATAATCACGAGCCAGTGGATAACCAAAATAGTGCGGAGAAGCGGATATTCATCTCATTTGTCGACATATATATTTACGTAAGTACACAACTTGGTGGTAAGCCGCTGAGACGCGAAATAAAAAAAATTGCCAAAAGACCCACATATCCTCACTCACGACGGTATATATTTATATTACCGTCGTTCGCGGCTAGGGTAAGCTTTTGATGCGAGGTGACATAATTTTGCACAAGCTCTTGATATTTGTTGATTTCTAGATGCAAAATCCAGCGAATATTCAGCGAGAAAGTCAAAAGCATTGTTTAATTGGCGCGGAGAGAGACGATCCAGGACGGTATACATTTATAATACCGTCCGACCGGGGCTACCCTAACAACAACCACGTATTTATCGCCCATGTAACACGAAAACATCCGAATATATTGATTACGCACATTCAGTTACATATCTCACTCACCTGTGCACAGGCATGCACTTCTGGCATTAACATGGCGCTGGGGTTATTATTGATTTTCTAAAATGCTTATCCAGAAAGACGGAAGAGAATAAGTCCGTAAAACTCGTAACCAAATGTAGACAAACGATCAGAATAGCAACGGGGAGGAAAATTACCATACACTGCATATTCATAAGGCAGGGCGATACCCAGGATAGGCAAGAGTGGGTTTATATATTTATATTTTCAAAATGTTATTCCCATGTGTAATGAGGTGAACAGTAATTAAGTTTCAAGTTTCAAACTGGGGCGGATTTTGGATTTGATCTTAATCTTGGATCCATGCAGGTTAAAAAGGGAATAGTTGTCCGCCTCGGAAACTGTCTGATTGGGCAGATATGCTCTGCACTGAAGAGACGGAGAAGTGTAAGGCGTTGAATTTGGGAGAGGAGTCTTGTCACGAATGTGATATCATATTACATTTACGATCGCATTCTAGGTGTTACCATGATCAAATCTAAAATTCGTCCGGTTATTAGCATCGAATCTCTTAGCTGGAATTTTTACCGCAAGACATTTTCAGTGACTAAGCTCGTATTCACCCTCTGTCCACGATATATACCCCTGTGATTGAACGATCCACTCAAAGGCTTTCAGAGAGTTTGGATATGTCTCCACTCTCCAGTAAGATGTTGATGTCGTTGTGTGTGGAAGTAAAGCATTTGGTTGATTTGATGTAACTTTTTAAAATAAAAATGAAGCAAGATATACTAGTACGAAGAACACAATCGATGTTAATGCGTAGGTAAAATATTGATCCGTAAAGAGAAAGTGCCCCCCTCCAATGGCTCAAGTTCACCTGCGCGGGGATCCGCCGTATTTGAGCCGCGAGGAGCCACCTTGTTCTCGCTGTACGTTCTCCTGTTCCCTGAGAGTTGGAGGTTATAAGCTGAGCTCCCCAGAGTAGCTGTATCCCCGAAGTCCATATCAGGTTGAACTATCAGTCATTGGTCAAAACTGGAGAAAAACTGCAGTTATTGTTTTGTGCGACTCTCTAGAACCACATCGAACTTAGCAGAAATGGCAGATTTCGGTAGCAGCGATTACATCACAAACAGTGCGGATCCAAAAAGCATCCAGGATCTGACCACCTATGTAAGTGTAACCTCTTTCTCTCTCATATGATTGTTTCATAATTCAACAGAAGCTGTTGTAGTAAATGTTGGTATAACCTGTCGCATTGGGTGGGTTCCGGGGGTGGGTATTCTCATCGGGAACAACAGAGTTGAGCAGGTCGAGACTTGCTTCGTCATTCGTCGTGAGCATGTTGATTGATTGGCGCCCAAATGTGTTCGTGTTTGAAATCCATCTTGCAGTACAATTAGGTGTGTCTGGGCTGGAGTTTGTTGCCAAATGCTTTTTTAAAATGGCTTCGGGAATTCATATAGAGATTGGAATTTACCTTGGGATGTGTGGATGTTATTAAATGACCCCTCATTTCAAATATTATTCGAACTTCTTTACCGGGAAGTCACATCTACAAGCCGCTCAGTGAGACAAATGTGATGCCATTTGAACGTTTCAAAGGTCAATAATAACTCATGAAGTATATGAAGCGGGCGATAGCAATAATTACTGCCCAGCTGCAAAAAGGGAATAGTTGTCCGCCTCGGAAACTGTCTGATTGGGCAGATATGCTCTGCACTGAAGAGACGGAGAAGTGTAAGGCGTTGAATTTGGGAGAGGAGTCTTGTCACGAATGTGATATCATATTACATTTACGATCGCATTCTAGGTGTTACCATGATCAAATCTAAAATTCGTCCGGTTATTAGCATCGAATCTCTTAGCTGGAATTTTTACCGCAAGACATTTTCAGTGACTAAGCTCGTATTCACCCTCTGTCCACGATATATACCCCTGTGATTGAACGATCCACTCAAAGGCTTTCAGAGAGTTTGGATATGTCTCCACTCTCCAGTAAGATGTTGATGTCGTTGTGTGTGGAAGTAAAGCATTTGGTTGATTTGATGTAACTTTTTAAAATTAAAATGAAGCAAGATATACTAGTACGAAGAACACAATCGATGTTAATGCGTAGGTAAAATATTGATCCGTAAAGAGAAAGTGCCCCCCTCCAATGGCTCAAGTTCACCTGCGCGGGGATCCGCCGTATTTGAGCCGCGAGGAGCCACCTTGTTCTCGCTGTACGTTCTCCTGTTCCCTGAGAGTTGGAGGTTATAAGCTGAGCTCCCCAGAGTAGCTGTATCCCCGAAGTCCATATCAGGTTGAACTATCAGTCATTGGTCAAAACTGGAGAAAAACTGCAGTTATTGTTTGTGCGACTCTCTAGAACCACATCGAACTTAGCAGAAATGGCAGATTTCGGTAGCAGCGATTACATCACAAACAGTGCGGATCCAAAAAGCATCCAGGATCTGACCACCTATGTAAGTGTAACCTCTTTCTCTCTCATATGATTGTTTCATAATTCAACAGAAGCTGTTGTAGTAAATGTTGGTATAACCTGTCGCATTGGGTGGGTTCCGGGGGTGGGTATTCTCATCGGGAACAACAGAGTTGAGCAGGTCGAGACTTGCTTCGTCATTCGTCGTGAGCATGTTGGTTGATTGGCGCCCAAATGTGTTCGTGTTTGAAATCCATCTTGCAGTACAATTAGGTGTGTCTGGGCTGGAGTTTGTTGCCAAATGCTTTTTTAAAATGGCTTCGGGAATTCATATAGAGATTGGAATTTACCTTGGGATGTGTGGATGTTATTAAATGACCCCTCATTTCAAATATTATTCGAACTTCTTTACCGGGAAGTCACATCTACAAGCCGCTCAGTGAGACAAATGTGATGCCATTTGAACGTTTCAAAGGTCAATAATAACTCATGAAGTATATGAAGCGGGCGATAGCAATAATTACTGCCCAGCTGCAAGCCTTACGTGTGATAATCGACCGGGTCATGTGACTTTCTAAGTGGTCCTCGTCGGGCCGTGCACCTCCACTCCACGGCTGCAGACAGGATCGATGGGATCTGTAACGCCCTTTGATCTTATGCGTGTCAGTTGATCCTGAATGTCTGAAAACTGACGTGTTTGTGTGTGATGGACGACTTAGTTTCCATGTCAACGATTGGTCGCCGTGTCCGTGCGGGGGATGTTGGGGTAGGGTAAGCTAAGTGTGGTGGGTTGTAACCATGGTTATTCCTTAACACTCAGTTGTTACGGTGGTGCGATGTGCGTGGTGAGGGAAGGCTTAACCCGGCCCCAGTCGAAAATGTCATTGTGAACGCGAACATAATTATTTGATGCGATAGACACATTGAGGGTGGGGGGGGGGGGGGGTTGTCTGTGGGTCGCAACAATACGGAATCGTCAATAACAGGAAGAAAACATGTACAGTGTTTCTCCGTCAATGGAACCTAACGCGTTCCATGAATACTGATACAACATGTTTCTTTTGTTTACTATTGTTTGTTGTCAAGGAGACGGCATGTACCACGCGCGGTCTCATACCCATGTTTACCTGCGATAAGGCTACTAGCTTTGCACTTGGGTCGCGAGGTGTGATCGCATTTTGTAGCGCCGCTGGCATTTCGAGAGCTTTCTCACCAAAGCCTGATTGAGGCGCCGATCAAATTTCCGTTTAGACTTGACTGGAAACTAATGTTGGCCCTGGAATATTGATTTGTCTATCAGTATTGATCAGTACGTAGCTCCAATCACCTCTCCTGTAATCTTACAAGGCCGGCTTCATGAGCATGCGTGGTTGACTCAATGGGGTATTTGATCACGACAGGAGCAAGTTTAGATAGCTGTGTTGAGGATTTAAGGATATCTGGCAGAGGTACTCATGATGGTGAGAGCGAGACCTGTTCTGTGGATAAACTTCTAGTCATGGTTAAGTGTTGACCTTAGTCACCCTTTAGGTTTCAGTAGGTAAACAAATAAGAGCAGTTTAATTGCAGCTTTTTATCGGATGGATTATTGAATGGACGTGAATTGGCGGGAAGAGGAGCTCGCTGTAATTATGAGCGACCCAGTGTTAAACATGACCTAACCCGTTCACGCACCATATCCTCTGACCTGCTCCTGGAATCCAATCTAAAGCAGTCACAATGAACTTTTTTTACGGTCCATGTTTGAAATTATCGATGATGAATATGGAATACCCTCTTTATTCGCACGTAGACGTTTTTAGGTTTTAACCCTCTTATCGTTAATATCAATGCGTTCAAATATGAAAAATACGTATCGACTAAGGGGTACATCACTTCATCGAAACTAACAAACGTGCATTGCTCCTGCAGGATCGACCCACATCAATATAGTAACTCACTGCCATGTTTGTGTTCCTTATACAGGTCCAAAACCTGATGCAGCAGATGCAGGACAAGTTCCAGGGCACTTCCGACCAAGTCATCTCCAGAAATATCCTTGCATTTTAATCGTCTGCAGACGTTGATGTTAGAAAGGCAAATATTGTCACTCATATTAGTGCAGGACATGGGATTTAACAGGCTGCACGATTGATTTAAAGGGCTTGCTCGTGCTAGAAATAGAAACTTAAATATAACCATGCCACGGCGTGATCTAAATATCTGACAGTTTATTTTGTTCGTTGCCTTCACAAGCAACAATACACGAAGCCCCAAATATTCCATGATTTGCTTCTGTACTTATGTATTGACCTTAACCTCATCTCACTCGATGATATGGGAAACAGAATAGATGACCTTGAAAAGAACATCGCTGATCTCATGACCCAAGCTGGCGTTGACGACAAGTGAACTGACCCATACCTGGAATGATCTTAGCGTCCCTTAATTTTATTAGTGATATGGTGTAGTCGTTTGTTCTTGTCTTCAGAGTGATAGATTCACTAGGATTGTGATATCTCAATAAATCATGCTCGTCTCTAATGGTAACATTTACGTCTTAAACGCCTATTCTATTTGTTTTTGAAAAATAAAAGTTGAGTTACACTGGATGGTTTGTACAGTTAAAGTGCTGATGGGTATTGAGTAAAAGCATTGTTTGTCATAACGTCTGGCGTTTTATTATCATCACATCATAATGATGCCACATCCGAGTGAGATAGAATATTGGGTCAAATGTTATCAGTGACAGCTTTAGTCGTGCTTGATATCCGGCCAATTTTAAAATTGTGCTGACCAAACTTTAGTTTTCAAGATGGGTTGACCCATTTTAAAATTGGACGGTGGGTTAGCTGAGATTGTATGGAAAGCCGTGGCGCGTTTATTAACTTGGCGAATTCGCATTCGCCAAGATATGGCGATCAGTCCGGTTTGTACGTTCGCTTGTTGTATGTTGGTTTGATAAAAGGCCAAGGGCGAGAAAATCAGTGAAGCGTGGCATTGTCAGTGAAGTGCCTTTCAAATTTACCTGTGTTCACCTGCACTACGCTTGATAACCATTAGCCGTGCACGTAGCCCAAAAGACCAACGTCAGGTTCTATTTATCACCTTGTCGAGGGAGTGCATACTCCCGTACTTAGTTCGAAAGTAGCCCAACAGACCAAGAGTCGATCGAGTACTCCCTTCTTGGTCTAACAGGACAACCCTCCGTTTATCGGTAGATTGACAAACGTGCTTAACTTATCACGTTAAAAATACTTACTGAGAAGAATTTAAAGCCACCAACAGTGAGAGTATTGACTGAATTTAATCCATGTGGGTTATTTTATTACCAATATCCGGGAGAACACTTGATAATCGATAATTTTCTAACTTTTCGGCGAAATTCCACTCCGAATTCTGGTGGGAAGAATTCCCTAGAACTTCCGGTGCCAACAAACACTCTCCTGCAATTCGTTGTCGTTAACGACCGCGTGGAATTTGCTGAGTTGTAATCGTACCATTATTGTCATCATCTGTCTGATTATACTTTTCACAGGTGAATCAATTTATACTAGATGCATACCTTACAACTTTCCCACCCAGTTGCCCTTTCCTCTCCTTTATTCAGCTGCATAATAAGTCTGTTTCGAACCAAAGAGCGATAATACAGATGGAAAATGCTGGCGAGGACATAGGCAAAAATTTTATGATCGTGTTTCTTTTCAATTTGGGTAAATATTTGCTGCGGATTTCTGCATGGGTACACTCAACATATACCAACTCATTAGGTACTACCCATGCATGGTATGGCTTCAACGAATTGCAAGGTGGGTATGTTTTAAGATATTGGGGGTCGGTAAATAGATTTTGAGGTCTGTATGGTTGTTCAATATATATGGTATTATTGGAGCAAAAAACAGAATCGCAAAGCAACATAAGCATCTTCCAAAAGGAGGGGGTGGTTCTGAAAAGAGCCGTGTGAAGTAGTTACCGGAGGCTTAATCACAAATTGAGCAGCACCCAGGGGAACCACAACAACTGCTGATGTCGCTGTCAGAAACAGTTCCCATTTTCAGGGTCCTCAACACAAATTCGCGGATGCAAGTTTTCGTGTCGAGAAACCGAGCCATTTCCACGTCGATCTTCAGCGTGGAGTAAGGTGGGGTATACAGGATGGCCTTGCCGGGCCGTCCGTCACGAGCGCAGCGCCCTACTTCTTGCCAATACATCAGAATGTTGGCTGACGGTCCCCAGTGGATGACGTAGTCAATGTCGGGGATCTGTACCCCCATACCAAATGCTACCGTGGAGATGAGGCACCGCAACTTGCCGTCTTTGGCAGCAAAGCGCTGTGGGACGCTCACTTGGCCCACCGGGTCTATCCTGGAGTGGAAATTGTCCACGAGACGATCCCCAGGTTCTCTCCCCCCCCATCCCAGAAGCTGTCCCCCCAGCTCCTCATACAGGTATTGGGTAATGGACCAGCACATATCTATGCTCCTGCACGCGCATGATACATAATTAATATTTAGCATATAAAACAAGGAAGACAAATGATTGCCGTTTTACTCTAAAGTAGGTTAGCTCTTTGAACTAGGAACATGGCCCTATGTATGTAGCAGTTTTTCGAACCTGACAAAAATTAAAACTTTAGGAGCCTTGCGTCGGCCCTCCTTCAACATCTTTCTTTGCGACCCATTGAAGGTTGTGTTCCAGTGTGGCCTTCCCTCTGACCACCGACAAGTGGATGTTGCTCCTGCAAAAATGCAATGACTCATGTTGAAATTAATTCATTTATTATCTGTCATAAATGAACTACTAATCAGAAAAATCTCTCAAGTTGCTGACACGATATAACATATTGTCGCGTACCGGTTTGGCACCTTCGTCTCGTATTCACACTCCTTTACGCACAAGAGGGCCAAGATGCTTCTTGTCATGGCTTCTGTCACCGTGGCCGTGACCATAGCAACAGGCACGCCTGGCAACAAGCTGCGAAGCTGGGCGACCTGTTGGTACTTGGGCCTGAATGAGTCCCCCCTGAAGCACATGTCAAGTTCAACAAGGTATAATAAAAAAAAGATCTGGTGCTAATGTTGATGAGCTAAAGTCGAGGTACATCTTACCACTCTATCAGACAATGGGCTTCATCCATTGCCAAGACGCATATCGAACTACGTAGTGCAAGTAGTACACTGCGCCACTTGGTGGCCACGATGGCCTCGGGTGTGGCCAGGAGAAGGCTGTACTTCTTCTGCTTGATAGCTGGCAAAAAAATACATAGGCACGTCAATAATTGCTAGCTGGTGATACAGTTGGATCTCAACACTTATTCAATATCAGAACTATCACAGAAATAAACAATCATATAAAACATATGGCTACATATGGGCAGCGGCATACCTTCCAATGTTTCAGGTGGGGTCGTTGTAGTGTCCATGATGACAGTGCATGACATGCCTGTGGCCGCCCACCGTTCGGCCTGATCCTGAATCAAGCTCCGCAGCGGCTAGCTCCGGTGTAACGGTAACATGAATTTATACGTCTTGTAGGGCTACGCAGCGGCATGACAACAAGGCTAACATGCCTTTGGCGACCAGGTTTCATCTGCATGACAAAAGACAAGTGCTATATTGATGTGATTACATAGCAACTATCTCACTTTTCTTGCTGGATATAGCAATATTTACTACGAATATTAGCAACAGAAAATCGATCGTTTTTGTGTCATAAAGCAGTTTAATGTACCTTGTCAAGTACGAGCGGAGCTAAAGCAAAAACGTCGCTCTTCCCGTAGCCGGTTGACAGACTGACGAAAAGATTCCTGCCGTTGCAAATGTGAAGGAGGCAACGGATCTGCTCTTCGCGGAAGCTGTACGTCAGCGAAAGGTCCTCCCGTACACTCTGCAACGCAGCGCCGAATTCCATGGCAAAAAGTTGAGTCAGCTAAGTAGAGTAGCTAAAGAAGAGTCGCTCGCTATTGTCTTCAATGGTCGGATCGACGGATGAATGTGAATTTGCTAATCCGCGCGTAATTATGTCTGTCTTGATTTTTTTTTGTAAAGCAGATATTGTTCTGTCTGTATGTCAAATATAATGTAATTCGCTGCATGAACTTTTCTGTAGAACCAAAATATTATCAAAAACGCATAATTCCCATTGGCTTAACATGTGGATCTTAAATCCGCCTTACTCAGAAATTTACACCAGTGACCCATACTTTTTTCATTTTATATTTCGTAAGCTTTATATACGAGCTTACTCTCTGCAACAAATCGTGAAAATCTATGAACGAATCAAGAACTGTCGCAATTGTCTTTAAATAGGGTTCACGTGGCGCGGAATTACGGTCGGTCTTGCCTATGTTCTAACCGGCTTATGTTGTGCAATCTCGCCGCCATATTGGAATAAAGTCGGAAAAGTGAATCGCCTCGCACATTTTAGGCAATTATTCATATTAACAAGTTTTCACGATCCCTGAGAATCAAACTCGATGCATAATACTGATTGCTTTTTAAACTGACTTGTTAAATAAAGTCGACATCGTGAAGGTAAGGTTTTATCATACAATGTTCTACCTAGGTAATGCGCACGTCGAGAACCAAGAGGGAGCGTAAGCTTCACTTGGTTCATAAGAGCTATTCGAAAGAGCTACGTGCACGACGTTTATTAACGTCGTGCAAAGATCGTAACCGAATGCGCGTGAACGATACAGGAGTTCCAATTATACACGATAATTACACAAATGTACGCATGAAGAATAATTTTTCACATAAATGGATGTTTATTAACAAGTTGAGTTAGTTTATGTGTGAGATTTCGTCAAAGGCGATTTAATCCGGCCACACAAATTCTGAAAAGTTCAGGGCCGGTGATAAGGGCCTGAGAGTGAAAGAGGCTGTTCAGCCCTATATCGGGTACTCAGGGATTCTTTTGTTCATACATAACTGCGTTTTATGCAGACATAAATAAGGCCATCTTTTAATTTGTGCCACTAAGTTTACTTGATCGAAAATCATGTTGATAAATTTGCAACATTATTGTTTGACTGGAAATATTCATGATGTACTTTATAAATCTGTTTTATTTAGTTGTGTCGTTCCATCGATAACGGTGCCTTCCTAAAACCATGAACCACACGACTGTTAGCTGTAATCAATACGCGCTCTATATACCTCGCTATCGATGTGTATACTTCCGCTTTAGTGAGAAAATGTAGATTTCATCAAATCTTCACTCATTAAAGTTGTAGGCATCATTGTGCACAAATTTGACCGACAATCAGGAAGGGTAATTTCGACAATATAAATGGCCACAGCCGAAGTAAGGATCTATTTTCTGAGACCGCAGCGCCGCGTTGCGACTGAAAGTCTAAAGAAATTAAAACTTTTGGTTGTCATGCAGCTTGCTAGGCAACCTCGTTACAAATATGGGGCTGAACAGTCTCTTTAATGAAGGCGTCGATAAGTGGTCGCTATATTGGAGGGTCTATGCACAGGGAGTAAGTTGTATTGACCGGCCAGCCGCTATCTTCTATGTATACATATATACATATAAGATAGCGACTTGACCACCCCGGATTGCCTTCAAAATCAATGTTATCGTATACCATCGTACCATACCCCACTTTCCTTCTTTTCCCATATATCAAAATTAAAAAATATATATATTATACATATAATCATACATAATTATTGTTCTCATACAGGTGCTGTGGTATTGAATTCACTGTACTGAGGACGCTATGGCAATGGACAGTGAGTAGAGTTGAGCTTAAAAGGACAAGGAATAGTTCCTTACCTTGCACTTAAATACTAAATGACAATATGGATCACATGTGTGTTAGCTTATCCTATGTTCATTTCTGTTTTCCATCGGGATAATCTGTAGCTCTAAATCTTAATATGTTATACCATTTGTAGGTCTGAGTCTTTCGGCAAGCCAGGGCAAACTTGATAGACTGAGGGAGGTGTTGGGGGCTAACCAAGTCATCACATTGGACCAAAAGAACGAAGCCCTTGGACACGCTGCACGACAAGGCAACAACGGCTGTGTAGGGCTTCTTCTTGACCATGAGGCCGAAGTTGACCACCAGGACCGTCACTACGGGATGGCGCCCATCCACTGGGCAGCAATGAATGGCCGCCTTGGGGTGGTTGCCACACTGATGGCTAGAGGTGCACGGGTCGACACTATAGATAGGGAGGGAAGATCTCCTCATCAACTCGCTTTGCTTTACAGACACCCGAATACCGCCTGGACGATAAATCGTAAAAGGATTAGATTTTTATGACATTACATTAGCTGTTATTCTATTTCTTATTCATGGTGTATTTAATTGTAGTGTGTTCATATCACAGCCATGCCCCATCATAAACTCAAAGTAAGATCTTTGATAAGCTCATATCACAGCCATGCCCCGTCATAAGCTCAAAGTAAGATCTTTGATAAGCTCTTATCACAGCCATGCCTTGTGGTGAATCATAGACTGACATATAATATCCTCATGGCGAAGGAAAACTTCCACCCTGACAGCTACAGTTTTTTATTGTGTTGGCTGTTCCGTGCTTTGATATAACAGGTATCTCTTTAACACTCGGTGTGGCTCTGATAGGGATAACGCAGTAGTAGATGGAGGTGGTCTACTTGAGATATCAAATATCAAACTCTCCGCTTGTTTGCACATCTAAAGTAAATTCTGGAATATGTGTTAGGTAATGAAGCCAGAGCCATCACTGCGAATGGACCAGGGGACATGGATGTGCATAGCAGTATGTGCTAATCAGGTGGACCAACTCCAGAATGTGTTACGAAATGTCGTTGATCCAGACGCAATCGAGCAGTTTGGAGACCCGGCTTTGCACCATGCCATCCGAGTGGACAAAACACCGTGTGTCGAGGCACTCCTTCGAGCCGGCGCCGATCCCTTGTCGACATGCAGTTATGGTTTTACAGCCATGCACTGGGCTGCACTTTACGGCAGGGTGCAGATCGGCCACTTGCTGATGTACTACGGTGCTGGGCGCACTGTCACCGTACGCGATGTGTCTGGACGAACACCTGCGGAAGTCAGCGAAGCTTACAACCACCCACGCGAGTATAAAGCCTGGCAGCTCTTCGAACACATGTCGATGATACTGCGTATTGATGAACCTAGTATCACTGGCGAGTACTGTTTTAAGAACATCTACTATCAGGGTAAAATAATAAATGGCGGGTACGTTTGATTAATGTCTATGTATGTAGACGTCAGACAGACACCTAATGATTCAGAACCATTGTGTTGTGGGAGGGAGCAGTATTTCATATGTCAGTCACCAATACAGCATGTCTACGGTAGCTATTCAAGTGGATTTAATGAATGCTAAATCAGGCATTTAGGAGTAAGTATGGATTGGAAACTTGATATTAATATTCAAATTATCCTGGAAGGAGCTTAGCCTCTTGGTGACTTATCCTGATATGAATGGGCCTTAAAGCCAAATCTATTAATTTGGCATTGAGTTTGTATAGCTGGTAACATGAGACATTATGATCGGATCTTACTGATAAGATCCATGATACTGTGTGAAGTTACCAACATTGCTACTGACGAGGTAGTACTTGACGGAGCTATTGGCGCTGATCCACACTCGCCAGAAGCAAGGAAGCTCCTGCTGGAACCCAATGGCGAACCCACCTTTAGAGTTGAGGTGAAAGAAAACGGGGAGGTTGTGGGGACCTTTAATGTTTGCGGTAGGTACCAGTTCGTTGGTTGTGTTTGAACATTTAGCGTGACCAGTGTTATACTGTGAATTTATGGTAGGTGACATGGGCGGTTCATGCGGGATGAAAAAGGACAAGAAGGGCAAGAAAAAGAGAAACAAGGTAAAAATACTGATGACGTTTCGTTTGATGATCCCCCACCAAACTCGTTGATGCAGTGAAAACAGGATGTGATTCAATGAACACCACTCCAATATTAGCAGGCAAAACAAACAAACAAGCTGCTCATAGTATGCATTAACATGAGACATCTGATTTTCTCAGGGTGCTGCTGCTGCTGCTGCTGGTGATGATGATGCTGATGCTGATGCCCCAGCAGGACCAGAAGCTCTGGTCAGTATCAATTTATTGTTATTAGCATCGGAATCATTGTTGCTGTAAAGTGAGAGTGGAAGTTAGGCCATTGTAAAGAGCACTATTATGATAGAAAGCCCGTTAAAGAGAGATATTATTGAAGCACTTCTCATATTTAAGCATGGATTGGTTATATTCCCTCTAGTAATGCCATTATGAGATGCTATAAGTAACTAATATTGTCTGCTTTTACAGGAACAAGATTTCAAAGAGCTTATAATCAAGAAGGAGAAGGATGAGGTACATCTTTCTATAATCATTGGCCTTCTTATTTATGTGCAGAATCAAATTCTTCAACCTGACCTTTATAGTCTTGTATATGACTATCATGCATGTTGCTCGACTCGACCAATGCACACTGTATTTATGCTTTGTTACAGCCATAGCGGGATAGGGTAGCCGAAAGCTGGCACACAGCCATGATAGCTGGTGATTCGTCCTTGCAGTAGTTAATAAACACTTGGAAATTGTATTCGTAGTTTGGCATTTATCACTGAAAAGGCCCGGAAGAAATGAGGGGTACATTCCTCTAGTCAAAATCATTGGCACCACACTTTCAATGCACTGACTGAAACCACATCCCTCCCCCCTACAAAAAAAACCTTGCTGGGATCATTTTGTGTTGATTCGACATAAAGAATTTGAAATTAAGCAGTCGCCTTCTAGAATAAAAAAGGTTCCATTTAAAATAAGTGATATAGTCCAATGTCTCTTATGGAACCAAATATCTAGTTGAGTAACCCTTTCAAACAATTCAGAACGGCTTTGAACATGGTAAAGTAAGGTGAGGTAAATAAAGGATTTAACGTCACATCAACACTAGTATGTTATATGGTGCCTACTAAGGTGGGGAAAATACGAATGAAAGGATAAAAAGTAATCAAGGATTAAAACAAACTAACATTAAACCCATTAGTGTTAATTTCATATAATTCAATTAATGCGAATCGTATCATCTTATAATCTGTAATATAGTCCAATTTCTCTGATGAAACCTAGTATCTTAGATAGATTCACCCTCTCAAACAATTCCTTATTGGTTTAAACCCGGAAGTAGCGATTTCGGATAAGAATAAGATGCTTGACGTTGTATGTGCATTGGCAAGGAATGCATTCAGGAGTGAGTGAGTGGGTGGGTATAGGGTTTAACAGCACACCAACACAAATGTGTTATATGGTGCCTCGAAAGGTGAATAGTCAAGTTGGACCTGATTAAACTGCCGCCTTCTAGGATAAAAGGGAAAAAAGACAGCAAACACATGGATGACGATAAAAAGATAAAAATGCAAACGATTATCCTAGGGCAAGTCATTCCCAGCCAATTGACTGAACTAGGCCATTCCAGCCTCTCGTCTTGGTGGTTTGCAGATATGTCCTTCTCAAGGACCACTCTTCTCAAACATCTGGATCCCATTGTCCACCGACACGAGTCGAAACCCACGGCCAACAGGTTGCCCCCTATTAGTCGCCTCTTACGACATGCAGAAAGGATACAGTGGGCCTATTCTATCCCCGAACCAACAGGGGTGGGGGGTGGGGATGCATCTTGGGATGGGTTCATCCCTAAGCCGGAATGCATGAGTTGCATACAATTGTCCAATACGAGCACCATCAACAATAACTTTCCTCTCTACGGCTGTTTCTGTAGCTGTGAGGCCACTCCTCAAGATGTGGTTGAATTTCATAGAGCTTGTTTGGGATGGATTCATCCCACTGGTCGTCCTATTTCTGTCTAAAAAAAATTTCGACCTGAGGTTTAAAGTCCGTAAAGGAAACTTTAACCTCGGTCACATTCTTGTTGAGCGTTTCATTGGAAGCTTTGTCTGCTCTCTCATTACCAGGGATACCGACATTGCTCGGTACCCATACAAACAATATGTATTTGCCACGATCGGTCAATTGTGAATAAAAAAAGCACAATTTTTAAAATAAAAACATTACGGAAATTATTCCCTGTTATTGCCTCCAGGGTGTCGAAAAATATCACAAAACACCTTTTACTAGAGTTGACAATATAGTCTAGTGCAATAGAGAGAGCTTTAAGCTCGGCATCAAAAATTGATAATGGAGGTGGTAACCTCATATTAAAAAAGGTTTTGCCCATTAGGGCTGCAGCTCAATTCCTATCGTCCCCTTTCGAACCGTCTGTGCAAATGGCAGCACTGTCCGAGTATTATCCTTTATCTCTCTAAATTGGTTTATAAAAAGGGATGGCACAGTGTTGGATTTTGTGTTGGCTGACAGTGACAAATCCACCTTCGAAGTCCAAATTTGCTACGGGGGAGAATTTGGCACAGTCTCCACAGCCACAATATCCAAATTAGGAAATGACCCACTCAGAGATTAATATCAAGTCAATAGCGACTGTTGGGCGAGCGTGTGAGTGATATTTGCGGAGAGCTACCCCCGCCGGTACGATTAAAGTATGTTAGATTTGCCGTCAACAAACAGGGCCGGGAATAAGGGGAATTCCGGGACGGCGGAGATAATGAGGGGGTCGATAAGGCGTCCCAATATTAGTGGGTCTATGCACAAATTCGAGGCTTTAGAATCATCTTGTTTAACCCTGATGTAACAAAGTGTTGCTATTTTACTTTCCCCTAATCCTATGAACCATGTCTTCTTTGTGGAAATCTTGTTGTTTAATTGGACACAAAGTTGTGCCAAGACTCACGCTTGCTGGCTTTAATGACGCGCCGAGCTTTGGCTCAGGCAGCCTTGTACAGGCTCTTATTTGAACCTGTACAGTGCCCGTTTTAGCTCTTTGACGGCGTCTCGGCATGCATCGGTAAACCATGGTTTATATGTCCGTTCAGAATCTGTTAAGAAATGGTCCTGACCAACTTTCCAGGTGTTTATTTCTATCAAAAGGGATGGTGAGCACAGGCTAAGGTCTATGGCAGAGACAGATCGGTTCCTGGATGAAGGTAAGTATTAGATTTATCATTGAATATGCCCTAAGTATTTTCCTATCCTGTGATCACGGTCGTTGGTGTCCTCACATCCACATAGATCACTGTGTGCATTGAAACCCCCAAGCAGCAAAAGTGGGGATGGAAGTAGCTCCGGTCGTAACGGTAACATGAATTTATACCGTTACGAGGCGATCATTATACACGCGTCGCCGTGTTCGCGTTTGGGTTGAAGGGCTACTCTGCGCAACTAGAAAATAACATATATCAAGAGCCTTTACAAAAAATAGACTTTGCGCACCAAAAAACTTACCCTCACTCGCCGGTATTCTTCAATAAATGCCATCGATAGTTCGTTTCCGAGAAAATCGTGATACGATGTCTGCCATTTTGGAAAATATTAATTCCCGCGATTTCCCGCATTGCCTTAGCATCCCAAAGGGGGGAGGGGGGCACTTACGCTAACTCGGATAGGGGTGCCCCGCGGGACCTCGAAAACCCGTAGCCGTTGTACAAGTTGAGAATGGATAAAAGTATACTCCGTCGTACAAGGTATTATGCGAATGTATAACCCGTCGTACAAGTCGAGAGGCCGAAAAAACATACCCCTTCGCGCGGCACATTTATACTATCTCTATACACTTAAGTGCCCCCCCCCCCCCGGGGCTTAGCATTAGTCGTCGTCTTTCTGAGGATGCGCAATGCACGTGGTCTTGAACTTGAAAACAATCATGTTGATGTGTTTCTGACTTTTTACCGCTTCCCAAATTGATCGAACTATAAATAATTACCATGGATGAAATCCCCCGCCAAAAAGGGATAAGATTGTCCGTAAAATATCATTGCATTCTGTAACTCCATCACTTGTGTATGTTTGGTGTTTGGTAGTTGTCTGAATCGATCTAAACAAATTCGCGTTGCGTCGTTTCCAGAAAGAGTAAGACGTCTACTCAGACGTCTTGTAGGGATGGGATGGAAGTTGTCTGATCGATTGAGCAATGTCTCTCGGTAGAATCTTGTAGCTTGGTGGTAGGTACTGAGAGCACAGGGAAGGTTTTGTGGGGGGGGTATACTTATGGCTACTATGACCATTTGGGTCACCGTGTTTGTGTCGGGATGTTGATGAGAGACGAGAGACGATTATTCGTTGGTCGCCGACGTTATTGTAGGTAGCTGAGGGTTGATGTCCTGCTAAATAATACCCGACACTTTATATGAATTTCTATTTTTCTTTATTCGTCTCTGTTGGCTGGCACGTTGGGTTCTGATGCTGGTATCGTGTTGTGGGATGAATATGTCTCTGGAATACTGTATGATTTTTGTGGAATTATCTTTTTGTGTGTCTGATGCTGTCGTATTTATAGTGAAAGATGCGGGTGGCTTGATGTGGTGAGCTGTGATTGGTAGATCGGGGCTTGGGGTCATTCGGAGCTTTTAATTGGAGATCAAACGGGTCTAAGTTAATTGTTAAGGGAACAGACAGGATTCGAATGTTAACATCAAAGGATTGGATTTGGTAAAGGACTATATAATTTGGAAACTGACCCGTTCGGGACTTAGAGGGATTCTAAAGGTTTATGTAAATTGGACAACAATTTATCTGGTACGAGTGAAAAGGGATGAATTTCATTTGCTTGAATTGGTTAAGTGTTCATGTCCCGAGTGGCCGAAAGGTTGTAAATCTAACTTAAACTTTTGGGGTGTGGCGGGGGGTGGGCGGCGGGGGTGGGGGGGGGGGGGTGAGGTGGAGAGGTGGAGAGGTGGAGAGGTGATGTGTGTATGTGTTCGCAAGTGCATGCGTGCATGTATGCGTTTGTTGGGAGTTGAAACTACTGCTTGGAGAGGCGTGTCCAGAGGAATGGGTTCATGGGGGACACCTTGCTTAACTAGCACAGATGCCCCTCCCACAACTCTTCCATCCCTATGTGATGTATATGCTTTGTTATAGATTGTATATCCTCTCATTTCTCCTTCAAGAAAACAGCGATAGGTCGGTGGTCACAAAGAAGAGACTTTAATTCATCATAGTGGGACCGAAATCCTCGACAGATGCACTGAATGATTTAATGTGCCATCCGAGGGTTTATGTGGTGGCTTGTTAGTCTGCCTTGGACTGTACAAGGTGGTTTGGAGAACGGCCTACGTCCATGTCCTCCAAACTTCAAAACTTATTGATCCCTTGGAGGCCTATTTAATTTGGTTTTATCTTTTGTTTGAGTGTTGTTATTGATAGTAGATGGCATCGATGGGAGTAGGTTTTGGGACATCAGAGGCCATCCCCTTGGGTTGGGCACTGCCAATTGGGGACATGTATTCGGTCTGGATTTCGACTGATATAGTGGCCTTCTTGGCTGCGCTCGTATAAGTCTGGGGCACTGTTGAGACTCGACTATTCTGGGTGCCTCAGGGGACGAGATATCTCTGGTGTGTCGGATTCCAGTACCTTTGACACCTGAAGCATCTGAGAGTTTGGGGGTATAGTGCTCAACAGAAACATTAATGTTTCTGACTTTGAGGCTCTTTGGTAGCGTGGTTGTATTGAAAGTCAGAATGAACGTTCCCGTTACAACCCTCTTGTTCTCCCTCATGACAGTTGTACGGTTCACATAACTCACTAATTGCGACTACAATTCATCAAAAAAAGTTTCGTCACCGCAGTCCGATGGTAATAGAAGTTGGGTCACGTGTACTCCATGACAGCTTAAGGCGGATCCGTAAATTTCATGAATGTCGAGGACGTCACTTCCGGTTACGAAAGCATAAAAATGAAAGTGTAACGTAATTGTTAACTTTTTGTAAGTATATGTATTTGGAAATGATGCATTGTTAAACAATTCTAGCAGGTTGAACATTTCTTGTAGCCTAAATCTCTAAACTTTTTAATTTCGCAATTAATTCACTTATTATAGTCCGATCGTAAACAAAATCAGCATTTTTCGAAAGCTGATTCAATCACCAAACTTTGATGATTGACATATGCTATCAAAACATCCGTGTTTTCAAAGCGCGTTGAGTTGGAAAAACATATTTCACTTAGGAAATTTTCGTCAAATTTTCGATTGCTCATAAATTAGTAAATATCGGTTCAATGTGGAAATTTGCAAACGAAACTACAAATATCAATACCCCTGATGCACACACGTGAGATTACATCCGCATTGTCGTGCGCGCATCCATCACCGTCAATCGTATTTCTAAAGCCATTTAGTATCCTAGTCGATGCAACCGAAGGTTCCCTTTGAACTCTTTCCTCTCCGTTTATTTGCTGGTCGCCTTCGTCTGGTCACTTTCCTCTCCGTTTATTTACTGGTCGCCTTCGTCTGGTCACTTTCCTCTCCGTTTATTTGCTGGTCGCCTTCGTCTGGTCACTTTCCTCTCCGTTTATTTACTGGTCGCCTTCGTCTGGTCACTTTCCTCTCCGTTTATTTACTGGTCGCCTTCGTCTGGTCACTTTCCTCTCCGTTTATTTGCTGGTCGCCTTCGTCTGGTCACTTTCCTTTCCGTTTATTTACTGGTCTCCTTCGTCTGGTCACTTTCCTTTCCGTTTATTTACTGATCTCCTTCGTCTGGTCATTGAATGACATCAAACATTTGAATTTCAAGAATGAATGAAGAAGACGAAATCGACCTGTGAGGTTTTACGTCGCTTTCCATTACCAGATGATTTGGAGATGGTGGTGATAATGGGAATTATCCAGAAATCCATTGCAAGTCATCGGGCGGCGAACGCCCGTTGCTGGGATCGCGTTAGCAATTCAGCTTCGTGTGTTCAGGGACCAAGAAAGGGGTATATGGCAGATGTAGTTTAGACAGCACAGGCCCTCGGATCCCTATGTCATACTTCCGAGCCCCAAGCCACTTCCGAGTGCCGAGCAGCTATCTATATATTGTACAAGGCATGAAGCATTAAGCTCCTGCTGTCTGACCCTTCATTCATTCACACGCGAACTCTATGTCTTTCACCCGGGACATCGATGATCGACTTTCAAACGACCTGTATTGCGCGTTTAATCACGCGTTTAAACACCCGTGAAGACCGCATACGATATGTATGTTGATTCACCAAAATAATCATCTTCATCTGAAAAATAAAAATTAATAAATTATATCCGAAACTCTCATTGGTTGCTTTTAGATAATGACATGAAATGCTTAGGAGGGATAAATTAACCCGCTGCCTGACTAATATATAGTGTTCTGAAGACTTTAGATTTGCCGTAATAACTAGTGAAGAGTTAATTCAATGAAGCACGCTATTTGGAACATACCATGTAACCTGGGGTTAACATCGCGAATGACAGCGGCTGCCAGTACTTACAGTCAAGCGGTTTTACTATTAGCACACCAGCGCTTTTTTCTTAATAAGCAAATCATATGGGTTCTGGAGGAATGCGGGTTCGGTAACAGTCGTTAATTGAGCGGGTGGAATTAGGGCCTACACCATGGGGGCTGCAACGCAACGACAAGATGCGACAGCTGTGCTTAAATAGGGGTCTCAGCCCCATATATGGGCACCGAACACTGCCGAACGCGACCGAACACTGCCGAACGCGTTCGTTGAATGAATATGACTTGGGTGCCTGTGGTTGTCAGTACACCAGGTGGAGATCAACGGTACGACATCACTATCACGGGATCGCTCTATCTGCCAAGATGAACTCTGTTGAGATGCTGCCAGACGCTCGCCAGTCGGACATCAATTACAAGAGGGACGAATTCGCAAAGCCTTACATGGAGTCAATGCGCATGACGGAAGAGTTGCCCATGGTTATGGACGGTTACGGGCCTGGTGAACACAACCTAGGTAGTCTATACCCGGGTAGGGTGATGCGCTGGCTTCACAAGGAGTTCGCCTCAGGTAAGTCCTCTTTTCTACTGCTACCTATGTACTTATCGACTTGGGTTAAAGTTGTATTAACAAGTATGTGGGGTCTTCTGAGCTAGTTCATACAGATATCAGACGAATCCCACATGAGCTACGGATGAATACGTAAAGGTACACCTGAGATCTGGTTCTAATATTGGTATATCTGTATAGTACATGTATGTAAATAGACACCCCTAAAAAACGACGAGATGTTCAAGTTAAAATAATTGGAATATATGCGAGACAAATATATGAGTTGCTTTCGGGGCTCGACGATCTATGTCCAGATGCTCCTTGTCAGTGTCATGTTCACTTTTTGTTTTATTTCCGTTTTCGTCTAGCTGCTTAACATGATAGTAATCTTTTTTCATACTGGGAACACCAAATTATCGACGATTCGCCGAAATCGGTGCTTCCGAACTTTGTTTACAGACATACGCAAATAGTAGCGACCAGGATAAATAACTCCGCGTATAGCTGCGCACGACGGTAATATAAATATATACCAATAAGACGTCGTGCACGGCTACTCGCCTATTCAGTTCCATCTTTCTTGGGTATCTTGGCCAGAATGTCGCCTGTCTCCAGCGCCTACCACTAGCCATATTTGGCTTAAAATTCACGTGCTGTCAAAAATAAGCAATCGGACTTAACAAAGGCCTCATAGATAGCTTGGGACACATATTTGATTTGATATTGCTGATAACATTGTCATAAGCAGCAAGGAATCGGCCAATGAAGTGCTTTTCACAACAAAATATTGATGATATTTTATGAAATGCACCTTTAATAAGATTGTATCAAATGGGAACTCAAACAGCTTGATAATTTAGTACAAACTGATGGAGGCAACACGAATCTGGACAAATATCTTTTTAAGTAATCACCATTTAAACATTTCCTTGAGTGCGCAATACAATTTTTATGACGGTTTCTGTTTATATTGCAGGTCGCCATAAAGGCACCAAGCTCCTCGATCTGTGCTCCGGGCCTTCAATGCACAGCGTTATGAGCGGAAGCAAATATTTTGGGGATATTACAATGTCAGAATTTGGAGAGGGAAACCGGAAGGCCGTCCGTGATTGGCTGGACGAGGAAGCAGGAGCTCATAAATGGACGCCTGTCTCGAATTACGTCGCGAAAATGGAAGGGGATGGGTGAGTATTAATTGAGGAATTAACAAGAGGTCTATGGTTATCTGGGAGAACTTGGCGAAATGAATCAAAATCGTCCAATAATTGACCAAGTTTGGATGGATTTTAAATTTCCCTGTGTAAAATTGTTACCCTGTGTACAGTTGTTGCATAAGGTACAGTTTTTACCCTGGGTTCAGGTTTCATCCTGAATGAGGCGTTTTTAACTTGTTTATTGTCTCTACTGCCTGACACTTATGTCTTTACGCATAATTGCCATATGATTATCAAAACAAAAAACCAAAAGCGAACAACAATAACGAAACCGTAAACCGTTTTTCATATGCGACTACGACAAATAGATTACGTACATATATTCAGAAAGAGTATGCATTGGAATTAAGCTACAAAATGATGTAAAGTTTACGGACCATTATTCATGGAGATATTCAGGAATTAAGATGTTCTCATTTTCGATGACCCTGACCTTAGTTTCAGGCCAAGGTAAAAACAAAACCTCTCGGTTCTGCAAATGAATACCTTCCATTTATAAAAATAATTCGAAAATTCGTTAATAATTGCGACCTGTATCGCAATAACAATCATTTATTTACACGAAATGGGCCTATGGGACATGGGGGAATTCGGCGAAAAGTATCAGGAAGTTTGAAATAATTCAGAATCGGCCCATAATCGACCAATTTATTGTGGATTTTAAATCTTTCGCAACCACTATTTAACCAATTTCAATGACCATCACACGTATATTGATGATTGATCAAATTCATCAAAGAAATAATGATGTTGCCTACTCAAGGAAAAGCTATATTTTGAAATGTTACCGCGCCGTGCCCTACTTGACAGCATGCCGATGAGGCAAGCAGGGAGCAGCAGCGACCTTTGTGCTCCCCAATGTATAGGCTGCTGTTAACAAACCAGTGAAATCCCAGCAGAATTAACACCCGCTGTACTTCAAGCTTACTTTGTGTAAAACTGTCGACAATTTACAAAGCAAGAGAATTAGTTATATGTTCAGAATTTAACGGGCCTCTTGTGAGTATAATTAACTTTGATTAGTTCGTTACCGGAAGTGACGACATCGATATGCATCAAATTATAAGATTCGATTTGCGCTGTTGATGACAACAACTGGCGCAATTTTTATGACCATTGGATATTTACAATTTTATTAGCCATCGAAAGTTTGACGATGAATGTCCATGTCGAATTTTTTTTAAATTGCGACCTGAATCACGTGCCAAAAAGTGAGCTAACATACATACATACATACATACATACATACATACATACATACATACATACATACATACATACATACATACATACATACATACATACATACATACATACATACATACATACATACATACATACATACATACATACATACATACATACATACATACCATACATACCATACATACCATACATACCATAATACATACACAACATACATACGTATGTACGTTTGTACGTAGTCACACACGCGACTGAGCAACGTAACTTGGCGAATGCGAAGACTATGGGTCTATGGTGAATAAGGAGAAAGTTTGCTTGCGGAGATTTCCAATCTAAATATTGTTTCTCAGCGAACCATTTACTCTACTATGGACAGCTTTTTTTTGTTTAGCAGGATTTCTCAGTAATCTCTGAATGTTAAAGACACTTCTCAACGTTATGCCCACAGGACGACCGCGGCGGATGTGGAGGCTCGCATGCGGACTAAAATACGCGACATCTACCCATGTGACCTGCGCGCTGATTCACCGTTAGGAGCGCTGCAATCTGACCTGGTTCCAGTCGACTGTATCACATCCGTGCTCACGATCTGCGCCGCATCCGACGATCTTCAAGCCTACAAAAATATCTTTAAAAAAGCCACAAAATTTCTTAATCCAGGGGGTTCCTTGCTTTTGGTTGGCGTCTTGAATTGTACAAGTTATGTTATCGACTACGCTAAGTATGAAGATATCAATCTAAAGATGAGAGAAGTCGAAGAAACGCTATCTAGTTGTGGCTTTGTAGATTTGCTGTCCACGACTTTTCCGTGTGTACCATCAAACGGGTCTTTTCAAAACTCAGAACCAGGGAAAGCCTATTTCTTTTTATCAGCACATCTGTAACTCATATGTCATCGGGCGTGGTATATGATTATCAATACCTCTACGGACATGAATAAATATGCTTGTGAACTAAATTTATATTTGTTTTATTCAACCATACCTCCCAATTATCATCATTAATTAACATGCAAATGAGTGAAACACACGCCCGTCGTCAGCTAGTACTACCATGAAATGAACGGAAGCACATAGGCCTGTTAATCAAAAATGTCTAATGGTTTCGGCGGCTGGCTGATATGTATACTTTGACAAACTATCTCATTTAAAATGCGAGAGGATCGCCGTCATCAGAAGGGGTTATTTACTCAAGCAAACTAGGTCCTGGACATAGCCACCTGTCAAAAAGCGTCTGGTCCCTGAAGAAATGAAACTCCAAATATCATGCCCCTGATGAATAACCCAATATTTATGCAACAAACAAAACGATAACTTCAGTTGCCCTGCCTAAGCCTCGAAAGAGAAAATATATTGTGAAATGCTACGGCCGTTTTCCATAATGAACCACTTTGTCAATAAAGCATCGATCTCCCTATCTGATCAACAGAGACGGGCATCTGACTTGCGAGAAAATTTGGATGGGGCTCTCATAAGTGGTGAGTAAGGTGGCCTAATGCGGAGATGATGTGGGTCCTTATTACACATGAGCCCCCCAACCCCCCCCCCCCCCCCCATCGAGGATTGTGCTTGAGGTGCTTGTCGAGAAACTCCAACTCCAGCATACCCATACAGAGACACTCAACACACCCGTGAGATTACACCGCTATATAACGTTGCTACTGATTTAGTCGATAAGTGACATTAAATTCAAAGCAATAAGTACAAAGTGATTTATTGTTCCATTCAAATGAATATAAACAATTGTGCCACTTATTTACAAACGGCGCTTTTAAGAAGAAGAGTGAACACATACTTGCAACTGTGTCTACTTCTAACTGCCGTAATACAGAAAAGACAGGTGACATTCCACACGTATGTCTGTCCACTGATGATGCATCTTACAGCAATTATACATCCACTGATTGCCCACAGGCTATTCTATTATATATGTTGTCATATTAATGCCTTATTATACTTTGAATCTTGGGTGGTAGGCCAATTGCTTTATGTGTACATTGGGTACATTGGTAGATGGTCTACTGATACTTGTCGGAATTCCTGCCATAGTGTGTTTACGTAAGACACACTCTCAAACATAAGGAAGCCATTCCACAAGCTGACATCTGAAGTCTTGCTACGTAGTACACAGCTCCCAGCAAGCATCCATGCTGTTAACGTTGTACAGCCAATGGTCGTCATACCCTAATGTTCCCATGTTCGCTACAATTTCGCTTTCCCAGTTGCCTGCATGATTCATAAAATTACAACAGTTTAACATTTGTAGCTGTACAGATGACCACATGTATGCATTGCATTACAGCAATACATGACTTGCACATTACATGATTAAATAAATGTGAATAATTCGGTTACAGATACTCACCGGCGTATATATATCCTTCATTCTTTCCTTCACTGTCGAACTATCCTTGACTTCACAAGCATAGATATATGTGCCAACTGGAAAGTACACTGCTGTTTCACATAAGGCGTTCTGGAGACATAAATCCATGCATTGCAACATGCTTTTCACGTTGACTCGGTATAGTGTGCTTGCCATCACTGACACTCCATACTGCACCCGTAGCGATCAGAATCTATATTCTGTGCTGCTCGTCGATCATGTCCTAATAACAGATCCTATTGACCAGAACCGACCACAACAAGACAAGTGGGAGGAGCAGAGAGAAGTAAGTACCCACTGAAGGAGTTTGAGCTCCACCCAAGTCGATGTCAATGTCATAAGCTCCATTTGTCTTCCCATACTTTGTCAGCTTAATGCAATCTCTGAATTGGAATTCAAATGGGAGGAGGGGAGTAGGGGGGTGGCGGGGGGGGGGAGATGGGGGTGGTTATTGGGCAAGCGCGCGCGCGTGTGTGTCGCAGTATAGTCGTGTTTAGTAGCTGAGCTACTGGTATAGTCGTTGTTATTGGGTTCAACCGTCAGCATGTATTTGAACTTGCGCTGCGCCTGCTCTGAGACCAGCAAGAGCCTTTCAGAAGCGCCCAAACCTCCGTACACTACAAGATCCTTGGCATGGCCGTCACTTCACACTGTATCCAAAGCCGAAGTCCTTATCTTGCTGCGACTTCACGATGTTGATCTTAGTAGCGTATAACTTTTGGCCTGCAAATTTAGTTGAGTGTGCCTCTAGGTCTAAGATTATTCAGAGGGCTGGGAGCTGTGTATGCCCATTCAGGGAGAAGAGTTATTCATCTTCTGCTCAGCCACCTCAACTCAGAACGGTGTTTGCCACATTGTTTTGCCTTCTTCACTCATGGAGCTCTTACAAGTCTACTTTTTAATATCTGTGAAGTCAGTGCTCACAGAAGAATTCATTCTCACAGGTTGACAGGATCTTTGAGCAGGATGTGGTGGAACTTGCCGATCAGATTTATCCACGGATTTGGACTTGGCTGTCTGCTGATTTTGTTGATGATATTTTCCTGATCCTAAATAATACATTTAAAGCAAGGTTGTTCAGTTTTTGCTTTTACTATCCATGAGATGGATGGCTTATGGGAGATTTGTACTGATATCTGCAGCGTGATATTGTATACGCCTGGGTACCTATGAACGCATGGGTGGTTTATTGTTTAGGGATTTGGCTTAGCAAACAAACGCATGTTTATCGACTCTCATGAATATGCTCAGTTATACATCGGATTGGTGACAATTGTTGTTATAGATAATCTATAATATGAATTAGTATATTTGGGTTAGGCATGGATTTTACATTTAATATCTTTTCGCAATTACTAACGATTTCACACAGATCAATAGCATTCCAGAAATGGACTTGCTTTGTGGCAAAGTCATAATTGAGCTGGAGCTGAGCATATGAGAAATATGTTAAAACCGAAGGTATGAGTTCATTCAAGAAATTAGTTCAGGTAAAAATCAATGTAAGGTATTTGTCTGGGACCTGTAAATATGAGAGATATTGGCTTAATCCCCCATTCGGCCTCAGCTGCCTTTGATGATGGATTCATCTATAGGAGATGTGGGAGATTGTTCCTTTTTCGACACCAGTGATTTTGAGACGGATTTTAGTGTTCCTTGTGCGTTTGTTGCTCCCTTGGATCCACCTACACATACCAAATGGGAAGTAGTAGGTGCTTCTTGTGTTGGTCAGTTCAGCACTCCGCTGACAACGGACAAATTGAAAGAATTACAGGGTGCCAAGAAACACCAGAAGATCTGAATGTTGGGCACTGAGTGTATACAAAGACTGGCGGGATTGGAGGCATACCCAGCCGGAAACTGCGAAGGACCCTAATGGACCTATTCCCGAATATGGGAAAGCTTCTTTTCAGCAACTAGACCACTGGCTTGACTGTTTGTTTATTTGATTGGAATATACTTCGATAATTTGTTGTGTGAGACTGCAGAATATTGCTAACTCCAGCAATCGGAACTCCGCCGACTTCCCAGCACCGTTTGTCTTCGTTTGGTGCTGGCAACCACAGGCACTCGAGTGCCTGTGCTGGCAACACTGTAGCGCAGTAGAAGCGGCTCGGCAGGTGTTAGAATTTCGCGCCTCAGCTACATTCCGGGGAGATTAGCTGGATTATTAAATTTCATGGATGTTGATGACGTCACATCCGGTAACGAACGGATCAAAATTAATGAAAATAGCTCACTTCCTAATATCTCCGTGCATAAGATTTCGATTTTTAAAACGTTTACATATTCAGGAGGTTTAATCTATTTGCAAACTTTTCCTTTAAAAATTTAATGGTAAACGATGCATTTTAAAAAAACCACTAAGACGATAATTTCTGGTAGCCAAGTATTTTTTTATGGAACATTTCCTGAAACCTTAAAGCATTATCAAACTTTTATCATTGACATGTTTTGTCACAATATTTGTCAAATAACGTTGAGTTGAAAAAAAATAATTTCATAGTGACTATTTTCATGAAAACTTTGATCACTTATAAAATCGGAAATATCGGTCCAATAGTCATACAAATTGGATCAGTTGTTGTCATAGACAGCGCGAATCGAATCTTACAATTTTATTAAAGTGGATAATATCATTTCCAGTTCGGAACGAATTAAAGTTTTAGCGGAAGTGAAATCGGCAGTTAACGCGTCATATCTCCGTCGATTATGATCGTATCGTAATGATGTTCATATAGAGGTTAACCCATTCTATTCTGAGCAAATAACTAATTACATCTAGTTCTAAATTCGCGATTGCTTCCTCATAAACTATGCTCTTGACGCGTGACTTTAATAACTAATAAACGAAAATTAATTGCACAGGCCCAAAGTTTGAATTATTATCAACTAGGCTTCTTAAAGGTAAAGAAATTCACGCCAGATTTGCGATGTCAAGCTTGCAAACACTCGTTGCTTGGTCAACCAACAAAGAGTGCATGTGCTTGGAAAGACAACACTTTCGGGATTCATAGGCAAATATTCAAAGGGTTAGGCAGACAGGGGTGTAGCCGCGAACGACGGTAATATAAATATATACCGTCGTGAATGAAGATGTGTGGGTCGTGTGGAAAGTGTTTTTATATCACGACTCCGGGGCTACTACCAAGTTGTGTACTTACGTAAATATTTATGTCGACAAATGAGATGAATATCCGCTTAAACGAATTATTTTGGTTATCCACTGTCTCGTTATTATTTAGCAATAGTCGAATAAACTTTTAGAATCACAACTTTCATTCGCGGCAGCCCCAGTTTTGGAGATATGACGTCAGATTACGAAGTTCCAGTTTCACTCGCCATGTGGCTGCAGGTCCCGGTGGAGGGGGCGCTTAAGTGTATAGAGGTAGTATACATGTGTCGGGGTAGGTTTTTTTCGGCCTCCCGACGAATTTTGTTGACCTCATACTTGTAGGATGGGGTATGCTCTTGCCATTTTTACCTTGTATGACGGGTACAGGTTTTTGAGATCCCGGGGCACACCCCTACGCATGTCAAGGCCAAGTGCCCCCTCCAGACTGCGGGAATCAATAAGTGTTATCTTTTTTTAAATGTCATTGTGATATCGTTAAATACATATCGCCCTTCAAAGTAGATATTTCCAAAAGATAATCATTGATAAAATGACACATATACTTAAATAATAAAATTCAGAAAGAAAAAAAATCGCTTGCGAAGAACCTTGTCTGCGCATGCGCGCAGAAACCGATCTTGTCGTTCAAAATAAACATGAACTTTTCAGAATTTGTGTGGCCGGATTAAATCGCCCTTGACGAAATCTCACCCGTAAACTAACTCAACTTGTTAATAAACATTCGTTTATGTGAAAAATTATTCTTCATATGTACATTTGTGTAATTATCGTGTAAAATTGGAACTCATGTATCGTTCACGCGCATTCGGTTACGATCTTTGCACGACGTTAATAAACGTCGTGCACGGCTAACAGGGGTGCTTTGTTTTATCAGCTTCAGTCCTGAAAATCCTAGAACTGGGGAGAGCAGCTCACGGAGCTGTGATCCTGTGCAACAATGAAAAGCCAATTGATGTGTATTTTGTTCAGATTTTTCATTAATTATTTAAACCATTTTGTTGTTTTATCTAACTGCCCTTAACCGTACTCCGGTTTTACTGTGCTTATTTACATACCACAAGACGTCCTATAGGGCAACCCGTAACGTGGACGTAGGACGCCCGTGGCTCAGGCGGTCTTTAAGGCCCGGCCACCCACATCCAAATAGGCCTCGGCGACCTTTTATAAACATTTGATTAAACAGGAACGCTTTTGTACCGGTTGTCCGCTTTTCAGCCTTCGCGCAGACCTACTCCATTCACTGTTCACGGCCTACGTCTTCCATCTATCATCGTTTCATTGACCCTAGGAACTTGCCGTGTGGTGCAGCAATTTATTACGTTCCACGCTAAAAGCGGGTTGACAATTCGACTCGCACACACAGACTAGGTCCTTATCTGGCCTCGCGATGCAAACACTAACATTGTACAGACTTGTTTTATTTTATACAATCATGGCATATACAGGTGAGAATACAGGATATGTAGACAGGTGACATGGGTCGCTCACGGGGTATGATGCCTACCAGACGTGGACTGCTGCTGATACTCATAGCTGGTCGGGACTTGCAGCGTTATCTCACAGCTATTCGGGGACTTTTTTGGCAATATCTCACAGCTGTCTATAAAGGGAACTCACAGCCATTATCACAGCCGTATGGGAACTCATTACCAATTTCATACACGCTAATTAGGATGGAATTCATGACATTGATTAAGAGCCCAATGACTTCACTACAGGACATGATATGATAAACACGGCTGTCAACAACTATAATACTGGGAAGATTTCCCACACAAACATACCATCAAATCGATTGATTTGATGTAAAGATAATACACAGACGAAAGGAGAAAGACGAGCAAGCAACAGGGACATCTTGTTTGGGTGACATTCAATGAAAACAACCAGTGAAATCATTATAACCAAACAGCCCAGATGGTGAAAGAGATCAGTTGATACAAGGGTGAATAGAGAAGGGGTGAATAGAGAAGGGGTGAATAGAGAAGTGGTGAATAGAGAGGACCAGACAGATGGGTGAAACAGACGGGTGAATGTCTGGGTGATTGGAGGATGGGAACAGACAAGACACGGGTGAATGTCTGGGTGATTGGCGGATGGGAACAGGCAAGACACGGGTGAATGTCTGGGTGATTGGAGGATGGGAACAGGCAAGACATGGGTGAATGTCTGGGTGATTGGAGGATGGGAACAGGCAAGACACGGGTGAATGTCTGGGTGATTGGAGGATGGGAACAGACAACACACGCATTATATTATACAATCAGTTAATATTATGCAATTTGTCCATAGCAATAAGTCCACTTCTCCATTACAAAAAAATACGGTATCATTTATACCAGTGGAATGGACAAACATCACGGCAGTGGAATGTGATTTAAAGGTCTGCTTTCAAATAAAAAAACCATTGATCCGACCTTAATACAAAGTAACACATAACAATAAAAAAATAACAAATTTGTGCTACTTTTGAGCCATGCAAGAACTACCATGGCATCCCAGAAAGGGTACAAGACCTAATGATGGCTGAGCATTGCCGAATCAGATCCACGGGTTATTGCAGCTAATTCTTCGCTCATCTCTAGAGCGACATGTTCACTATCTGTAACGCAGTCTATAAGAAAATGATGTCTGTCGATAAGAAACCAGTGGCATTAAATACACATCACAAACACTGCAGCAGCAGGGGAGGAGAACTCAGCATTGTTGATTGCATTTCACTCGACACACCCACCAGATGGGGGTATTCTTGTTTATCCAACATCAGCAGCAGCATCCTTCAATCAGGGGATCAGTCATTATTTGATTATCTGGTAGAACCACATCAGTGGACTCGGGGGGTGTGGGGGCATGACTTCCTGCAGTGGCTGTACACAATACATGGTACCAGAATACCTAGGTCAAATAAGAATGAGCACCTGGGCAGGAGCCTCATTAGGACGTCACTTGGGTGGGCATCACAGTGCAACACATCACATGGGACTACTGTCACCTTCATCACAACATCACCTCAGCTCATGTTGCTTGCTTTCTTCAGGCGATCATAAACATGTCTGTTAGAGCAGGATTTGATTCTATCAGCACCTGCAAACCCAAGTTGTACAACTCCAAACCAAGTTGTACAACTCCCAACGAACACAAAAACTAAATTCCTGGGCATGGTCGGTCTATGCTCCAAATATCTTGATTGAAACATGATATGGTGACAATAGCATATATAAATAACCTATCATCTCTATGGATGAGCATTTAAATGGAAAGAAAGTTCTTCTCCAAACACTCAATACTATCACGGTTGGAATGTAGAATCTCATTGTGTCTAGTCAGCCTCACAATGACACAGGAGAAGCAGTACACGTGAGATCACAATGGTTTCATCAGGAATGCATTCATACAGTGGTACACCAGAAAGCACAGCGGCACCACACTGACCACCAGAGGGCAGATCAAGCAGTGACTTACAGCTTAGCGATTTCGTAGACGTGGACCTGCCCGTCGCCGTCCACCTCCTCCACCTCCACACTGCCACTGCTACTGGTCTCCGTGGTTTTGCCGGCACCAAACATTCGCACGAGAGAACTCACGTTACGTTTGACTGGCGACTCCTCTTTGTCCACGCGGCTCACCGTGGGGTACAGATTGCCTTCCACAGAGTCTGCTATCACCACAGGTGACTCCCGCGCAGGTTGAATGGGAACTGAGGTTGAAGCGGTAGCTCTCGAGGGCTTCTTAGCAGGGGGAGGGGGTGGTGGTTTAAGGGAAGAAGGCTTCGTGACAGGGGGTGATCTGGGGGAGGGTTTGACAGTAGGTGAGGCCGGAGGAAGGGTGGTACGTGACTGGTGTGGGAATGAGAGCTGGTACGTTGGCTGGGCCGCCACTGGGGGGGATCGGGATTTCTTAAGGGCGGGAGAGGTGGGTGATGGATCCCGGTGACTAGAACTCTCTCTCGGTACTGACAAACTCCGTGCCTTCCTGCCTTGAGAGCTGCCTGATTCACTTGAGTTCCTATTCTCAAACAAGGCAATAGTCTGTGCAATGGAACCTCGTTTAGCTCTGGGTTGGGACACCACCCCTGACTCACCGACATCCCCATCCGAGGCCTTATCAGCCAGGTTCTGCTCGGTCATCAGACCCCAAGGGGAAGCCACAGTACGCCTCTTCAATGTACTCTTGGCCTGGGAGCTGGGGCTTCTCACTCGTAGATCGACCTGCATAGCTTCCTGTGGTCCACAGGCTGGCTGTGGGTGTGGGGCAATCTCAGTGAGAGGAATGTCCTCTGAGTGGATCATGCTGGAACTCATCTGTTTCATCTCAAGATCCTTCACCTCCTGTGAGAGGCGTGACTGTAGGATCTCCTCCCAGTCATTGGCGGTGTCCTTCTTCACGTAGCGATGTTTAGGCAGAGGTTTGAGTGTTGCTGCTTCATTGTTTGTCACTGACGAGGTTGCTGCAGCAATTGGGTATGGTGCTTCCTGCACAGGGCTCTGGTTGCGAGGAGTCTCGGTGATGGGGGGAGGGGGAGGAGGTAAATCTTGGTCTGCACTTTGGGCACTGCTATGAGAACTCTCTATAATGGGTGGAGGAGGAGGGGGCAGTGGGCTATCTGGTTTAACCACAGGGCTGTTGGCTCTTGGTGAGTATAACCTTGCTGGCTTCTCCTCTACTCCAGCGTTACATCTGCTCTTGTTGCCTTCACTGGCAGCACCTGAGCTACTTTAATCACTGGCTGTGTAGCTGAGGTTGGAGTGACCTCTGACCTGGGCCTGGCCTGCCTGCCTCTATTCTCGGGCTGTTTCCCCATCTCACCTTCCTGTTCCTCTATCCTCCTCACATCCACCAGGGTAGCCTTCTTCTTCCTCCTCTCCTCACGACCCTGCACCCTCCTCCTCTCATCCTCTCTCCTCTTCTCCTTATGCCTCAGCAGCTTGGCATCATGCAGAGCCGCAGCCTCCACATCGTCTATAGACATGGACTTGTGCTGGCGTAATCGAGCCAACGAGGGCCCCCGGTCTGTGTTAAGTCTGACCACGAGGATGGCCAGGTTCTCCTGTGAGCCATAGCCCAGCGCCAGGTCCTGCAGCTGCTTGGCTGCCACCACCGGGTTGCCTGTCTCGTAGATCTCCTCAACTGCCTCCTCATATGAGATGAACCGCCACAAACCCTTGTTGGCGATGATAATGAACTCGTCATCGTTCCGTAATGCCACAGAGTCTGTGTGGGGGTCTGGAATGACATGGGGATGAAGGTATCCGCAGCCCAACATACGGGTGTTCTTTGTCGTGCCATTCACCTTATTGTCCTGCAACATTCACACACAGTACATTGCAAGGGTACACACAAAACAGATTTTCTATCAGCTCTGAAGTTATGAAGTTGTGCATAGTGGTTAGAACATGGTCCTTCACCACAGACCAGCCAGAAAACAAAAAGACTATAAAATCTTAATGACGCATTGAGGAAACTGATCTACACTGATTGGCTGAACTGACCAAGCCATCATAGCTTGTATTTAGTAAAAGTATGCTTGATGTACCTCAGTGAGAATGCCATCCGACTTATAAACGCGCTGACATTCATCACGGTCCTCGGTAGTGACAAACTTGCGCGTGAGGAGCAGGGCTTCTCCCCTCCGACACATCACAGCCTCCACGTCACCCAGGTTGGCAATATGTAGCGTATACTGCATGACAGACTCCGTATCACTGGCCACCCGATGAAGATGACACAGCAAGGCAGATGCTCCGAGACGTTGACCACAACCTCCCAGACTCCTACACCACACACATCATCAGGAGTTAAGCCGGATGCCCCCACGTGCTGGCTACTCCCATCCAGACTGCTACACATCGCACAATAAAGACCTTCCCAACCCCTCACATCTCAAACAGCACACACAACTAAACTTACAGTGCAAGATCCATTTCAGGATCTCATTGCAACCAGCAGATTATTTGAAAAAAGTGAAAAAGGAATTGACACAACACAGAACTACTCATTTACGATGGAGCAAGAAAGAATATCATAGCTCAAACTATCAAGTGATAAATAAGTCTGAAGAAGTGGCCTGATGCTAATGGAGGTCACCTGTGAGCAGAGAGCATGGTGTACTTCATGTAGTTGATGTTTGTCTTCTCCTGCTGCTGTTCATATCGCACGATGTCCTCCACCTTCCCCAGCAGCTGACTCGGCACCTCGTTGTTATGACCTCCGTCAAACATGCCAAACAACGCCTCGTTCTCACTTCCAAAGTTGAGGATCTTTAGGGTGGCCACACACAGTCTGGAGGGGTGTGGAGGGAAGATGGATTATGTAAGGAGTTTTGTATTGACGAGATCAGCACCCTGATCAAAGACAGGTGACCAGACTGATACAGGTCGCAATTTTCAGAATTTTTTTTTAAATGGTCAAAAGCAATGATGCGCAGAACCCAGAGGTTTTGTTTTGACCTCAAAGTAAGGTCAAGGTCATTGAAAATGTGAAAATCTTGAATCCCGAATTTCTCTGTATATAATGCTTTGATTTTCACACAATTTACACTATTTTGTAGCTTATTTCAATTGCAAACTTTCATCGAATATGAACAGTTGAAAAAAAAAAATCATGTTTTGCCAAGCCCCCCCCCCCATGTGGAATAATTGTGGTATCAGTCTTGTCAAGGTCAAGGTCATCAAATGAAATTTAAAATTATCCATATCTCTGGAAAATGATTTGATCGTCAAAAAAACTACTGATTATTGTAATTGAATTGTAGGCGTTTTTCTCAATGTAAGAGATTGTATGATTTCCCTGACAATGAGAGTTATGACAATAATAATGATGTTAATGACGACTTTTGTGAAGAAGATAATTCTGAAGATGACCTAGATGAATTAAGTGATGATAACGATGATTATGAAAAAAAAATGTCATCAAAAGTTGCCTAGTTCTCCCATGTACCCATGGGCCTCTTGTGCTGATTGATGATAATGCTTAATGCCAAGACTTTCATGACTTAAAATCTTCAATTAAAGATCATGCTTGGCTATACAGATTGTTTTAAACCACTAAATGTCAGCAAACACTACCTTATGGATCTTCCTTTGAGTGGTTAGTCAATACTCACTTGTTTCTGATACCAGACGACTCGACAAAACCCACTTTCCATGGCATGCTTGGATCGATGCCCCACTCAAGCTGCTGTGACTCCAGTACTGAGCTGCCATCACTGAATGCCACACTGTCAGCCCTGGTACTGCCCTGGACACTGGCCGGCACTGAGCCTTTACGACCCTTCAACCCTGGCAGCAGTCGGTTCTGGCCAGTCAGGTCTACAAGACATATGCTCTTCTTGTTCCTTGTGGAAACACACAATTCACAAATAAACACTGATCAAAATAAATTGTCACGTTATCACAGAAACATTAAATGAAAACTTGTTTTCCTAATGACGCTTAACTTGACTTGACTTCTAGTGCTGCCATACTTACTTGACGGATTTGAATTCCCTGGGGTCGACTTTGAGCTTGGCGTTGAGAGACATGTCGAGGAGATCAAGCTGGGAGGCCATGAGATGGGTGACGGAAACGTTGAGCAGCTGGTTGTGGCCCACGTCCAGAATCTACGAGTGATTTCAGGGTCAAAGTGAGTCGGGATGGCATGATGTGATGGGTGATATGATGAGACTGGGTGATTTGAGACTGGGTTACATGAGACTGGGTGATTTGAGACTGGGTTACATGAGACTGGGTGATATGATGAGACTGGGTAACATGATGAGACTGGGTAATTGGATGAGACTGGGTGACATGAGACTGGGTGATATGATGAGACTATGTGATATGAGACTGGCTAACATGAGACTGGGTGATATGATGTGACTGGGTGATATGAGACTGGGTGATAGGATGAGACTGGCTAACATGAGACTGGGTGATATGATGAGACTGGATGACATGAGACTGGGTGATATGATGAGACTGGGTGATATGATGTGACTGGGTGATGTGATGTAATTTGGTTACATAATGATGATGGGTGATATGAAATTGGGTTACATGATGAGACAAGGAGACAGGATGAGACCGGGTGGCGTTATAGGACCAGATGACATAATGAGATTTGATGACATCTCAGTTGGATATCATGAGCATGTTTCACTGCACAAGCCTACTGACCCTGAGTGAGCTGGCGTTCTTGAGGTCTGGCAGTGTCTGTAGGCAGTTGGAGTGAGCTCGTAGAATCACCAGCTTAGAGAGCATTCCAAGCGCGGAAGGTAACGCTCGAAGCTGGTTGGTGGACACATTGAGTTCCGTCAGCGACTCCATCTTCTTCACGTCACTGAAGGTCACATCAAAGGTCACATCAAAGGATCATTTGGATATAGTCACCATCCGGTTTCTACAGATCCATTTATTTTACATCACTTGGAGCAGATATACAAAATAAGTGATAACAGTCCCAACTCAAATAAAAAGCTGTACACATTCTAAAGCTATCATATTCTGATACTTATTTTGATCATAGAATTCCAAGGAACCGATTTCTTATTGACTATAATTCATTATTTGATTTTAGATCTGACGAAGTAACTCCTTGACATCATAACGTACCTGTCATAGAGGTTGTAGATTTCATTCTGGGCCACATGAAGGATCTTGAGTCTGGGGAAGCCTGTAATGATCTGCATGGCTGCATCTCCCAGGCAGTTTCCAGACAGATAGAGCTCTTGTACCTTGTTGAGATCGGGTGTCTCGTTGAGGGGAGGCATTCCACTGAGGCGGTTCTTTGTCAAGTTGAGGACGCGCAGTCTGTACACAACAATCTACAGGTAGTTAGACACGTTCATATCCTCCACCATAACAGGATGCTTTCAAAAGCAAAGCAGTATATCTAGGCTACGTCCATTGTAATGCAAAGCATTACTGCCTGTTGATAATTTCAATCCAAATAAAATGGTCTTTAACTCAAAATGTCTGCCCATAGCTGCCATCACTTGGCTAGCATCTTAACATTGTCAACCTTATATCCCATACCTCGGAAATAGTTATTACAGCTGTACCTGTAGTTATATCAACATTACAGAAGGGGTGTTCACCTGCAGGCCTTCTGTAGCAGGGTCTGTGGCAGGGCAATGAGGAGGTTGTGGTGGAGGTACAGCTCCTCCAAGGCGAGTCCCTCTATCTCCCCTGTAGGCAGACGCACCAGGCGGTTGTGGTCCACACGTAGACTCTTCAACTTAGGTGAATCTGTGAAGATCCTTCCAACACAGGTGCGAAGAGGGGTATGAAATAAAACAGGCGAATATCTGGCAGTTCAGGATGTTTGTCAACAACACTCAAGGTTATAACTGACCTGAGAGGTAAATGAGTGATGAGGTTTTTGGTTACCTGAGGGGTAACTGAGTGATAAGGTTATGGCTTACCTGAGGGGTAACTGAGTGATGAGGTTATAGCTTACCTGAGGGGTAACTGAGTGATGAGGTTATGGCTTACCTGAGGGGTAACTGAGTGATAAGGTTATGGCTTACCTGAGGGGTAACTGAGTGATGAGGTTATGGCTTACCTGAGGGGCAACTGAGTGATGAGGTTATGGCTTACCTGAGGGGTAACTGAGTGATAAGGTTGTGGCTTACCTGAGGGGTAACTGAGTGATGAGGTTATGGCTGGCCCAGATCTTCTGCAGGAAGAAGCATTCACTAAGCCACTCAGGCAGCTGGGTGAGACAGTTACTACAGACAAAGACATTTACATACATCATAGACCACATACAGCCAGAACACCCGACACCTACGGGAACATTGACTGTGATATATCCCTGCTGGATTTCTCAAGGCTATATCAAACCTGTATATCAGTCATAAGTGATAAAATTCTCGGATCTGAATGCAGAAAGCGATTGATATAATACGAGTATCTGCAGCTTGATTACAGTTGGTGGAACTTACAATGAGACATCCATCTGCAGGAGCCACTCAGGTTTTGGACTGATCGCGAGTTTCTCTAGACCTGCCACAACACACACACGCTTCAGCTTAACCTTATGACGACAACGCACAATGATGTATGCAATCGAAACAAACTAAGTAATATTTTTAGTGAAATGGTGGATGAAGAAAGGTAGATACAACAGCAAGACTGCACAAATAATGATTGAATATTATTGAAATAGGGTGTTATGTTTGCACAGCTTAAAATCTCACGACAACGTAGTTCTTGTGATAAACCACCAAAGATACCCAAGTTAAACTCACAGTTGTGTGCAGCAAACAGATTTTTGAGAGCTATGCCATTGACTTGTAACATGACCATGTCATTGCGCTCGACATTGAGGTATTCGAGCGTCTTGAGTGCCCGCACATCAAGGTCAGAGATCTGGTTATCTCGCAAATCCAAGTGAGTCACGTGCTCTAACACCGTGAAGCGCATGGTTTCTGCCGACGTCAGCGTTAAACAGTTCATCCTCAGGTATATTTTCTTCACGTATTTCATTTCCATCAGAGACTCGGATGTGATTTTCTCAATCTGGTTGCCTGACATGATGATGTTTTCTACCTCTGATGTGCGCACATTTGTCATTTGCGCCACGACAGGCGGTAGGGAGGTGAATCGGTTGAAAGCAAGAACCAGGATGAATAGTTTGCGCAGGTTAACGAGTTGGGCAGGTAGGGAGGTCAAGTGGTTGTTGTGAAGATGTAGAGCTTGCAAACTGGGGATACAAGGGAAAGATATGTTACATACATCATTCTAATCAACATATCCTATATTACACTTACACCAACAAATGAATCGAACTGGATATTATGGCAGGTATAACCCACTTTGTGAGGCTGCAGATCTCAGTGGGAATCTCTGTTAGTTTGTTGCTGGCGATATTTAACTCGACCAGAGTCTTCATTTGACAAAGGGACATCGGGAACGAGAGGAGACTGTTGTTCGCCAGGTTCAGACTCCTCAGATGACTAAATCTGCAATCGAAGTGTCACGAATTATAACCATGAAGATATATCATATCCCATTGGTTTATCACAAACAATTGCACCAAGCTTGTGCTAAACACAGTTATCCTTACTTATTGAGGTCATCAAGCCAGCCTATGGTGTAGATGTCTTCATCCAGAGGGCGCTCTCGCAGCACGTTATGACGGAGGTTGAGCATTGCCAGCTGCTCGTTGATAAACAGGTTCTCCGGCAGAAACTCAAGGTGGCAGCGTGATAAGTCTGCTGCTGTTGGCAGCTTGTCTGTTGCCTGGCAAACACAACATGGTATAAATCATTGGAAAATAATCGGTATTTTTAAGCAAATTGTATTAATAGTCATAATAGTAACGTTATGATGACCACAGTACCTTTTTGCACTTCCTGTACCACTTGTTATACTCGGTAGTTTCAGGGAAGGAGAGGAAGGTGGTCTTGTCTCCTCCCACCGTGGACGTCAACTTGAGGCAGTGGTCGTGACCTTTAAACTTGACCTCCTCTACGCTGCCTTTAGCCAGCTGTATGTCTGTTGGTAACGTTCGCTTCTGCTTATCTGGGACACACCACAGTTACATGTCAACATCTAGTCATGCACAACATCCTGTAAATTCACAAGCACAGATACATTGAAGGTGCATTTCATATCAAATCATCAAAATTCTGTTGTGAAAACACAGTTTAGTAATGATGTACAAAGACTCGAGTCCAAACTCTGGGACCCCAGCTATGTTTATGGCCCTTGTAAAGTTTGATTTCTTATCTTTCACGCCACGTGAATTTTAACCCATATATGGCACGGACGCTATAATACATCCAAAGCTGAAAACGGGTGGACAATGAGCGATATTGATCGATTTACACACAGGAAGTTACTGCTCAAGATCGCTATTCATTAGAATATTTTTGTTAACAAAGATCGGAGGCTGTTTCAATACGCCTTTATCAAGTGATCAGTGATCATGTGGTGTTTCCAATAACATGAAAGAAATGTAACAAAGTCATGAAAGCAACTGTACAAAAATGGAAACCAAATCAAAATTGCACCAAATCGCCAAATATTGCATCTTTAATCCCACAGCGGAGTCAGCTACAACATTTGCAGATGCCAAGTGATATATTTCACATTGTCTGATACAAAGGCTGAAATACTTTGAGATACCTTTATAGATGAGGAGGCGGGTTCCGGAGATAACACAGAGCCTTCGTGTCCACTGCTGTAACATGCCAGGCTTCTTGATGTCGATGTTTGCCTGGAGCTGGCTCCTGGAGAAGGTGCTGTCATACATGGGCTTCCCTGCACCAATCAGAGGAAATAACTCAGTAACATCAACCACAAGGCCATTCTCATGTAACCAACAAATTAATTACCTCATAGGAGTCTTATTGCCTTGTGGTTGTCTTATTGCCCTGTGGCAGTCATACTGCCCTATTGTTGTCTTATTGCCCTGTGGTTGTCCTATTGCCCAGTGGTTGTCTTAATGCCCTATTGATGTCTTATTTCCCAGTGGATGTCTTATTTCCCTGTGATGTCTTATTTCCCATGTGATTGTCTTATTTCCCTGGTGTTGTCTTATTGCCCTGTTGTTGTCTTTATTGCCCCTGTGGTTTTCTTATTTCCCCTGTGATATGTCTTATTGCCCCTGTGGTGTCTTATTGCCCCTGTGGTTGTCTTATTGCCCATGTGGTTGTCTTATTGTCCCTGTAGTTGTCTTATTTCCTTGTGGTTGTCTTATTTCCCTGTGGTTGTCTTATTGCCCCTGTGGTTGCCTTATTTCCCTTTGATATGTCTTATTGCCCCTGTTGTTGTCTTTATTGCCCCTGTGGTTGTCATATTGCTCTGTGGATGCCTTATTTCCCTGTGGAACTCTTATTTCCTTGTGGTTGTCTTATTGACCACATGGTTGTCTTATTGGCCCTGTGGATCTGTGGTTGTTTTATTGCCCTGTGTTTGTCTTATTGCCCCTGTGATTGTCTTATTGCCCCAGTGGATGTCTTATTTCCCTGTGGTTGTTTTATTGCCCAAGTGATTGTCTTATTGCCCCTGTGGTTGTGTTATTGTCCTGTGAATGTCTTACACTGACTACTCGTTTGTTTAATTGCCCCTTTCATTGTCAATTGTGTAAATGAACACTAAAAGGGAAATTAGGGTGAAATTATGATAAATTTATATTTCATTGCTCAACTATAATAGGAATAATTTTGACAAAAAGTTACGCCAATACAGATGTCTGAGAATTAGCACACAGGGTGGCCATTCACCTAATTTAAATATTCATATGAGTGTGGTTACATGGGTGCCATCATGTCACAACGGCGAAATTTAATGCAAAAGTGAAGGATGCCATGGAATCATGTGCAAACATGTAGTCTGATATTTTTGAACCTGTGGTGGACAACACTTTTGATGGGAAGGAGAACAGAGATAGGGATGAAGTGGAAGCGGGGAATGCAGGTATGGGGCATTCAAGTGGAAGCGGGGAATACAGGTATTAGAGTTTCAAGTGGAAGCGGGGAATACAGGTATGACCGTATGAGGCATTCAAGTGGAAGCGGTGAATACAGGCATTCATGTGGAAGCGGGGAATACAGGCATTCATGTGGAAGCAGGGAATACAGGCATGGGGCATTCAAGTGGAAGCGGGGAAAACAGGCATGGGGCATTCAAATGGAAGCAGGGAAAACAAGCATGGGGCATTCAAGTGGAAGCGGGGAATACAGATATGAGGCATTCAAGTGGATGTGGGAAACACAGGTATGAGGCATTCAAGTGGAAGCGAGAAATACAGGCATGGGGCATTCAAGTGGAAGTGGGGTATACAGGTATGGGGCATTCAAATGGAAGCGGGAATACAGGTATGGGGCATTTAAGTGGAAGCAGGGAATACAGGTATGGGGCATTCAAGTGGAAGCGGGGAATACAGGTATGGGGCATTCAAGTGGAAGCGGGGAATACAGGTATGGGGCATTCAAGTGGAAGCGGGGAATACAGGTATGGGGCATTCAAGTGGAAGCGGTGAAAACAGGTACGAGGCATTCAAGTGGAAGGGGGAATACAGGTATGGGGAATTCAAGTGGAAGCGAGTAATACAGGTATGGGGCATTCAAGTGGAAGCGGGGAATACAAGTACAAGTCATTCCAGAACCCCAAAATATGCTATGGTACGTTTGTGGCCGTTGTCAGAGAAGAGGTAATCACATTGAGATTGTTATTCCACAAGGAAAGTAATGGCTTTTTTTTACCGCTGTAGCACATAAAGTGAGATGTCATTGCCCCCATTAAGACTACCTGGAGCACATCGGTTGTTGAAAGGCAAAGGTTGAAAAGATTCACATGAATATGCGCACATAGGTACACAAACTTCAGGCTTCATTGCAGGGATGTCACAGGTAATTCTAAATAGCCTTCTATGTATAGAGTGATTTTCTAAGCCTATAATCTGATAATCACCAGAAATTCATTTAATCTTGCAAAAGGTATAAATAAATACAAACATGTCAATTGACCCTAAACAAACACCACCAAAATCTGATCTGTATCTTTCACCATCTTAACAGATGGGGGGACCACATTTCCTACCTGCATAGAAGCGAATAAGAGAGGCCAGGTCCTCTGATGTTCCCTCCTGCTGTATGCGCTCCAGGTCGGTGTAGCCTAAACTGGACAGGAAGTCATTTTGCAATACGAGGGGGTGTTCGTAAGGATCCAGTCGTCGGATGGTATCCCCGTTCATCTGGACATGCAGCGCGTTGATGGACACCCCGAGCATCAGACATATCCTGTGTGCCGACGTGCTCAGTGAACATGGCACCAACTGTGACGTCTTCTGGAGCGGGCCCGCACTGGAACTCGGCGAATACACTCGGATAAAGCCGTGGCTCTGATCGTCCGTGAGCCAGTCCTGTATACTGACATCCTTGCCCAGGTCGTGGTTTGTCTGTGTGGGAGGTTGCCTGTGCACCAAGGTGGTTAGCTGAGCATCTCGCCTCTGACTCTGTTCGTACAGATCTATCAGGGAATCTGTCAGGTCCCACACCTCCTCTCTCCGCTGGGGGCCAAACAACACGTTACCGGTTAAAGTTAGTTTGGCGGACTGGTGAGTCAGGCCTGTCTTACGCCCCTCGCCATCCTCCGCTACTGTCCACCATGCTTCAATGTCCCCTGACCTCCCTGGGGTCACACCCGTGTTATTGTTGACTTCAAGGTCATCCCCATTGAGGTCGAGGTCATGGTTATGGTTGTTGTTAATATGACCAACACTTGTCCGGCCGGCGGAGGACATGGCAGCACCTGTCACAATCATCAAAATCGCTATATCAATCACTGACAATCATCACAATTACAGGATCAATCACTGAAAATCGTCACAATCACTGACATTCATCACAATCACTGATAATCGTCACAATCAGTGTGAATAGCTGACAATTATCGCATTCAGTATCACTCGCTGATAATCCCACGATGATTGAATCATACCGGAAACAGATGACGTCACAGCGCAGGAAAAGAAGTCTGGTGAGCGTCAGAACTTATTGAAAGAGGCGGACAACGATAACGGATAGCGTACAGTTCAACCAGTCAACTGCCGAGTTATCCAATCATATGACGTCGTATTTGGAGTATTTCGGTCTAAGAGAGGCCACAAGACACACTCTGAACGCCGTTACACAAGGCTGGACCAGTCTTTGTGCGGAGAGAGGCGGAGAACGATGAGCTATGAATGAATACTAGTCGCCGCTTAACTCAAGTCGGTCTCGCTTGGTTGGATATGAAATCACTCTCCCATGTAGCAGCGTCAACCCTGCGTCTACCCAGACGTAGTCAGCGTGTTGCTCTGTACCTGGCGCTGCCATGCCATATCCCGTACATCCCACAGGAGCGGTAACAACACACCTGGCGTGATTAACGTGAAAGGATCTGGCAGGTCGACGAGTCGGGACGTCATTCAGGGAAGAACCCAAACAAGAGCAGATAGGAGGAGTACCCCAGCACGACCCGAGCCAATACCCGACCAAGTCGGGCTTCACTAGGTACTAACTAACCCCACCGAGCGCCCGCAGTGAACACGGGCCCAAGGTGCAACAGGTCAGCAGGAGTGGGGCGTATTGTAATATCTCACGAGGACAGTCGGCTGTCAAAACCACACGGGGTCTACTTTAACCCAGCAAGCTTTAAGAGTTCAGGCAGCTCAAGCTGTTAAAGTGCACAATAACTCTGATTCTAAGAGCGACAATGAGGCCCCATTGGTCTCCATTGAGACACGATCCGAGGTGGGGAGCGGGGAGGGGGGAAATAAATAGCAATAACCAGACACCATTGCCAGACACGGCAACATCGGGGATAAAGTAACAAGCGTAATAACACTTCCGGAACGTGATACGACAAGGAATGACGGCCATGACATCGTATACGGTGTCAGATGACGTTAGTAACAACGACGATGTCAGCTGACGACGACGAAGTAAGCATACGTTACTGAAGACGACGAAGTCAGCTGACGTCAGCGAAGACAATGACGTGAGATACCGTTATGATGCCAGGTCACGTCAGTAAGGACCTGCGACGTTAGTAGCGACGACGTGAGGTGACGCTCATTTAGACGATGACGTTAGTGACGTCGGTGACGATGACGATGACCGTGAACCGTGTGGAGCTCGCAGACAAACTAACCAACACGTTAGCACATCAAAAGGGGGTCATTTGATAATTAAACTCATAAAGAAACTGTGCCCGTAGGGCGATAACATTACATCAATAACTTGAGGTACTAAATATCTCTAAAATTCAGTTGATATAAACATATCTACATGGACGTCACTAACTAAGCGTCAGTGGTAACTTCTGCAGTCGCCATAACTTAACAGAACCGTTGACAATAAAAGCATCTGAACTGCTGAACAGCAGCAAGAGCAAGTTTCAGATGCAAATCCCAATGATCTCACTCACACGCAGCCTGCGTGGAAAACCACGACATCTCATGAGATCCCGGGAACATGTGACCCAGCGTTGCGGAGCGAGACATGAACATGATGACGTCGAATCAGGTCGTCTGCGTGGATAAACAGATGTGTCCTCTTCTCAGCTCGAAGACATGGACATCGAGTTCTGAGTATCCATCGTTATACAGCACGGCGTCTTATGACGTCACCAGGCAGCACGGCGTCTTATGGCGTCACCAGGCAGCACGGCGTCTTATGGCGTCACCAGGCAGCACGCCACCACATGCACAGACTTTGGCTATCCGTCCGTACTTGGGACTCCAAGAGACGATGCGATCCTGCATTATCTTGGACGTCGAATGAGACCACTTCGCAACGTCTAGAATATCACTGAGCATCACTATTGGCATCCAATCGGTGTCGAGAGGAGAGAAGCATGTAGCTGACTGTGTGGAACCGTATGACAAAATGAGCACAGCATTCAGATTCTTCACACTTGTGACCTCGCGTGTCCTTACCAGGCCGAACTCGTCCCCGATACACACACCATCATCACTGGAGGTGTGGTGACGGGAGACAAACACGAAGCTTGGGAACACCGAACAGAACATCGCATCCAGTCCCACATGATTGATGGGGGAGGGTATTGTGTGCGGCGACAATACCAACGCCCTATACGCACTTACCCTTCTCATCTGGGCGCACACTTCTCACGCACACAATAAATCAACAAAAGGAATAGTTTGACATCAATGACTGCATTCAATCGGATAATAAGCACTTCATATTTCAACTAACTTTCAACCAACTAAAAATGTTTATTTTCACGCTCTGACTGGATAAATAATTGAATGGATAAACGAATGAACAAAGCAATATTAATGACGTCCATCTGTAGACTTTTGTTTCGACCATATCATAATCATTTTTTAATATTTATACACCAACACGACTGTATTTCATGGCGCCTACGGAAGTGGGGGAAATACAAAATGAGAGAAAGAAATGGAGTAAAATTGAAATTAAAATCAAACCCTTTGTTGCCTCATTGATTTGAATGATTCGTGTGAAATGAATTCGACTTGTATCATGTTATCTGAAATTTGTAATATAATCCAATTTATCAAACAACACAAAGGATGGATCAACCTTTTAGAACAATTCTTTGAACTCGGAACACAATAATAGTGATTCCTGATAAGAATTAGATCAGCACATTCGATGCGAATGTGCTTAAACATTGCAGGCACTCCTGAATCGGCTCATCTCTCACCAGAACACAGTTGTATTGGTATGCCATTTAACGCTACACTTACTTTACCCTCAACAGACAAGCATGCGTTGTTTTGCATAGATGTGCCCAAAACAAGCACGGCCCAGGAGAACCTTCCTTTCTACGGCTGCCTCAGCTGCGGTTGAATTTCATGAAGTTAGTTGGGGGTAGATTCATTCTACTATTTCGGTCATTAGTGCTTAATTAAAATAGTTGACAATCTGAGGTTTGAAGTCTAAAAATGAGAATCCAACCTCAGGTTGTGCGCTTCTCGTTGAAAATATTAACAAGTATCAGAAAATCATCATTTTCATCGACTGACAATTCGGTAGTCGTATGGTATATTGCTGTTCGCCACAGATCTACCGAGCATTACGCTATACTATCACCAGCTGCACCCAGTAAACCGAGGAACCACTCAATAACAACAGCGGGTGGTTCATATCTCAAGTACTCGTGTTAGTATGACGATGCCAGGAAGACAGACTGAGATTGAGGGAGGAAGTTACCACGGGCTGTACACACCGTTAACAATATCACAAAGAAAGGCAGTGTGGGTAAACAGGGACAGGAAACTAAGTCGCTGTGATCGAGCAGGGCCTATAAAGGAAACCATCTGCATGTGTGTGTGTGTGTGTGTGTGTGTGTGTGTGTGTGTGTGTGTGTGTGTGTGTGTGTGTGTGTGTGTGTGTGTGTGTGTGTGTGTGTGTGTGTGTGTGTGTGTGTGTGTGTGTGTGTGTGTGTGTGTGTGTGTGTGTGTGTGTGTGTGTGTGTGTGTGTGCGCGTGTTCATATTTGACGTGTGTGTATGTAAAGAATCGACCGTTTATCGCGAGAAATTTAAAGTAGGACAAATCAGATGATTGAGAAGAGACAGAGTGAAAGAAGGCATGGTATGGGGTGAGGCAGGCTAGCAGGCAGTAAGAGATCAAACTGATTCACCAAGTTTAAATAACATTCTTGATTAACGTACATGTCAGGTGTAGAAAAGGACGGACGTTACTCACACGACGCGTGTACAGTGAACCAGGACATCTCATGGCCGCTGTGTAACGCGGACTGAGTGCGCGCCGCGCGGCTTGTCTTCACAGAACGCATATCGCGTCGACAAGGTCAACTCTTGCGAAACTTGACGCTCTGGATGTGCGGGTCGAAGGCATTTTCCCGGAGAAATAGAGCGAAGGTCGTACGTCACGCGGTCCCCGATGAAACGGCAAGGAAACGCGAAGCAGTCAACGGATCATGGCTCCAATGGAACACTAACGGAGTCATACTATGCATGGACTCATCCTGCCAGGCCATACGAAGGGTCGTTATTTGTAAACCAAACAACTGAAGACCACCGAACTGTCAGTTGGAGTATGGAGTAATACTCCACAGATGGAGTGTTATAGGCTCGGCCGCTAGAGAGGTAGCCGAGACTTGGCTCGCTGTATTTGTTTACAGTTTTATCAACGCGTCGATATGCCCCTGACCCCCTCAGCTACCACCCGCCATACGACCTAGCTAACGCGTCAAAACGTCAACACTCCCCCCAAATCGTCCAATAAGCCCCTCTGCCTTATATATCTATGACATACAATACCGGCGTTCATGATACATATATCAATAATATTTCTTCATCCATTGTTGAACCTCTACCTGAGTAACAGTACTGGCGACAGGTGTGATCACGAGGCTGTTAGGAAGCCATCGACAAGGGCGCGAAGTTACCTGGTCACCTCATCCGTATATAGCTGTACAGGTAAGAAAGATCAAAGAGGGATCCCACAGCGGAGGATCACCAGCGCTGCTGTATGCCGGACGAGTCAATCGGCAACTGCCTGGTAGGGATGTATGACAACCCCTAGGCGCTTCGAAACGAAAATAAACATAGCGGTTCGACTTCGCTTCCAGCATCGAATAATCCGTTCGGTGACGAGGAAAGACGATGGGAATCCGAGCACCTGGAATCCGAGCACCTGAGCTCGTAACACACGCGCGCTAACACGCTGGATTCCGTCCTATGATGGGGAGATACTTAGTACCGGAGTGTAAGTTAATGAGCGAAATAAACAAAATGATGCACATCATTTGAATCACAAATAAATATGCTGACCACTGTCTATAAGCGCACGTGCAGCTTCAATAAGGATACCCACATCGAAGTAAACGCCCTCATGCACCCCCCCCCCCCCCCCCCCCCCCCACCCACGGACCGTTCGGCGGCAACTAGACACGCCCCCGGGACACGCCCACCCGCGACCCTATAACCCCTCACAAAACTGATACAAAGATGAGTTAATGAGGAGTCACAAACAATGAGTAAATCAGCTGTGGATGTAGAGCTGACAAACACGACTTTGTGACCACGTCATTGCTTCACTCAGCTATTGTAACACGACCGCATGGCTGACGTAGTGAAATCGTCACGCGCCGCTTGCGTGGGAGTTTGTAAGCAAGTCGATGACGACTGACTGGGACCTCTCAGTTTTTTTTTGTTCCATCTATGCGTGCTGAAGACGAACGGGTTATGTCGTTGCCAAGTACACGCGTACCGAGGTGATGGTCATAATTAACAAGCCAGCTGAGATTATAGTCATTATTATACTGATGATGAGTAGTACTGGCAAACCACCATAGTGATGAGCAGTACTGACGAACCACCATAGTGATGAGCAGTACTGACGAACCACCATAGTGATGAGCAGTACTGACGAACCACCATAGTGATGAGCAGTACTGACGAACCACCATAGTGATGAGCAGTACTGACGAACCACCATAGTGATGAGCAGTACTGACGAACCACTATACTGATGATGCACAGTACTGACGAACCACCATAGTGATGAGCAGCACTGACGAACCACCATAGTGATGAGCAGTACTGACGAACCAATATACTGATGATGTACAGTACTGACGAACCACTGAGGATGTGCAGTACTATACTGAGGATGTGCAGTACTGACGGACCACCATACTGATGATGTGCAGTACTGACGAACCCTTATACTGATGATGTGCAGCGAGTCAGTACTGTCGAACCACTATACTAATGATGTACAGTACTGACAACTCAAGGACAATGTCAGGTCAAGTCTGGCGGGCCACTACACACGAGTGGGGAGGCCGAGGGGGAGTGGGGTTGTGGTGTACGAGCGGGGTTGTGGTGTACGAGTGGAGTTGTGGTGTACGAGTGGAGTTGTGGTGTACGAGTGGGGCTGTGGTGTACGAGTGGAGCTGTGGTGTACGAGTGGAGTTGTGGTGTACGAGTGGGGTTGTGGTGTACGAGTGGAGTTGTGGTGTACGAGCGGGGTTGAGCGGGGTTGTGGTGTATGAGCGGGGTTGTGGTGTATGAGCGGGGTGTTTGTGTACGAGCGGGGTTGTGGTGTATGAGCGGGGTTCTGGTGTACGAGTGGGGTTGAGGTGTACGAGTGGGGTTGTGGTGTATGAGTGGGGTTGAGGTGTACGAGTGGGGCTGTGGTGTACGAGTGGAGCTGTGGTGTACGAGTGGAGTTGTGGTGTACGAGTGGGGTTGTGGTGTACGAGTGGGGTTGAGGTGTATGAGCGGGGTTGAGGTGTACGAGCGGGGTTGTGGTGTACGAGCGGGGTTGTGGTGTATGAGCGGGGTTGGGGTTATGAGCGGGGTTGTGGTGTACGAGTGGGGTTGAGGTGTACGAGTGGGGTTGTGGTGTATGAGTGGGGTTGAGGTGTACGAGTGGGGCTGTGGTGTACGAGTGGCTGTGGTGTATGAGTGGGGTTGAGGTGTACGAGTGGGGTTGGTGTACGAGTGGGGTTGAGGTGTATGAGCGGGGTTGAGGTGTACGAGCGGGGTTGTGGTGTACGAGTGGGGTTGTGGTGTATGAGCGGGGTTGTGGTGTACGAGCGGGGTTGTGGTGCACGAGCGGGGTTGTGGTGTATGAGTGGGGTTGTCGTACACGACAGAAGCATGTTCAGCTAATAACACTTGACAAGCAGGTAACCACTTCGTCAACACTTGTAACCCCGTCCTTACCGTCCTCGATGATTCACCGGCTAGAAACTATTTTAAGGACAAAATTGCAAGGCGTCTAAAATCCTTATCTTGTATAGCAATGCGATCGGGATCCGGTGTTGCTGGGGCCATTAGCGGGGGCAATGTAGGGTCGGATTGGATTATGACGACATCACTGTGTAGCCTTTTGGGGTAAACGGGCGATGTTGTCCACACCTTGGAGATACAAGCCTATGTTGGTAGTGTAATCCGAAGGAAACTAAGATGACGGAAAAATAGGGTCCTCAACTCCACCCGCAAATGAGATAGAGACTCAAAGCGTCTCTGCGTCCTGGCTAGAGCATTACCTATGAATGGAATTGCCGATTACTACGCTATCCCTTCCTGTCTCACACACAACCCGCCGTACCTGATAACAACAGGCGCCCCATCATCGTTACTTACCTCCGTGAAACATAACAGCCAATCGTTTCTTCATATTCCTTGATTAACATACAAATAATTCAACACTTTTCATTTGTATTCCTGGGTAAAGTATTTTTGTCTCTGAGAGACCGATACAGACTAGCTCGCGATTAACGCTCAAGGCCAAACTGTCTCTCGTAGCTCCGAGTTGCACGTAACTTATAACCAGGGATTGTTTTTGTAGCGGGTGGCACTTGGTTGTGGTCAGCCTTAGACCACCATCGATATCAGATCGAGGATGGTACTTGAGGGGTAGAAATAAGCTGACTTGATGAAGGGGCCAGCTGGGTCCCTAGGTTGTAAATATCTAGGGCCCACCAGCCAAAGTTAGGGGCCACTGTTTACATGACATTAGCGGGTAGAAACTACTACAATTGATGATATCTTGCTAAAATGTTCCTCATTTTGCATTAACAGCGGTACGAAAAGGGAGAGTAATGCGCTATGATGACGGGGTGTGGTCAAACCATACATTTATTGCGGATTACGTCAGAGGATAAAATGACGTTAGCTGGTTAGTTGGGATCCTAAAGCGTGATCAACAGAGCGGTGTGGATTACGTTATGATAGGATAGCCATAAAATTACCCGGCAAGTGTCTTTAATGTTATCATAACGGTACGAGGAGTTCGTCAGTTCACAATGCTTGTCTTGCCATCGAGTATGATCAAAGAGCTTATAGGTGCACCAAAAAGGGTTAAGATCAAAGAGCTTATAGGTGCACCAAAAAGGGTTAAGATCAAAGAGCTTATAGGTGCACCAAAAAGGGTGAAGATCAAAGAGCTAATAGCTACACTAAGAGGGTTATAGCCAGAGGGACCACTCCCGACAACATCTGTGACCACGCCTCCTGCGTGCAGCACGCTATTTGTCATAACGTCTATATAAAAAATGCACGGAAATTTGTCTATAACTTCAAGATAAACAAGGCCAATGTTCTTACGTTGATTTCATGGTAGCGCCACATAACGGGAGTGCTAGAAGCGTTCACAGCATAGCTAGTTAGAGTGAGCCCTCTTAGAATAGCTAAATGCTCTTTGGTATGATTTCGTGAGCTAATATTCACATAAATAAATATTTATTGACAGAGTACGTCTTACCCATGATAGCCACTGAATTGGCGGAATACGTCTTTCCTATGATAGCCCCTGAATTGACACAGTACATGTCTTATCCATGAATGGATAGAGTACATGTTTTACCCATGACGGCCCCTGAATGGATAGAGTACACGCTTTAACTATGACGGCCCCTGAATTGATGCGTACATCTCTTACCTATAACACCGAGTCTGTACTGTACCGCCGCGCCTCGCTCGACCGCATACATCGAGCCCATCTGAGCCCGGAACGATACCTTCCTTTTCACACCCATCCCCTCGCAATGGTTGGTGCCACGTGACATCCAAACTGATTTCTTCTCTGACATATCGCTAGTGAGAAGTCCATTTGCTATAAATTCTGTCTCACAGTGTATCGCAGCAGACCTAGTGGACGATGAAGCTCGTTATCCCGGCCTGCTCTGTGACAAGCGGGGCTGACGTGATATGGCTGTGACAGGGTTGACAAGATCGTGATGTGGTTGACAAAGCACAAACCCAGACCGAAAAGAGGTCACGGGTCAATTGACTGACAGTTATGTCCACTAGATGCCTTCGCGTCAACAACCACTGAGCCCAGCCACGCCTGAGGTCAATCAATCAAGTCCCATCTCGCCACATAGGTCATCGCATCAAAGCACCTGTGTTTTTTTTATACAAATGATTAAACAGAGGTTTTGTCAAAGGTCAAGGTCCAATGAATGAAGCCTGGCTGGTTGCTCGTTAGCGTTTGTCCCTCCTGGTCACGTGGTTCCATGGAACGTCTATTATTAGCCCCTTGATATATCCACGCGTCCCCTCTCTACATTAACGGAGAAATGAGCTCACAGCACAGAGGCCCATCCCGGACCCCCTCTCGATTTCTATTCAGCGTATCCAGTCCAGTAACTGCTGTCAGTTAAGGTTACGAACACCTCTTTATAAGCTTCTCCGGGATCCAAGTCGCCTCAATAGCACCCAGCCACACTGGCTCCCCGCAGGGTCCGCCTTTTCATCGTATTACCTTTCAAAATATACGTCGAATGTCATCAGGTCGGACGGACAATGCTTGTCCCCGTCTTGTAATCAGCCACAGCCGGCTCCCATATCCCCGGTCGCATCATAACGGACAACGTAATTCAAGTGAACAGGGTTCGGTTTGTAATGATGGAGCACGGGGGTCCGTGTATATACCGTCTTTTCGTTTTTCGTTTATAAAAACCATGAACCAAAAACGAAAAACAAGGGCTAAACCGTAAACCGTTTTTCATGTGCGACAACGAAGGTCGGATAACACCAAACCGATTCGTTTTTCGTTTCTCGTTTGATCAAACGGAAAACGAGTGGCGCTGCAGTCGGCGGTGTTTCTACTGATACAAGCAGCTGGATATGATGGTTGGTATCCGAAGGTGGGTGGTAGGGGGGGATGGGGTTGGGGGTCAATAGGCTTTACCTCGGGTAGGGGTGTGCCGCGGGACCTCGAAAACCCGTACCCGTCGTACAGGGTGAAAATGGAAAAAAGCGTACCCAGTCGCGTAAGGCATAATGTGAATGTAAAACCCGTCGAACAAGGTCAAAAAGCTGATCAGATTCGGAGATTTGTCGGACAATTTAATCCTGCTCACGACGTACGACGGGGTTATACGTTTGCATAATACCTAGCACGACAGGTCACATTTTTTTATGTATAACCCGTCGTACAGATTGAAGCTGATAAACATACCCCGTCGTACAAGTATGAGGCCCAAAAACCCGTCGTACAAGTCGAGAGGCCGAAAAAACCTACCCCGTCGCGCGGCACATATATACTACCTCTATACACTTAAGTGCCCCCCCCCCCCCTCCGGGGTATTAGCTTTAAGATATACCCCCTCTGCTGGTAGATGGTTTTTGGAACATGGCCCTCCGTCCGCTTGTATTAATTGTATGGAGAGATAACTGTTTTGAGATCTGGTCTGACTCGTAGGAATCGTATATATAGAGCAAGATACGGGTTTTCTAGGTCCCGCGGCACACCCCTACCCGAGATAAAGCCTATTGCCCCCACCCCCCACCTTCGGATACCAACCAACATATCCAGCCGCTTGTATCAGTAGAAACACCGCCGACTGCAGCGCCACTCGTTTTCCGTTTGATCAAACGAGAAACGAAAAACGAATCGGTTTGGTGTTATCCGTCTTTCGTTGTCGCACATGGAAAACGGTTTAGCCCTTGTTTTTCGTTTTTGGTTCTTGGTTTTGATAAACGAAAAACGAAAAGACGGTATATACACGGACCCACGGGATCAGGCTTTGGTTACCTTATCGTGGGACGCTGTAGCATGACATATCAAGGTGATTCACAGATAGGGTGGCCAGGTGTCAGGTAAATACCAGCGTGTTGTGGATAACACAGCACGACGACGAACAAGAACCGTCTACCAAGCCCTCCAACAGTTCTGTCCTCTATCACGCCCTCCAACATCCCAGCGTTACTGGAGCAACCAGACACCTATCTGTCCTCTATCACGCCCTCCCACATCCCAGCGTTGCTGAGCAACCAGACACCTATCTGTCCTCTATCACACCCTCCAACATCCCAGCGTTACTGGAGCAACCAGATACCTATCTGTTCTCTATCACGCCCTCCAATATCCCAGCGTTACTGGAGCAACCAGACACCTATCTGTTCTCTATCACGCCCTCCAACATCCCAGCGTTGCTGAGCAACCAGACACCTATCTGTCCTCTATCACGCCCTCCAACATCTCAGCATTACTGGAGCAACCAGACACCAATCTGTCCTGTATCACGCCCTCCAACATCCCAGCATTACTGGAGCAACCAGGCACCTATCTGTCCTATATCACGCCCTCCAACATCCCAGCTTTACCGGAGCAACCAGACACCTATCTGTCCTCTATCACGCCCTCCAACATCCCAGCGTTACTGGAGCAACCAGACACATTTCTGTCCTCTATCGCGCCCTCCAACATCCCAGCGTTACTGGAACAACCAGAGAGTCACATGCCATCAACACAAAGGGAATGTTGGGAAACTGAGATAATGTTCTATCTTTGTACACGTGGAGAATAAATCAGTCCCTTGTGTTGGGCAATACAACACATGAATGATAAAATTCCTGTCATGTAAGACTCTTGGCATGGTTGCTGAGCAGGACCAGGGGTTTGTCCTTGATTTTTGACACACTGGCCCACTGGATTGTAAAGTCTGACATGAGAGGTGAAACCCTTTACAGGTGTGGACAGGTCGCCGTGATCTGTGTCTCAGTTGCTGTAAACAGACGTGCCGGACACCTCGGTCCTCGTGGAAGTGCTAGTCATTAAATTAATGTAGCTAGTTATATGGAGTGGATGTAAGCTAATGTCATCATGTATGCTGTATGGAATGATCACGTACTCACAGTCACTTGTAGTATTGATATGTAATAATATTATACCGTAGAAGCACTGGAATGTCCAATACACTACACCTCCTCTGATGTTGGAAAGTTTATGATGCATGTAAAGATGTTAAGAGGAGGGAATGCGCTGTAAGGATAAATGGTGATTGAGGCAGACGTAGGGTTGTGGTCGGTCCTTTGCACGTGGCCGAGGCAGATATGTATAACAGAAGCGCCTCGACCTCAGGACACACCCACCTACCAAGCTACTGAAAGAAGCTGCTGTGACTCTACAAAGCTGATCAACAAACATGGGTGTTGTCAACAAAGTGACATTTAAATAGTTGAAGTAATCGTTATACGTCTGAATCAACTGCTGCCCGTTTCTATTTTAAGCCAGGGATCACCATTGCCCTGCAAAGCTTGTACACTATTTTTTTTTTAGTTAAGCCCTCTGCATGGTTATACAAGCAAGAGTGGTGCAACTTTACAGAAAGTTGCAGACTGCCCATCACATCCAAACTGCAGCTGGGAAATAGTAATTCTAGCATAGAGTCGGGTATGTCTCAAAATATAACCTGCTTAGTCAAGGCTACCTCATATATATACAAAATATATATATATACATATATATATATTTATATATATATATATATACATATATATATAAATATATATATATACATATATATATATTTACATATATATATATATTTACATATATATATATATATATATATATATATATATATATATATATATATATATATATATATATATATATATATATATATATATATCAGTGAACAATCACTACTTGGCAGTGGTAAATGGAATATCAAGATGTAGAGGAGTTATTTGGCGACTACTAAGGTTGAACATTGAGCTGGGCTCAATTATAACATTCAGCCCATTCACCCACAGGGCTGGAACCAGTGAAATTCAACCAGCCCTGGGAACAGTTAGCTAGCCCAGAATTGTTGCTACATTCAAAACCCCCAACCAAAAAGAAGTAATTTCCTGCTTGGAATCAATCAATATTAAATCCTTTTGTACTACCTTGGTGTTTTCAAAAGATCACTTTGGCACATGCCAAGACATTGCAGAAAACTACACCTTTGAATGGCCCACTGCTCACCAATGATCGGACCCATTGGACTGAATTTTATAACAAAGATTCCGATGGCTGGTGTCATGATACCATCTAATAGTGCTGTGTGTTGATCAAAGCTATCAAGTGTTATTGGGTGCCAAGCTAAACAAACATAGTTGATAGAAAATTTGCGATTTCTAATCCAGTGCTCGCATTCAATTGTTATTCTCTATGGTGTTATCAGGGAACCGTAAGGTTGATCCCAAAATAAATTTGATTGTATTTACCATATAATTATACTCTATGATAATAGCATATCACAAACATGAATAGTTTGCATGATAGACATGATTTGGCAAGACAGCACTTGGTCGTTCATAGGTCGTTCAGTGCTTTTCAGGAACATATGCAGAGGCGGCACATATCCCAACTTGAATGGGAATTTTAAACCACCTGTATACAGCTGTATAGCTGGTGCTGTAGGGACTATTATGGGTTACAACGGCTAAATATATATTCATGTAATTTGGACCAGTGGAAAATGTCCATTAATTGCGTGACTTAAGTATTGGTGTGAGGCCATGGTAGCAGAATTCCTGGCCGAGATCCGACGCTACCTTGTCATTTAATTACCGGATTACCGTTCCCGCATTCGTCCACTTATCGCCCATCACAAATAATTTGGCCAATATACCTGAAAATGAAGCGAAAAAATACCTACTTTATGTAAAGAGCTTCAAGAACACTTGGTGAATGTAGATTTCGTCGGGTATAACGACAGATGGCAAGTCTCTTGAAAAGGATTGAGAATCATGTTAGATAGTGTTGATAATTGTCAGGTGTCAGGCGCATCGCCACACCTACATCCATAACACAACTTCGGATACACTCGATATCTTTCGGTTTGTTCCGGCGAGTTTTAACAAGAAGTCTACCACCATGAAAGTGTCTTGTTGAGTGAGTATAATAATAATAATAAACTTTATTGGCCTCGATATACATTATGTATGTATTTATGTACGAACTACATGGTCATCAAAGAACTACAAGGTAAACATAGAAATATAACGAGCACAGGGAGATTATGTTATAATGGTATCAATGTCGAGACACATAATAGACATTATGACTAACATTATGATATCAGCCGCAGTATTTAGTCAGCGTTGGACGGGTGCATATCACGCAGTGAGATCAATTGTAACAGATAAATTCAAAATAAAATCTTTGTGCACAAATAAACATTATAAAGTTTGTAAACGGTAACAATGCTTGTATAAACGATAATCATCGAACCATTTTATTTAGGGTATAGTATAGGGTTTAACTAACGTCACACCAACACTGATGAGTTATATGGCGCCAACAAAGGTGAATTGGTACGATTGACCTAATTGAGCAGCCGCCTTCTGAGACAAATGGAAAAAAGTGGATGATGATGAAAACGTTAAAAATGCAAATAGTATCCTATGGCATGTGCCCCAGATCCATCTCGCCGCCCGAGATGATTTTAAGAGCCAAATAATAGGTCGTGACCTCTGACGATGAGTATAACCAGGCGGTTTGTTCAATATAGACATTAGTGCATCACACTGTTTCGCTGATCTTTGGGTCGACACCGCTTACATCCCTATCTCGGAATACAATGTGGAATAAATGGCGTTAGACGCAAACTACCTACCGTTATGATAAACGCCCACCAGCAGGTCTATTTCATGACAGGAAAACATTATGACGACCTCGAGAAGACCCTCATCACACGCGAGTACTGTAAATGAGTCATAACGCTCTTTTGACCGCCGATTAACTCAACTGTGGTGTGGTACGGTAGGGCCTGAACATTAAACACTAGTGGTTAACTGAATCAAATCGAATTACATGCCATAAAACCCAATACTCTTGTACAATGTCATTATAGGCAACTCCACAGCAGCCTGTGGATGTAGATAGTCGCCCATACAGAAAAAAAAGTTATGTGTGTAGCTACTAGTCAAGGTCCCAAAGCCTGATGGCTGCGGGCGCTGTTTACATGTTACTGATATTCAATAGTCTCGCCTTCTCTAGGGCGAGAAGCGTAGCGGAACCCCTGGAGTCTGGGACGCAGACTATGTAGCTACCATGCGGTCAATATTTAGCCATATTTAATTCATGTGCTAATATTTATTTATCGGTCATTGACACACTAGTTACGCATCAATGCATCTATTTTCATGCGTTCTGTATTTTTGATGATTAAACTTTGTTGGTATTCACTAATGCATCATTGACACCCTGGTTATTCTAGAATACACGTTTCATACATGTTATCGCTTTACTTTTTACAAATATATTCTGTACTGTCACTGGTAATTTTGTCACCTAAGCATCGGAACATTTATTTTGCATGAAATATTCACAAAACCGCTCTATTATCACTTCGTATTCATGAAATCAGCTAACGCAGAATCAAGTGTGCATGGGAAAATATAGATTAGGGTTCACCATACGGACGGTAATGGTTGACGACACATACTTCACCTTCAGAGAATTGGTGAAAGTTCCGGGAGACCACATTTATTCTAGCAAGCACCAACCAACGGGTGGTCGCATTACTCCATTGTCCATAAGCATATATAACACAGGCGCTCGAGTCATACAACGCTACTTAACAAAAGAGGTGAGGCGCTATATGTATCGAATGACCGTGATACATAGCATCAAAATAAACGTGAGCGTGATAAGGCACATATCGTATTTACGTAGTTGGTCGAGTGTTAGAATACAAACTCAACACCTATTAGGGCGGTTAATTAGGACTAATTAGGGCGGTTAATTAGGACTAATTAGGGCGGTTAATTAGGACTAATTAGGGCGGTAAATTAGGACTAATTAGGGCGGTTAATTAGGACTAGTTAGGGCGGTTGATTAGGACTAATTAGGGCGGTTAAAGTGCCTATCGCCAGATTACGGAAATATAACCCATAAGTACCTATGCTGTCTATGTATCAGTCGTCAAAGTGCGCACTTTCGGGTCGAAATTCGACTTTAAAGATAGGTCCGACGTATCGAGACGAGGAGTTCATGAATAATTAATCGCCTCCGCGTGACGTCAGCTCCAGCATTGTTTTTGTTGCGAGGCGCGTTCTGCGCTATGATTAGCGCAAAAGGGCTGCTGGTAATTTCGCTATTTCATCACTTCAGGAGAGCGACGAAGAGACATGGGATGGCACAGATCATTTGCAGACCATCGTTGCTTCGGCAGAGCACATTTTGCCCTACAGATTCGAACCAGAAATTAGCGATTCAGACGTCTCCGATGAAGAGAAAAAAGACACCGGCGATGTCACTGCTGCGCCTGGGTCTCAAGCGGGTCATCCTGCCAAGGACATAGGGCGGCTACAGAATAATGCTTGGTAAGCTACGTCTGATCGTACCTGTGCACCAGATCATCGTAAATATATATATATCCATACATGTATACATACTATCTATGTATAAATATTTACAAATGTCTAGATATATATATATATGTGTATATAAATATATATTAACATAGACATATATATGTGTATATTAATAGATATTAATATAAACATATATATATACATTTATATGTATATACATATTAATATGTATGTATATATATATATATGCATATATATATAATATATATATATATATATATATATATATATATATGCATATATATAAATATATATATATATATTTATGTATATTTACAGATACATACACATGCATATATATATATATATATATATATATATATATATATATTATATATATATATATATATTTATATATATATGTATATATATGCATATATATTTTTATCTATATATGTTTATCTTTTTATATAAATAAATATATATATCTACATATATATATATATATATATATTTATATATCTCTACATAGATATATATACACAGATATATATTCATAGATATATATGCATATATATATAAATATTTATATATATATATGAAATTAAAAAATTATAAATATAACAAGATAAATATATATTCATGTATAGATATTTATGTATATTTATCTATATATATATGCATGCATATATTAATATCTATATATATATCTGTATATATGTATAGATATATTATATATATATGCAATATATGTGTAAATTTGTATATGAATAATTATATAAATATTCCTATAAACACGCACACACACACATATATATATATATATATATATATATCTATATATATATATATATATATATATATATATATATATATATATATATATATATATATATATATATATATATATGATATAGAGATATAGATATATATATATATATATATATATATATATATATATATATATATAGATAATAAACCATCATATTTATTAAGATATGTATGTATCGATATATATTCATAAATATATATATATTTATATATATATATATATATATCTATATAGAGATATAGATATATGTATATATATATATATATATATATATATATATATATATATATATCTATATATATATATATATATATCTATGTCTATATATATATATATATATATATATATATATATATATATATCTATATATATATATATATATATATACTGCATTCGTCATTTAACTTATTCAGGTTACAAATGTCATATGCTTCGTTACAAGTGACCTGCGCTCTCGTTTCTTTCAACCATTTTATCATGTAGACGGTAAGCCTTCCATGTACTCGTACACTCATTAGTTGTTAGCGCAAGGACCTATTAATTGCCATAAACTCTCACGGCAATATCATTTATTCATTGATCGTACACATTGTGTATACTATCTGCGCCTACTGTCGCGATGTGTCAAAGTGAACAAGAAATTTAATTTAAATCCCTACAGTAAGCTTAACTATTCATTATTCCATAGAAACTCTGCCAAAACGCCTGCATTATATTTCAATATACGTGTTGTCATCTTCCCATTTTACATTTCAGCAATATCGCTTTCTTCAAAGCAAATACATAATAATGTAAATGCACTCATAATAACGGACCATTCGCCTATATAAGCGCGATCGCTCGCTCTGCATTGACCTTCAGCGAATGCTATATAAATCTTATGAAAAGGCTAATTATGCAAATCATAGAATAGTAACCGCCGAGCAGTCTGCTTAGATCACTGTGTATATTTAGGACAGGGACGTTGATATACTGGTACATGGTCCAAATTGGATATAATTGGGCCAACATAATACAAGATGAGAAGGTATAAACCAACCGACATCGACGTGGGTTCCTTAATCTAATGCACGTATTGTATGTTAGTGTTCAAGTTACTGAAAATCAGCAAATGGTCTCCTGGCACGGAAGACATCATACGAGACCATCACACGATGGGCCGATCTGGGGATATATTTAGACCCGTTCATTCTCATTATTGACTTTCGAATATGAATCTCATGAATTGCTTTCACACTTTTCATAATATACAACAAATACCAGCCCTAATTAGAAATTATTTGCGTGCGTTACATAAATCAATCTCCCCTGGTGTCTGTGATTTTAGCTGAACCAATAGCTGTGTATGCACCCATCAACTAGGCGTGATGTTTTTATTTTAGAATTGCAGCGAGACACTGTGTTCCTGTTCTTCAGGTTGGAGGAAAGACTGACCCTGATAATGAAAGCCAATGTATCAGGGATACTTTCAACGCGGTTCAGTTGCAGAGCGATATGCTGTATCGTGTTTGCGTCCAGTCAGAAAACACGTTGTGTCTGAAGTGACGGATTGCAGTGGTGCTGTGGGTTATCAATATGAGTAACAGCAGTTGGATTCGTTTGTGAATGATTGCAGCTTGATGACCAAGACTTCCTTAAAGTGAGAACAATGCCGACTACGAGATGGTTATGCGGGGGCGTGTGCTTCACCAAGACATTATTTATAAAGACCTACCATTGTATTTATATCGTCTTATGTGATATAAGGCAAAGACAATCATTTTAGTCACACGTTCGGCTCATTGAAGTACAGCACATGCCACAGCCCATTGACGTCACGCATCATCCATCCGTCCGTCGGGGCCTGGCGGCGTTGGAAATAATGGTGTATCTGCTCTCCCGAGTTGTGCACAGTTGCCTTACCTATTTTATCTTACTTACGATACATTGATAATGTTACAAAACGCAAAAATAAACTTCGATACGTGTTACAACGTAGATACATCAATTTATTGTTTTGAACAACAGTAACACGTTACGCATAATAAGGACCACGTTATGATATCAGGACATCGAATTTCAACCTGTTCACATTATAAGCTCCAGCGTATATCTAAATACCTAGAAGCTATAAACAGTCTGCTTTTGGGCACACACGGTCACGCAATGTAGCGTCAAATAAATATAAAGTATACTTTCATTCATAAACACAATCACAATAAAGGCACGGGTTCTGATTAGTTGCCGGTGGCCCCGCGTGGTTTCTTCAACTGTAACTATTTATGAATCATAATCTTAGAACCGGTAATAATGGTTTGGCTAGTTCTTATGCTTGTGGAGTATACTGCTGAATTGTCCGTCTGAGTCTTAAATACACATCAGCTTGCAGTCACATAGAACATTGGCTCGCTGACAGTATGAACTGCGGTCATTAATCACATTAATGATACCCGCATCGTTAATCGTGTATGTATATATTGTGGATCAGCAGACCAGTTACAAACGAACAACACGCACTTTTCATTGACGAGACGGATTGCTTTCTGGATGGATCTGTGATTAATTGAAATCTGTCATAATAGATATTTCCGCTGAAAGTTGGTTTATTAGTATCCTTTTTATTATGTGCTTTAACTTGGAACTGTTGTACAGTATTTCATATCTGTTACCACAAGTAGTAATAGCACGTACCTCTGTGAGCTCTGTTGTTGAACGCGAATTAGGTCCCTTATTCTGCTGACATAGGTACCCTTTGAAACATGGTTTTTTTCTTAACTCTGAGGAGGCAATTTTTTTCCGCTGTCGTAGGTACCCCGTAGGGATTTCGGGTGGGGATATTTTGGATGACTTTTTCCGCTGACCTTTTCTGGGGATGGATTTCACAATCTAGTTAGATACGACATAACACCATTGATTTTTCTGCTGACATTGTCAGTTTGGAGTCTAGTGAAAAGGTCTACAATGTGTTGAGGGTGTTCTATTGCGATTTTTAGGAGGGCTCTTTGAAAGGTGGATATTAACTTCTTCTATCGCAGGTAATGAGGTGATATTTTCAACAAGCGTTGGTGATCTTGGAAGATCGGCGTGAGTTTTCACATGGTTTTATTGTAATTATGTTGAAGAGATTATTAAACCTATCTTTGAATGGGTTAATGATGTTGAGAAATTTCTATTCATTTGACAAAGGCTTTTGTCAATGAGATATACAAAACGGAAATGAAGCGAAGTTGTATGAAGGAATTGTGGTTTAGGATGATAACGCATAGTAACCTGTGATTCCTTTATACACCTGTCTGTTTTGTTCTCATCTGGGGAAAGTTTTCTCTTTTTATGATAACGATGAACCCTATCGTCACGAGTCATGCAGGTATTGACAGCCTTTACTCCTCCACAAATTATGTTAATGTGCTCGAAGAGGCAAACAATAGAATATGGTAATTCCACTAATGTCTAGTTCAACTGGGTGCATCCACATATCATATTCAATTGTAACGGAAGTTATGAGCCCCTGATTTTCTCCATCCCACTCTACGTCAATGCCTCTTGTCCATAATTTCTCTAAATGAGCTGCAGCCTCTTGTCCATAATTTTTCTAAGTGAGCGGTAGCCTATTGTCAATTGATTAAATATTGTCAGGCAAGTGGGTCATGGCGTCTTTTTGACCTATGACCTCCGATTGTTCTTGCTATGGTGTGTTCCTATAGGGCCTGCATATAGCACCAAATAAAAAAACCCAAGGTTGTCTAGTATCATATCCTTAAACGCAGTCCCAGGGTATCCAAGAATACAAACTTAACACCTCTAACCTGGGAAATGCCAGAACGATGTTGAGTGTCCCTGTGGTGTATTGTTTATACGGCTTATTCATTATCTGCTAATAGTGTTTAATTAATTTATTAATTATTGACAATATGCTGTCAGACTGGGATGGTGTTGTCATTTTATGAAGGTATAAGAATACTGTTCGATTTTAAAGGTACGAAAGTGTGAATGTTTAATGGCGGTATTGTGGACTATCGCATTATGGCAGCTTCTACATTTGCTTCCGTATCAGTTAGGTTACTCAATCATTGTGGACTTCAAAGGACAAACCTTACAACTAAACATGTACCTATAACTTGATAAAGTCAGGCGCAACCAACAGTCATTAATTATAGAGACAATATCGTTCGTGTATTTCTGATTAAGTCAGGAATATATATCGTTTGAATTGCATACGGATTTATCTTAAAGGAGGACTTTGGTTAAAACACCGATGTTCAAAAATCGAGTAAACATCTATTACATTGGACTCTTGATTTTAAAGCCATATTTCCCCCTGGAAAGAATGGTGCAGCAGCACGCTATTGAACTATTGTTTACCGTGTGACGTATCCAGTGCTTGCGGTATGCTGCCTGTCTATTGTTTTATTCAATCCACCAAATAGACGCTCGTCTGTTCTAAATTTGGTTGAAAATACCATCATGAGAAAGGACATGAATTGTGTGACCCTCATGCACAATTGGTGAGTACTGGGGTGTTGTGCTCCAAATTTCAACAAAACTGAGAATGACCACCGAAATCTCTCGCTTGCTTGCTGTTGAGTACATGAGAGAATATTTGAATTAGATGAGACTAGGGCATTCTCCGGTGAAGTCTGGTCAGATTTGCCCTGCACCTCACCAGCCCAGCACCACCCTCCTCCTCTTGTTAGATGCGACACTGTCAACAAAAGCAGCAAACGCAAGAAAAGGCAGAGATAAGTCAAAGACTCCAGTTGCTGGCTCATTTTATGTACCCTATACCATGTATTCGAGGATCCTTTATAAATAATTCGTACACAACACCTTATTATGTAGACTACCATGATCCTGAGACGAACTATTCGTACTAAGACAAAGACTATATATCTTAAGCACTCTGCCTTATCAAGCAGATAACAAGAATACACGATGCTTGTGAAACTGTCAATGTGAAGCCCTCTACCACAGTGATAGGTGTAAGTGCTCTTCAGAGTCTCAAAACCGAAGATGACGGTACTTATGTCTGTACTGAGACTGTTGACATGTCGACTGTGACATTTTCTGATCAGCCTGGTCGTGCATCTGAAACTGATCAACTAGATAAATAGGGTTCGTTGCATGATCCTAACTCTGAACCGATGGACAATAACTTGTTCACATACTTGTGATTGGGAAGAACAGCCTGAGACTCAACAGCGTCAAGGATGTAACTCCAGACCCTTGTGATAGACACACAGCAAATCCAATCTGCCCATCCACTCTTGTGCACTTGAGATGTATCACTTGCTGGTCAACAAATACCGTCCCAAGCGTCAAAGCTTTTCTTTTCTATTAATGCTTATTCCGACAGAATGTGCCAACTTGGACCACAATAATAAAGCCTGCCGCTCTCAAGCCTGAGCTGAAAATGGAAGTGTCCTTCAATATGGTCTTTCAAAACCAGAAACTGAACCTCAATCACACACGTGAATACGAATTGATGTGAAGTCCAAGCAGGATTGCTGTAGACATGGCTCTTTTTTGACCAACAATATTGTTTAACCCGATGGCGTCCCCCAAAATCATTTCATTTATTGACAGCCCTTCCCCACAAAAAAGGTTATCATCAGCCAAAAACCCAATCCCATCTGGTGAACAAATGAATCGGGTACTAATTTGATCATCAAATCATGTTTATTTTGTTTTCCTGTTCGTTATGTATGATTGGCATCAATATTGTATGATATTATGCTATACATTCGTGTGTACCCAAAAGGAATGTCATGTTATCATGCACCCACAGTTACTTGGCACCACTATTTGGATATCGATGTTTCATACCAGTGCCTACCTGTTATGAGCATTTCATTGCTTACTTTATAAGATGGCACTTATTGATGGCAGTGTTTTTATTATGTTCTGTCAAGTCAGCACCTTGTGCTTGGGTTGCCATATGCTTGGGGAAATGTTCTTTTCTCATATGTGTATTATGTATCTATGCAAGCCTATGACCTACACCTAAAACTTCAGTTAAGTAAACAGTGGTACAAAATATAATTTTAATTATAACTGCATATGCCATGTTATGTATCATGTTTCATATGTTCCATTCATTACGGGGAATGTATTTCGAATTGCATGAACGACACATGATGGAACAGGAATACGACCCTTGGCTCCCAGCTTTCTATAAGTCAAGTAGATGAATTTCATATAAGCTGCCAGGCAATATCCTCTGAAGAACATTGAATAGTCAATATTATATCAAATGTTGTTTGGGATCAATGGTTTATATGTATGTCTGCAATGTTGTTGATCCTGCTGCTATTGTCCTTCATAAGTTCAATGGATTCGCTTCAGTAAAATTTGATTCTCTTCCTACAATGTTTACTATTTGATTCTTCCCATTGAAAGCAATATTTAAGCGCTTCAAACAAAGGGAAGGTACATTGAAAGAAGTTTTCTTTATAATCATATGATGCTATTTTGGTCTGGACATCTCACCTGTTAGGGAAGGGGTCACTGAGTGGTCACTTGTGCAATGCATCATGAATATGAAAGAGGCTGATGGTAAGCACATCTTGATCCAAGCATACTGTGTTGAATTTTGTGAACATACTAATGCAAGTGTCTAACTCCGCCTTCTTTTTTTTCAATTTTCGGAATGTCTAGACCACAGCATCATTCGAATTCAGCCCTCATCAACTCGCTATGTCCTCGACGACACCATCGTGTATGACCGACCCTTTCTTGAAATTCGTCAGAGTTCCCTCTGTCTGTAACATAAGTTGTAACATCTTGTTTATGATTGTCTAGTCCGTTTGGATCAGGATCAAAGAATAACACCAGATCTGCCTGGACATTTTAATCCCATATTTTATTTTGACAATGACTATTCCGCTTACACGTACAAATGGAACAGGACCGTGCGAAGCAAGGGTTACGTAGAGTGCTGTGATTGGCTGGCGGATAGCAAAGCAATTGGAAAGCCAATATGGCCGTCAGTGAAAAACGGAGCGGTATTTTCAAAGAGAAAGTACCTCATATATGGGTCTACTTAATTGAATTGCAACAATTTATTCGGAAATGGTTAGTGTGTTCATTGATCTTTGGTCAGGAGCCATTATTCAACACCTGTGTCATTGTCCATCTGTTGTTGTCTGGTTGCGTTTAACAACACAGTGTACCCATGCAACAATCCTCCATGGGAGCATCGCAGTAACCCGATCTACTCTTCAATCTACTTTACTTGACACTCTTAGGCTTCTAAGAATCGTTAGAATTTATACAAATGGATTCTACATGGATTCAGGCAAATCTACCTAATGCAATAACTGACCTCGATATGCAGTACAACTGAGGTTGATTGCACTCTTTAACAATGACAAGAAACTGGTAAAAAGCACTACATTATAACATGATATCGGGACAACGAACGAAATACCCAGACGCGCAATGCAATTTTAAACCAATATACGGTCTACGTTCGTGAAGAAACTCAATCACAATAAAGGCGCGGGTCTTATTGGGTGGAAGCAGGCAGGTGTTATCTTCAATTATAATATGCTTAATCTAAGAGCTAGAAATGATGATTGGGGCTGTAGTTATATCGATTGTTTATACTACAGAACTGTCCAACACCGTCCATTTCAGATCAGTATGTAATCACATCGAGCAATGGTTTGCTGGCATTATGAACTGCTGGCATTAAGCTCATGAATAAATCCTGCTATGGCCTGTATCACTAATATATTTCGATGTTGTTGATAAGTAGCCAAGTTACTGGCAATCAACTTGTATGAGTGTTGATTATTGTACTCGGTTTATTGGTGTCATTTTTGTGATCTGCTCTGTGTTTACATAATCGTATTACACTACACATCAATAACTGACTAAATGTATACCAAATTTGCATCAGAATGCACCATAACTTCAGTAATACATTTATCCCAGTGAGATTTACATTTCAAGAATTGAATCATCTTCAGATCAACAAAATAAGGGTGGCTAGGAATACGAAGCAACAGCATTATTTGGACAATTTCGTAGAACCTTTGCTACTTCATTCCAGAAATCACATAAAAGCCTGGAGCTTAAAGCTACGCAAATAGGGTTCACTCCGACCACCTGAGTGTAACACACGCGGGTCATCAACTTAAAGCTACCATGAAATAAACGGAAGCACATACTCACTCTATACGAGCTTTATCCACTTTCCCATCATCCCTTTATTCGAGCTTTAGCTACTTGCCCATCATCACTCTATACAAGATTTAGCTTCTTGCGGATCATCACTCTATGCGGGCTTAAACTATTTGCCCATCACCACTCTATGCGAGCTTTAACTATTTGCCCATCATCACTCTATGCGAGCGTAACCGTTTGTCCATTATCACTCTGTGCGTGCTCAACTTTTTGTGCGCAATAAGTATTCCACACAATTTTGTTTCTAACAAGCTAAAACAATCGGCATATCGCTGATGTATTGATGCTGTTAATTAAGTGGACTTATTGCCCAATCATTAACATCATCAAACTGAGCAATATTTATCGGCTGCATTGCTACAGTATACAATGGCAAAGCACATGTTTTGTGGAAGGGAATAGGCATTTACAGTACGCATGTAATTTCCATCCCATCCTAGAACGCAGAGAAATCTGAGCCAAGTAATAGCAATTCATAACCAAATTTACAATTAATGGTTGAAGTGTATAAATATCATAACGTTTTATGTTTATATCATAACAGGATCGTGAATCAAATGCTGTATGAACCTTGCCCAGTATCTCTCCAATAATAAAACACGGAGATAAGCATCCACGGTCTTAGCTGGTGAGGCCATTGTATATAAAGTTCTGTTTACACATACGTACGGCGAGTCGTTATTATCCTGTTCAGCTTCCAGGTACTCATCATGAAACTCACCTCGCTGGCCTCCCGTTAATTCCTCTAGTGTTATCCAATCTGCTTTTCATGGGTGTGGGCAGACTTTCACTGGGATTAAGTGAGGTACAATCAGAGGTTCTAACGATGCTGCCTGAGATAACATATCTGCAGCTTGGTTTAGCTTTCCTGGCTGATGATCGATCTTTGAACTACACTCAGAAATCTGTATTGCCTATTGTTGGAGCTTTGATTTCTGCTTGCAAAGGCGATGGTTTTGATAGTTATAGAAGTGCCATGTAAATTCGCATCAAATTTCTTCAACGCATGAATCACTGCAAGTGCTTCTTTTTCAATGAAGACCTTTTCTGCTGGGCAGTAGTCAGTTTACAAGACAAATAGGAAACAACTTTCTCCTGACCATAGTCATCTTTCTGAGCAAGCACGGCACCATCAGCATAATTGCCGGCGTCAGTATATAATGTGTATTTACGATTGGTATCAGAATGTGCCAATACAACTGTTGTGGTTAATTGTCTCTTTAACTCATTGAAAGCAATTTCTTTTTCTTCACCCCAAACAAAGGGTTGACCCTTCTCAGTAAGGTCAGTCAACGAGTGGGCTATACTGACAAACTTTGGAATTGCTTGGCGATAATAAGCGGCCAATCGTAAAAACGATCTGAGCTATCTAACAGCGGTGGGGGGTAGCAATTGCGCAATTGCTTCAACACGCAAAGGAAGGGGACGAATATCTCGGGCATCTACTCTATAACCTAATAAATCGATTTCCGTTTTGCCAAAAGTGCATTTCCAGGGCTTTAACTGTAATCCCATCTCACGTAAACGATCGAATATCATGCTGAGATGAACCTTGTGTTCTTCAATAGTTTTTGAGTAAATGACTATATCGTCAATGTAAACCATACAAATCTTGCCAATTAACCCATCTAACCCTTTCATCATGCTTCTTAAAAAACCACTGGGGCATTTGTAAAACCAAAAGTCATTCTCGTAAACTCAAAATGTGCCAAATGACAAGTAAATGCGTTTTAGGCATTGATTCGGCGGACACAGGGACTTGGCAATAACCACTTTTGAGGTCAATGGTGCTAAACACAGCATTACCCTTTAACGTGTCGAATACTTCTTGTATTCTGGGCAAAGAATACACATCTTTTTGAGTAATTGCATTCAGCTTCTAGTAGTCCACACAGAAACGTGTTGTACCGTCTTCCTTAAGGACAAGTGTTATAGGACTGGACCAAGGGCTATCACTGGGCTGAATAATATCATCTCTCAACATCTCACTAACACAATCCTCCACTATCTGCTTCTTAGTGTCAGGAATGCGATATGGATTGTTGCTAATCCTTCATTTCCAGATTACTTCTCTGGGGCTACACTGTTGTGACTTGCCTATAGTTTCACTAGCAGCTAAAATATGATAAGAATAACCATTGTTAAGATGCATGTGATTTTGTTGTATGTCTAAAACGGCTTCTGCATTATTTAAGAAGTCTATTCCTAACAATATATCACAAACTGGCATATGGACTACCATTACAGAAACTAGATACCCTATCATATCAATAATACGCACTCCATATATTTTAAGTGAATGTCCTTTAATGCTAGTTAAATGACTGGCAGCATTAGAAAGCAGCACTATACATACAAAATTATCGATGCTTATCGATGCTTATAATTGTATGCGTTGAACCTGTATCTCACATTCTAAAACGACCCTAGGACGTCGATCCAGGAAGGAAGACGCAGAGCTTGTATTGACAGGGCGTCCCCTGGCTCTATAAGTCTGTGCTGTTAGTTTTTGCCACAATTATAGGTCCAATGACGACCACCACACTTCCGACATGGGCTGTCTGGAGACGGTGCTTTGCATGCACACGTTTGATGCTGACCTCCGCGGCGTCTGTTGCAGAACTGCAGATAGAAGTTAGCATTATTGGATGTTTGGCGGCCAGCAGACGCCAGGTGTGGGGGTGAGGTGTTGATACAGATCATAACTGTTCTGCAGCTATGACCAAAGTGGCCTGGTTTGCCACATGGTAACTGGGGCTTCCTGAGAACTTTTCGTTGGAGTCTGTTTAACAGGATGGGAGATTTGTAATTTATTTTTAGACTGGGATTGATTCTGCCCTAGAATCGCTATTATGGTGAGTTCTTTCTGCGTGTTTGCCATTTGCATTATTGCCTGAGTTTAATTAGGCTGACCTTCGTCTACTAAATGTATGCGTTTGTTGGTGTGGGGTGGGGGAAGTAATAAGTCTCCAGTGCGGCTACCAGCAACCACAGTTTTAATTGCTTTGCGTAGAGTTACTGGGGCATCTTCCTGTACCACTTTCAGCGCTAACTCACGATTGCCTAATGCAGACAAGTAAGTTCTAACAAGGGATGTCTGGTCTGCGGGCATTTGTTCAAATGCTTCAAACACTAATTGTTTAATTTCGTGATAAACTGCCGCAGAGACTCTCCAGGACGCTTACGAATTGTGTGGAGTGCGTCAAGCTTGCTGTCCCGGAAACATGTATGGACAAACTCTTTTGCAAGTGCGATATATGTTTCACACCACCATTTCCATTGACTTTTAATAATAAATTCTAGCAACTGTCGTGTTGCAGTTAATTAGGCCACCGAGCTTGGATAAGGGGAAATATGCACAGCGCGCATCCAAGTTAATACTTTGGTGGAACCTCCACCGTCACACAAAGGAATGTCCTTTGCAAAATGGGCCATGCGTTTGTGGGCAAAAATTTCATCCATTCTTTGATCCTGCGTGAGGCCTTCATTATTTAATTCGTTTTCTGATTCAGTCTAACATTCAGACTCATTACTATCGCTAATATCAGGATTGGAAGGTTTTTTGTGCATGATATCTGAAGGCTCAGAGGACATTTCTGGGTCATGCTTTTTAGAATCAGAGAATAGGGACGAGGGTTCACGGGAGGAAGGGGATGGCTCTCTGGAATCAGATGGACCATGCTTTTCAGGGGAAGATTTGCTTGGTTGTTTACTGGACATTTCAGGAAGAGTATTTGTACCTCTAGATTTACAATAGGAAGCAAGATTTTCTTTAGCACGAGTCTTAGCCAAAAAGGGTAATGACAATCTCTTCATTATCAACACAAAATGTTATCATAGAATAAGAATTAAACAGCCTATTATAAAATAAACATTAAATATCCTGTCATGAATTAAAAAGTCACTATCCTATCAAAAAGGTGATAGCTCACCAAAACAAAAATGATGAATAGGAGTCATGCCATCTTGTGCATCCAGGAGAAGCAAAGTAAGTAGGTTGGTTGGTAGTCTAGGGAAAACCTGTACCTGGACAAAAAGTCTGGCTAAAAGTTCTGTCACACCAGGCCGACACACAGGGAACAGCAGCAGGCCAGACAAACAGGACTAAACAAGAGCTAGTGCAGGACGGAGCAGATCGGCAGGAACGTCGGAGGCAGCCAAAACGAAGCCATCATCACGTTATTCGTTGTTGTCTATCGAGTTGACAACTACCACAGTCGCTCCAGTGGCAACGAGAGCCTTTAGCTCAGCGGTCCACTCACGGCACATCTCCGGGCCAGCATGGTGTGTGCACTACGTTGGGGTGAGCGATGAGAATATAACACTGTTCACATTCGTATGCACATACTCTTTGGGTTTTGAGTATACCCGGCATTGTCTCTTCTGTTCTCTCTCTTTTTTGGGGATTAAGTTGGGGTCAGCAAACAAACACGAGGTAGAAGTGGTTTCTTGGAGTCGAATTGAGTGTGTGCTAGGAGTCTGTTCCTTGGATCTTATATACCAAAGAATTGGCTTTAACGCCTCCATATAAGGAATGGAATTCTCAACTATTCCAAATCTACCTCCTCCTCCAACACATGCATCATATGGACAGTAGCTGGTGTAGGGGCGAAGGCAGTGGTATGGCAGAGGCAGCATGGTCAGTCGGTTTGGAGAGAGGGTTGAGCTGCTACGCACACAGCACTCACATCACCAGGGGCAGACATAAATGGAATGCCATAACTCCTTGGCAACCAAAACCTCCTTGGTATCCAAGATGTGTAAGCAGCCAGCATGATATGCAGATATTAATAGACCTACAGATAGTAACAGCATCACGCTTAATAATGCCCACCAATCTCGTCATAACATAACTTCGCTAACCGGCAGCCATCTTTGTCAAAACGCCCTTAATAAATAAATCATTAAATAACTTCAAACCAAGTATTTAAACATAAGTGAATGTGACTGCATCTCATTAAGCAGCTTTCAATAAGAACCAATCAAAATACATACTCTGTACGAGCTTTAGCCTCTGGTCTATCATTACTCTATACGAGCTTTAGCCTCTTGCCCGGCATTACTCTGTGTGTGCTTAAGCCTCTGGTCCGTCATTATTCTATACGAACTTTAGCCTCTTGACCATCACTACTCTATGCGTGCTTTAGCCTCTGGTACATCATTGTTCTTTACGAGCTTTAACCTTTGGTCCATCATTAATCCATACGAGCTGTAGCCTCTTAGCCATTATTACACTCTGCAAGCTTTAACATCTGGTCCATCATTACTCTTTACGAGAATCAGCTACTTGTCCATCATTACTCTATACGAACTGTAGCCTTTTGTCCATCATTACTTTATGCAAGCTTTAGACTCTGGTCCATCATTACTCTGCATGAGCTTTAGCCTCTGGTCCATCCTTACTCTACGCAAACTTAAGCCTCTATACAAGATATAGCCTATTGCACATCATTACTCTGCATGAGCTTAAGCCTCTGGTACATCATTACTTTATACGAGCTTTTGCCTCTTGCCCATCATTACTCTATATGAACTTAAGCCTGTGGTCCATCATTACTCTTTACGAGAATCAGCCTCTGGTGTATTATTACTCTATGCAATGTTAAGCCTCTAGTCCATCATTACAATATTTGTGCTTTAGCCTCTGGTCTATCATTACTCTATACTTGCTTTAGCCTCTGGTCCACCCATACTCTATACAAGCTTTAGCCTCTGGTCCATCATTACTTTATACGAGGTTTAGCATATGGTTCATTAATACTCTATACGAGCTTTAGCCTCAGGTCCATCAATACTCTATGCGATCTTTAGCCTCTTGTCTGACATTACTCAGCATTTGTCGGTTGCTTTGACTGGCGCTCCCGTTCGAATTTCTGCTAAGTATATTAAATATGCTTCAATTGCCAATTTTCAATTCATGACTATTCAAGAATATATTCCGTTTAGAAATGGAACTGACCTTGGAGGAAGTCGACAACAGATATAATTTATCACCGCCCAGTCTGTTGCAATCTTGTGAGGCAGCCCTATACATCATGATGGGAAATTCTTCGGTGTAAACGAAACAATAAGTCCTGAACTTATCATCCTCAAACGGAATGCTAAGCAGATTGCACTCAGTCTTTATTTGGTTAAAGTTGGTGACCCTTCTGGCTACTTTCACATTAAAATAATTTCAATTATCAGCATTCCTGACAATCTACTTTGTCTTTTGTTTCTAAAAAGCCAAAGGTATCAGCTCATCGTTGATTGCTCGGTGAATTTAATAAGTGGAGATATTAACCAATCATAAACATCACGTAAAACAGAGCAAAATGTTTACGGGCGCATTGCTACAGAACACAAAGGAAAGGCATATGTTTTGCAGAACGGAATATGAAATTACAGCACGGATGCAGTTTACCAAAGCGGAGAATTAATGTGGTTTTGAAACAGACCAAAGGTACCAATGGGGAAATATTTATCAATGTCTCATGTTCAAGCTCTAGATCGCAATTTGTCCGATCTTATACTGAGGAAGCGGAACCTGTTGGATCAATGGTATCGTATTGGTAACCCCACCACCACCCAATTGGGCCTTTATGACTTTGTGAACTTATATAAACACAACACACACACACACACACACACACACAAACACACACACACACACACACACACACACACACACACACACACACACACACACACACACACACACACACACACACACACACACACACACACACACACACACACACACACACACACACACACACACACACACACACACACACAACAAACAAACATATATATTTATATATATATATATATATATATATATATATATATATATAGATATATATATATATATATATATATATGGCATATATATATATATATATATATATATATATATATGTATACATATATATATATATATATATATATACATATATATATATATATATATATATATATATATATATATATATATATATATATATATATATATATATATATATATATATATATATATTCATGATTCATGAATGAGACTGAATTGGCCGTTCCGAATAGGATAACTTTGAGCCAACATAATACACGTTAGATGTATGGGCCAGCGGCCGGGTAAGTTTATGTCTGGTAAACACATGCCTGCTGAACGAAGTAGCATTGTTCCCCAATAGACATGATCACTTTATGGTTAACGGAACGTTCCTTGACGCACCCAATTTCGGGTGGCAATATTTCATGAATACACAATAATAGTATCCCAGCTGGGTGGATAGGCAAGGCATGAGTGACAAATGGTGCGCACGCATACGGCAAACGGCAAACGAATCAGTATTGACTGACCAAGCGAGCAACATGGGTAATGCATACCATGCTAAAATTAAAGTTATTTTTATCAGTCAATTAATGTTTGTGGACCCGAGAAACGACGGAGCGGTTACAATACTCATGTTGTCTTTTACATGGGCGCATGTGACCCCAATGTATTCAGTTAAAGATACAGGCATTTACAGTTGTCTCATGTCTGACAGTGCGAAGTCAACTACATGTGCAATACTGACATTGTGAAATAACTACGACATCGCCAAGCACGTGTTATAATCTATCGACAATGTTTCTTTCCATCTAAACCACAGCATATAAACATTGCACAGAAGGGAATGATACGTGACATTGTGGCATGGAACGGCCTTAACACATGATGGACTTTATTTTTAACTCAAGTACTGAACTAACCAACATAGTATAACTCTAAATCTGCTGTTTGTTTTATGCGACCAGCTGCCGGGAAAGATTAATTATCCTTTCGGTAACATACATCATATGGATTAGGTACCATTATCCATCAATATACATCATCAAGGTTATTGGTACATTGCATATTCCTGGGCGAAACGGATTCGGAGGGCGTATACTAAATGCGTCCGGGCGAGCAAGATCCATGGATAGTTAGGAATAATCTAACAGCTGCGTGACTATTTAATGCAAATTGAGTGAGGCAACGCATATGGGCCCAACTGCCAAGGAAATCAGCATCGAATAAATGTGGTTCGAGTGAAGGAATTGCGCATATATGAATACCGGATCTAATCGATGAAGGTATTTGATCCGCCATTGTTGTTTATATTGTAATGTCGATCATATCGGTTTATATTTGGCGTCATGGATATAATTGCGAGGCATTCACTATTTAATAGATCCTTGATGACTATGGCCATGAGCCTAGATAAACCTCGAACTTATGGCAGATATTACGTGTTACCTGGGCTTGTAAATTGATATAAAAAACAAAGGTTATCTATTTATTTCTTACACACATTGCATACACATCAGCTATGCCCTAACCCGTAATAACACTGTGACACTGAGTGGGACTAGGTAAATTAGACGAACTATATCACTCAAGTAAACTAAACTGATGGGGTGATATTTTGTTGCAGCAACCTAGGCAATAGCCGTCGTATGTATGTACATCCGTCGTTCCACATGACTATGCAACGGCATCACAATCGTCTGTGTAATCGCATAAAAATGTAAATACACCAATAATAACGAACCCATCGCCTTTATAAATGCAATTACTCATCCCTCATTAGCCTTCATGGAACCATATAAAACCTACATAAAGAGAAAATTATGTAAATCATGAAGTAGAAGACCTTGTGAGCAGGCTGCTTAGGTCGCTTAGTATATTTATGGCAGATACTCTGACTTAGTGTTCTAGTTAATATGCTCAAGTTTATATCACACAAGATGAGATTGCTGAAATCAACCGACAAAACCTTGAGCATATCAAATGTCAAGTAATTAGCTGTTTTTACGATAGGTCTATGCACCTTTTAAAATCGATTACAGTTTTATACAACTAGCTGTCGCTTTTGGTAAATTCTCACTCAGCTGTCGCTAACACATATAATCTGATTTAATTAGCTGCTTTAACAGTTATACGTACTCACGGTTATTGTTACGATTCATGAATAAACCCCAGCTAGGTTTAAAACACAATGAGTTTGAAAATCCATATTACCCATAAGGAGGCAGCATAGAATATAAATGTAACAAGTGTAGCGGTGTGCACGAATCAACTCTAAGCGAATTAAAAATGCATATATAAATAGCTGCTATTTTTTTAATGATACACACACGAATGAAAACTGTGCCTATCTGGTCATGAATAAGCAAACAACTTGAATAGTGCATGTCGTATCAGTAATAACTGGATCTAAAAGAAGTGTTTAATGGATGTGCATTCGAGGAACAAGAGACTTTCGTGTCCGTGTAAATTACATATAAGCATGCAGCCAAGCAGATCAACCGAAAGGTTCACAGGCAGAAGAAGCTACAGGCATTAATATAGGTAACCTAATGTGGCTTGGATTATTTATGAACGGCGTTATTGCGGCTCCAGAAGAAGCAGTCGCAATGCAAAGTTGATGAGGAGGATTGCTTTCTCTATGAATCAGTGATTAGTGAACTGTCACAATAGACATTTAGGAAATGCTGCTATTTGGTGTAACTGTAAGGGTCGAAAACATTCTTGGAGATCGCTTTGTAAGTATCCGCATATAGTCTCTTGCTAAAGTTGACAATGCTGTATGCAATATCAATTTAATAATTTCACATAAAATCCAGTGAAGTAGAGATATGCATCATATTATATTCAAATCGCAAATAACAAATATGTACAAATAATGACAACACATAAATTGTAACCTCACAGTCTTATGCACAACAAATTGTATTCAACTTACATCATTGCTAGTCGTTGAGTACAGGAAGCTCAATCAATTCCCATCAAAGCCTTTAGCTGAATGAATTACACATGTTGTAATCTCGATATTACGCCTATAAAACGTTGGTTGATGTTTGCTCGCCTTTCTATACAATCGATGTCACTGCTAGTTGATTTTCATCGAATGGGTATGGCAGAAACAAATCACAATAAGTTGCTAAGTGCAATTGAAGGCACCAATTTAAAGAAGGAGGCCGTAAGCATTCTTTCCAACATAGCCCGTACAATCATTTTCAACACAGTATGCTCAGTTTACTCATGCAGCGAAATATAAATACCAGAACACTTTAAACTCAAGAATTCAATTTACCAATTTACCTTCGGTTAAAACAAAATTACGATACGATCATCAGATTAAAATAAGCTTTACATTGTATTGTATTAATAGTTTGAACATTTAAAGAAACTACAAAATTGTGTAAAGTTTGTATGCAAATGAGGAAAGGAACAACCACAGGTAAGACAAAAGAGCGCAGCCAAATGATTAAAGAAACAATCACAGGTAAGACCAGAGAGCGTAGCCAAATTACGAAAGGAACAAACACAGGTAAAACAAGAGAGCACAGCCAAATTAAGAAAGGAATAATCACAGGTAAGACAAGAGAGCGTAGCCAAATGGCGAAAGGAATTGTCAAAAGGTGAAAGGCCCTGTCTGGTGTTTATGTCTGCCTTAGAACTCAGTAGGTGTCAGTTACATAGACGTCTCGTCACATCCGTACCACATTGACTAGGGGTTACCGACCTTAACGACCCGATGTCCATTTAAAGAAACAATTGTAACAGTTGTATATGAATGTGAGGACGTGGAGTTGTGTTTTTGTAAAAACACAGTTTGTGAAAAGTTCGGTTGATCAAAATCTTTTTTTGCATATGCTTCTTTCACTATCAATTAAGGATTGTGCTAGGAGCAACCTTAAAAAAAGATATGCTTGCAAATACTTATTCAGGCGATAAATAACTGACTCAGATACCCTAATCGGCGAATCAGTTTATTAATAACCTTCGATTATTGAATTCTCAATCTTAGAATTAAACAAAAACGACATTGGATTTCATTAATGGGAGATGAAACAATAATTAATCAAATTAGATATAATTGAACAAATACTTTTACAAATAAGTCTACTGATCCCGCTTTGTAAAATGCACTTACATAATTAACTTCCCTTCCTGCGTATTATAGAACCCAATATAAACATTACTAAAAACTACAAAATATCTGAATGCTTAATCCAATGCACTGTATTTCTTAATATAACTTCATAATTATACATACTCCGCTACACAATGTACTTGCTATTCAATTTCACATATTTGCTTTCGCCATATGTCTAATTTAATTGTTGTCGGTGACATGTAATTATTTGATAATAATGATAACACCAATGATGATACATACAAGGTGTGCATGGCAAACCATTGATGGTACTGCCCATCAAACAGTGTAAGCAAATCCCGAAATTACCAAATGAAAACTAACCCAACGTTTGATAAACCTTTTTCTTTAAGTACAAATTATGTTTGAAATATTTCAGCAAACGCAATTATATAACTTCCAAGTACATCTCCCTTTCTTTTTGAAGCATATCGTCCTTCCCCGGTTCAAACCCTTTTATCTCTATCTCCATCTTGGACTCAGCGAACCATTTAACAAAGCCTTCACCCAAAGCCTCTCTCATGACTTGGTCCTCTTGTAATGCCTTCAGAGCTTCTCTCAGAGTACCGGGCAACTTTCTGGCATCGCTAGCAATTTCTTCAGGCAGCTCCAGATTGCGACGTAGTCCATCCATACCTGCGGCTAATGTTCCAGCCATTACCAAGTAGGGATTAGACGCAGTAGAGGGAATGCGGTTCTCCAGGTAGCAGCCATATCCCTTTACTCTGAGGAAACAATTCCTGTTGTCCATACCCCAGTCAGCTCTTATCGGGTTCGAATCTGCGCTAAAACGACGGTAGCAGTTGACAGTGGGGCAGCAAATGGCAGTCAGAGCGGAGGCGTGAGCAAGAATGCCAGCACACCACTGTCGAAAAACAGACGACATTTTGTTATCGTTTGTATCATCCCGGAAGACGTTGTTGCCATCGGAGTCCATAAGTGAGAGGTTGAAATGCGTGGCGCTTGCAAACGGCAAGTTTTCTATTTGGATTTGACATGAATGTTGCGATGTACCCCTCTTGAATACACACCTCTTTTACCATTTGTTTCAGCATGAAGCTCGCATCTGCCATTTTGATTCCAATCATTGGTACAGTGGCCAGCTCAAGCATGTATCCGTACTCTGCATGGAAACTTTCGATTTCGATTCCAAACTTTTCCAAGTTATCGCATATTGTGTAGAGTAGATGCTCATATCTAACATGGACACCATGAGAGCAATTATCTACACTACTATCTAAAACCTGCTTAGAATCAGAATCTAAAATAATAAACTCGTGTTCCTGACCAGACTTCAATGAATAGCCGAATTCGTCGTGCAGTTTCTGCAATTGCTGACGGGCAATTTGCCGGGTGCATGTTTTCATAGGCACTCCAGTGTCACCAGCGAAAATCTCACAGAGCACACTGCCAACACGCCATTGACGATAAGATGTAGCGCCTTCCTTTGGCTGCTCTGTGCCTTGTAAGAGTCGGAGCGTGTCAGGGATAGGTCTTGCAACATCATTACCGTGAATTGTGAACTCATCCTTCGATGTGTACAATTGGGAACGTGGCCCTTTATGCAACATTCCTGAAACAGGCTACAACATCTTAATCTTGATCTTAGCTGAGACCGGTCGCAGTTTTTGATCTAGAATTCGTGTCTATTAGGGAATATAATCGCATAGTTATCTCCGTTCCATATGGGTCATGAATAGTAAACTTGCATTAAAGGTACGTTTACTCACCGGTAGCGACCCGCAGTCCCTCTTTGAAGAACTGTGCAGCCCGTGCGGCCGGGATCAACTTCCCTCTTTGAATTCCATGAATGTCCGACCAAGTAAAACGTATGAAGTCATAACCCAGAAAACTGCTCTTGTCAGCCATTGTCTTCAAGTTGGTTGCTTCTCACGTGCACAACGCTCTAAGGCTGACATCAAAAATATATTCATTATCATCATTTACACCTTCACCATTATCATGATTAGATCATTATCACCAACGTCACCATCTTCGTCATCTTCATTATCACTATGTTGTATTGTGGGCATAGTACTACCTATTGAATATATGCAAGTCCTTCTGCTCGTTTCCTGAATGGTACTTAATTTACCTTTCGTATACTACAACAAACGGTAACTACGCGGGAGTGTGGTGCGAACGGTTTATTTCCATTTTTATCTTCAATTTTGGTGACACCATGATACTTTCAGCTTATTAGAAAACAATCAAGAATTTACAATAAGATGTAATTATTTTGTTAGCGGAAGTGATGTAATCGACATCCATGAAATTGTACGAAAACGACTGATGCTGTTACTGACAACATTTGACCCAATTTGTTTAACAATCGAACGTATTGAACTGAATTTAAAAGCAATCGAAGTTTTTAATACCATTTTGCAACCATTTTAATTGACCCAACGATTTTCCGATTTGCATTCATCACCCTCATGAAAGAAACCCCAGTTTTATTCGTTATTAATGTTATCATCTCAGAAAATCACAATATGATTTGCTTGTCGGCAGCCTCTATTGCGTTCTCATGTATGCTCTTAGAAACTTTACACGCTAATCAGTGAAACAGGTTGTTAATTATCAACCGATTGGCAAGATTCAATAAGCAAGGAATGTAAATGTTTCAGGGATCCAAAATCGTTACATATCTATTGGCTCTTTCAAGCATATGTCACTATATAAAGTAGGTCAACGGAGTTACTATCGTGTTTTTATGTGGCTATGTAAAGAAACTCCCCCCATCCGCTCGTCCCACTTCCTTGGTGGAGTACATGCAAAGCCGAATGCGCTTAGATGACGGAAAACCACACCACCCAATCGTTCCGCTGAGGGCACAGGCACCCAAGTCAGTTCAACTCGCCGAGTGACAGCGCCATGCATAATAATAGTTAATATTTAATGAGTCAACTGCTGGTTTAATGACTTGACTTGTGTGCCCTTGGCTGAGGGCACAGGGATTTGCATTGGCCTGCCGGCCGCTATCTTCTATGTATACATAAACCCAAGGGGGACAACGATTTCGCCACCAGCTCACAAAACAACTTGCCTAAACCATCTTTAGTCCCGTTTACGAGCCTGGCGCGCCCCATAGCCATTGTGAACATGTTCTTCTACCTAACAAAACCATCCGCCCCAACATTTACCTCCCAAAAGGGTAATTTTCGAGTTCAAACGCTATTTGACCTACGAATAAATTCTAATGGCACTTCTTAAGAAGTCAGCTACTCTTCTAACTAAATCAATGTTTTCTTTAATCCACTGAACGTCGGATAAGCAGTGCACTGAATACTTGAACTTTCAAGTGGCCAAGTATTCAAGGAGCTCTATCAAAGAGTTTATAGCTTCGCTAAGAGGATTCACTCTTCCATTTTGCCTGCCAATACCCCACGCCAATACTCCAACCTCCTGCCCAATGAAAGATAGATCAATATTTGAGCTTTTTCGCAAATTGGCTTGATATTTATTATCTGAGCATTCATGTTCAGAATTGAATGCGCTTCCTTCGAGTGTAAACCAATTCACGAAACGACAAACGACGCGATTGCTCCCGATTTATGTATTGATCACGTCAGTTACTGTACAACTGGTTGGAATCGCCGAATTCAAGGGGTTTTGTATTTCTAACGATGTTTGCAAGTAATCAATTGCATCAAGACATGTTAAATTATATCAATTTGGCTGAAACTATACATTTGGTTGTTAGTGTAAGCAATAACATCAGTGATGTTCATAGAATTCACAATAAAGCACAGAGTAAACGCCCTCTATATTCTACATACACTTTGTCAGTCAATTGGACAGGTCCGTGTTGTAACTAGCCGGCTTTCCGCACAGCAGCCAGCCGCGCCCCGCGAGCCGGGCGCGGAACAGCGGCATCTTTTGTGTAGCGCGAGAGTCAGGCTGTTGTAAACAAACCAGCGCCGAGCAAGCAGAAATGACACCCACTGTACTTCAAATTTATTTTGTGAGAGAACTGTCGGTTATTTACATCAGACATACGTGTCAAATGTTCAGAATAGAATGGGCTTCCTTCGAGAGTAAACAAATTCGCAATAGGAACATTCACGGCGCACAAACGACGCGATAACTTCAGATTTCAGTCGAATATTAATTTTGATTCGTTCGTGACCGGAAATGACGTTAGCGACTTCCCCGAAAGATCTATAATTCGGTTGACGCTCTCCATGGTACCATTTGACCCACATTCTATGACCCTCGAACGAATATTGTCGATTTTATAAGCGATCGAAAATTTCTTGCCAATTGTAGCTGTTTTCCAAACTTTTACCTGCGATTCGTGAGAAAACTACGCATAATTCGTGCTGATATCCTGCGTACGAATGTTACTAGAATTCAAGGGTTTTGGTTTTTTTCTAACGATGCTTGTATCCAGACACGTTAAATGATTACAATTTGGCTGCCACTATAATTATGGTTGTTAGTGTAAGCAATAACATCAGTGATGTTCATAGAATTCACAATTAAGAAGAGAATAAACACGCTCTATATCCATACATTTTGACAATCAATTGGACTTGTCCGTGCTGCGACTTGTCGGCTTTCCGCAGGCAGCCGCGCCTCGCAAGCTGAGCGCGGTGCCACGGCGACTTTGTGCAGCGCGACAGATCGGCTGTTTGCTAGCAAGAGCATGGAGAAATGACACCCACTGTACTTCAAGCTTACTTTGTGAGAAAACTGTCTTATATTTAGAGCAGAAAATTTTACACCTATGCTCAGAATTGAATGGGTTTCCTTCGAGATTAAACCAATTCACAATACGACCATTCACGACGGAGCAACGACGCGATAACTTCAGATTTCAGCCCCGTTCAACATAGATTCGTTCGAAACCGGATATGAAGCAACCGATATAAAAATAAATTGCGGATTAGAACTGATAATAACGATTTTATTAGCAATCGAAAATTTGACGAAAATTGACAAAGTGAAAGTTGCTTTTTCAACTCAACGCGCTTTGAAAACGACATTATTTTTATAGCATATGTCAATAATCAAAATTTGGTAATTGTATCAGCTTTAAGAAAATGCTAATTTTGTTACGATCGGACGATAATTGGTGAATTAATTGCGAAATTAAAAAGATAAGAGATTTTGGCCACCAGAAATTTTCGACATGCTACAATTTTTTTAACAATGGATTATTTACAACTAAGTATATTTTGAAAAAGTTTATAAATACGTTATTCTTTCAGATTATGTCAACTGTGTCAGAATAAAATTCTAAAGCATGGACGTATTGAGCATTAAACTTGTATCATTTTTTGAAAACTTTGATGCTTTCGTGACCGGAAGTGACGACATCAACATCCGTGATATCTCGGAATCCGATTTAAGCTGTCGCGGAGAACATGTGAACCAATTTTTATTACCATCGAACATGTATTGACTGTTTACTAAGCGTTTGAAATATTCATGAAACGTTTGTTCACATTTGGACTGATACCACGATTTTTCAACCTTAGGCGCTTGGGAAAACTGTTGGTTTGTTGGCCACATACGTAATAAGAAAAAGTTTGCAATTAGAATAAGCTACACAATAATGTAAATTTTGTAATCCATCCATCCATATATACATACATACATACATACATACATACATACATACATACATACATACATACATACATACATACATACATACATACATACATACATACATACATACATACATACATACATACATACATACATACATACATACATACATACATACATACATACATACATACATACATACATACATACATACATACATACATACATACATACATACATACATACATATACATACGACGAAGGGATTCGCCAAGTTAAAAATATACCATCGGACATGTATTGACGGTTTTATAGGCGCTCAAAATATTCATGAAACTTATGTTGCCATTTGGACCGATACCACGTTTTTTCGACCTTAGGCGCTTGGAAAAACCGTTGGTTGGATGGCCACATATGTCATTACAAAAAGTTTGCAATTAGGACGAGCTACACAATGGTGTAAACGATGTAACGATCCGACTATTATTAACGGAGTTATTCGAGGTACTAGTTTTCACTTATTCGATGACCTTGACCTTAGTTTTGGGTGAAGGTCAAAACAAAACCTCTCGGTTCTGCGCATTATCCACGCCTAGCGATTGACTAAAAAAATTTGAAACATTCATTCATATATACATACGACAAGCGCGACTAACCGGTTGATATTGGTTGAACGTCTATGTGGAGTTGATGTATATGCGCGGTTGTGGTCTATGTGGTCGATGTGGTGTGGAGGTAGTGTTTGTCGTACAATCACGGAGATCAATAAGACCAGCAAATCAAAATGAGCATTAAAAATGTTAACATACCAGGGTGGAGTGAAAAATTGCTTCCTTTTCTTCAGTTCTGTCAGCCTGTATGTATCAGGTGATTCTGTAGACGATGCGCTGTGGAAGTTTTTCGTCACAAGAATACGGAGTGAAAGAACTTAAAATGATCCAATTCAATTAGGTTACCCACGCATCTGCAGATACCAATGCTCCCCATCTAGGCATATGCGGTCATGGCTCTCATTTTCATGCACTGTCATGGGTGTAGTGTACTAAATTATAGTCAAAGAACTTCAATACCAAGAAGGTGAAACCGGCGACCGCATCCCCATTGCGCGGCGTAGGTTAATACGAGCCTGGCCTGGCTTGGCATTTTTATGTCAACGATGGAGTCATCGAAGCGTGCGAGTCAATGTTAAAGGTGGAAATCGTTGAATTGCAATAATTATAAAGGAACAAGGCCTGAAATAGCTGCTTCTCGTTAAGTCTTATTGAACCTTTACGTCGGGTCGAGTCGGGTCAGGTACGGTAGGGTAGGGTAGGGTAGGGAGGGGGAGAGGAGAGGTAGATATATATATATATATATATATATATATATATATATATATATATATATATATATATATATATATATATATATATATATAAATATATATATATATATATATAAATATATAGAAATAAATATAAAAGAAAACAAAATACATATATATATATATATATATACATACATATATTTAAATATATATTTATATGTGTATTTACATAGCCAGTTTACACAGCTCATCTAAAGACAAACAGCGAAGCAGTACGCCTATCTACGATCAAATAAATACCGTCCTGTTTGATAACGCTTCTTATACCTTTTCTAGAATGATACACGATATGTTCGAGGATCGTAGCAATAACGAGAAGGCTGGCGTACATTGTGCACGGTCGATTGGAGCATCTTTCTGAAATGTCTGCCTCGCGGTATCGCTTTCACCACGATCTAATAAACTTTTGGTCAGCACTGTTGGCTAGGGAACGGGGTGAAATATCATATCGATGCGAAGTCTTTGACTAAGTTTTTATTTTTCCCGTATGTTTGTGCTATCGCAGGATGTGTCATTAATTTGTAATTAAATCTTTTTTGAACAAGGTCTGATATTTCACATTATGCACGCACAAACACACGTCATCCCCACCCTTCCCCCCCCCCACCAGCTTTCGGGCGGAGGCCAACAAACTACGTTATGAAAATCCGTCAGTCATAACGTGATGGACGGGGTTGGTGGGGGCGGGGGGGGATGGACGGGCAGTTTTCAAATCCAGGCCTAGACCATAATATATGTATTTGTATATATACAAAAATATATATATGTATATATATATATATATATATATATATATATATATATATATAATATATATATATATATATATATATATATATATATATATTATATATATATATATTTATATATATATATATACATACATAAATACATGCATGCATGCATGCATACATACATACATACATACATACATACATACATACATACATACATACATACATACATACATACATACATACATACATACATACATACATACATACATACATACATACATACATACATACATACACATACATACATACATACATACATACATACAAAATAACCGGATGATAATGATATTTTTGTGGCACCGTGTCAAGGTCTACATTCTCAATTTGCACAGACGAGTGAACACCACGGCTTGCGCTCGGACGAAAGGGCATTACCGGCTCCATGGCCCTCCCTTTAACGCGAGTATTCAAAGGAATGGAAAAATTTTATTGAGGGGAATACTACGCCTTGGTGATATTGTGCGGTCATGGTTGATGTACAGATGTATGAAGGCGGTTGATGAGGTTTGATGGTTTTGGTGAAGCAGTGGTTATTATCATATGGTGGTGCAGGTTTGGACGGCGGTTGATGTGGGGTAATGGTCGATGTGGGGTAGTGGTCGATGTGGGGTGATGGTCGATGTAGGATTGTGGTCGATGTGGAGTGACTGTCGATATGGGGTGATGGTCGATGTGAGTAGTATATAGACGTGCCCCTACTTACCTCGTTTTTGACGTCGAACGATAGACGAAGTCGATTGCGCAATATATTTTTCGCTGACGATCGCTTCCGGATTCGGTGCGCTATTTTGATAACCTCATTCTATTTTTGGAAAGTGATTTCACCATCTGTTCCGTTATTTTCCGTCCTTGAAATCTTTGCGACCTTAGAATTGGTGACCTCATGGAGGGGCGCTATTTTGGATGAGGTCATTCTATTTTTGGAAAGTGATTTCACAATTTTCGTCAGATATGTCGTCATAGTTTGCTGAGCTAAGCTAAGTGATGGGATAGAGGGTGTATATAAAACGGGAGAGTGTCTCAGTTCTGCGTTCAGTTATAATCATGGCTGCGAAACGGATGAGCGACGCGGACTTGTTAAAAGCGGTAGAACAAATTGAAATGGAGGAAGTGAAACCACTATACACACGATACTTTGCACAGTATTCGATAGTGGTTTGGAATAAAGATGTAGTGTTTTTGAAAAACAATTTCAAGAAATGTCACATAGAGTTTGGGATGCACTGTGTATTGGACTGTGGTTACGAAATAGCTGCTGTCACAGAAACAATGAAACAGTTAGAAGCGGGAGAGGAGAGTCGTGTCGAGGTCTCTATTGGTGCAGACGTGACGATGAGTGTTCGATACCCGATCCCTATGGTGCTGATAAAGAAAGGCCAGGTGACAATGCAAATGGACAGTTACTCGTGGTATATGTTTGTAGAAGCGTGGGAGGAGTTGAAACAGCTCTACGGAACCCACGTGGTGAGAGCAAAATTAATGGAGGAATATCTGATGGTGGTGTACACAGACACGCTTGTCGATTTAATCGAAGCTCTAATACCAGAAAAATGCCATGGCTGTCAGATCGACCACCCGAGTCAGCGACAGCATAATCTTTGTTTGATGGCCGAACCTGAAGAACAAGTTCGGATGTGTATGACGGATGCTCTCGAGCGTGTTGACGAACACTATGTATCAAGTTTATGGGAATTAAGTATAGGTTTAATTGACCCCTGCCCCTCGTGGATGGAACGTAGCAAATGGTTGTGTGTGGACTATAGGAAATATTGGTTGGAGTCGGTGAAATCAGATATTGAAATACGTGTAATTAACAGATTGTGTAATAAATGAGTGAAAATACAGGCCTGTGTTTGTTTCTTTTAATTATTATTTGGAATGTATGTTATAAAGAGTTCAAATTTGGTGGGTGGTCATTTATGGCTAAGATAGTCAGAGAGTAACATCAACATGACGGATGCGTATAGCAGGTGGTCTGTTTTAAAAGACAAGTTACAGATGCATGCACAACTAACTCGAGAACTGAGAGACAATAAGATCTATAGACAAATTAGTATAAATCAACAGCGCTTGATGGAGTATGGTTACGATTTTGATACGGCTCTTAGTAAAGCGATCGAAGCTAGAGAGTGTTTAATGGATCGTCAGTTAACTGCATTCGTGTCTGAAGATGAGGTAGATTAATGTAATTATAAATATCTGATTATAAATATCGGTTAACAACAAGTTTACTGGTAGTAGAGTTTGAATCTTTAAAGCGACGACATGGATACTTGTGTAGAATGTGACGAATGTCAGAGAGTCGCTGAGACTCAACAACCATATAGACCCAAGTCACCTGCTCAGGGTAAACACAGAACCCTGAGGTTACGGCGTTGTCCTCTGTGTCAATGTGGGTTTGTAACGAAGGCGCTTTTGACCCAACACTTGAAATATCACTGTAATTATAAGCTCTACATATACAATCGAAACTTAAGGAAAACAACAGGCACAACAAAGCAGAGGAAGGTTGTGACGTAATCGGAAAGCTTAACTTCCACGTTCGAAGAACCCCACAACCCCGGTGTGCGTGCGATACCACGTGATTTACCGGATCTGAAATTAATTTGTCACGTGATCATGACAAACCGCTGACTACAGCTAAATCAATTCGTCACGTGATCATGAAAAAAGCGCTGACATCAGCTTAATTAAGTCGACACGTGATCATGAAAAACCCCCTTACATTAGCTCGATCAGGGGATAAATAAGCGAACACGGACAGCTTTTTGTTTCATTCAGGATGGCAGAGGAGAACAGCGAGGAGTGTGATTACATTGACGGACCGTTGTATACCAGTCGTCGTAGTGGTCGCTTTCAAATTTCACAGTGGTGTAGTAACCCCCAGATGATTTGATCAATGATTTACACATTCGCGATCGAAGGAGCGGACAACAAATAAAATTACCCTCAAATGCCTTTCTCAGAAGCGGGACGGCTCTTACATCACTCACCTTATCGTTGATTGACTCGGAAGCTGGCCAATCGGACGTTGATACGTAAGAAACCATTAGTGACGATGTAATTGGTCGAGTGAAAAAGCCCCAGTCCCCTATATTGAAATTACCCGTGAAAGCGTGACCATGTGCTTTGATAGTTTCAATTGGTGGCAGCTCATAAAAGCTTACCAAGACCTATCAGCACGCGCACAAAAGATGGATGACCAAGGAACGTCGCCTGATGGGTGGGATATGATAATTAGCCTTTACAGTGGTTTGATGAAGCCATTGTTATCTGACATATCTCAAGAACCATGCGTCGTGTGTGGAACGGGCGTATGTCAAGCCGAGAACCAACAAAAGATGTATTCACATTGCGTTGGAAGAGCCTTGGATAAGGTGGACGAACATCACGTCACTTTATTATGGCGCTTGTTGTGTGAGCAACACAATTCGACTGAACTGTGTCTTTGGCTCTCTAGAGAGTATCGACGTACCATGTTAGGTTTTTGTGTGACCACCGAACACTGGTCTAAAGTCTTAATGGGGGAACCTTATGACTGTAAATATAATAAAATTATTAGACGCATGAATAAATATGATTGGTGATTGAATAAAAAGTGATGATATACTTTAATTGAATTTCTTTTTGAGTTCTACTTATCACGACACTATTTACCTATCCTATCTATAAAAAGAGTGGGGAACTGTGAATGATAACTCAGTATAAGAATGGATCGAGCCTTAAAACACCCCTTTAGTTGCGTGATAGCTGGTCCGAGCGGCTGTGGAAAAAACTTACTTTGTGAGTGAGTTTAATCAAAGGTAGTCACATTGAGCCACCACCCGACCGAATCGTGTGGTGTTTCGGAGAGTGGCAAACAATGTACACTCAACTACCGCACGTGGAATTTGTAGAGGGATTGAATTTTGAGACAGATCCTCAACAAAGAACCTTGTTGATCATCGATGATTTGATGGAAGAAACTGACGAACGCGTCACTCGCCTATTCACCAAAGGGAGTCACCATGGCAATCTTAGCGTGTTGTATTTAGTACAAAATTTATTCGGAAAGAATAAAGAACATCGAACAATCAGTTTGAACGCTCATTATTTAGTGGTATTTAAGAATCCTCGGGACGCTTCACAAATCATGCATTTAGCCAAACAAATGTACCCGCGAAACATCAAGTATGTACAAGAAGCCTTTTCGGATGCTACTTCGCAACCTCACGGTTATTTGTTTATCGATTTGAAACAGGCAACACCAGATCACTTACGGCTACGAACTGACATACTACGACCCAATCAAGTTGTATACCTACAGAAATAAATACCGTCGATCGTCGGACGACCGCCATTCTTATCGTTAGACATAGATCATGGCAGAGCGTCTCAGAAAACACGCTGATACATTACGAGTGATGGCTAAAGCCTAAACCCCCTGCCAATAGGGCTTTGATTCACACGGCTGACAAAGAATTGATAAATTGTCTATGTGAATGTGCACTCAATGTTTAAAAAGGAAACGTATCCTTGACTTCAGTTCAGAAGCGTAAATTAGCCCGATACAAACAAGGTCTGCGCGCTTTGATCTCACCTAAAACTAACGTCAAGAAAAAGAAAAGAGTATTACAAACCGGTGGTTTTCTTCCGGCGTTATTAGGACCTATTTTAGGTATCGCTGGTCCGTTGTTAGGCAAACTATTGGGCTAAAATTATGGCTAAGAAAATGATGTTGGTTGATCCCCGGGTATTGTCAAGTGGGCGTTACGATCAAGCTCCCACTGTCGACGTGTTATCCAACTTGGATGCGGAGATGAGGGATGTCCTGAATCGTAGTGATTTATCGGAGGAGGCTAAAGTAGAATCTTATAACCAAATTTTAACAAAATTTTACCGCCAGCACAGAACCCCGACACCTCACACAGCCTTAGCTAATACCCCGCCCCACACACCCAAACAAGAAGATGTGTCTATTGCGGAAGTTGTAGAAACCATCCCTGATAAATTTCAGAAAAAAGGGCGTTTGCTATTAGAACGCCTTCGAAAAAACCCAGACGTGGGTTGGAATGAACGAGGGGAATTAACGATTAAAGGACAAGCCGTTATTGGGACTAACGTGGCGGATTTGGTTAACGATGTGTTGAGACGACGTAAACACTTTGAACCAGAGGGTTGGAAAAGATTTGCTGAAGCGTTGCGAGACTCCTACATTCCTCAAGATTTAGTAGGTCACCCCGATCGATGGAACTATATCCGACAGGGTGCGATGCAAATAGATAAAAGACCTGGTGAGGAGGAGCCTGTAACACAAAATTGGATGTCATGGAGAAGTTAAGTGTGCACCGGCCGCGTATGGAGGGGTGCAGCCATTGGTTAGAGCTACGAAACTCAAAACAAAGGCAGTCAGACAATGGATGGGCGAGCAAGATGCCTATACATTACATAAACCGATCCGTCGTCGATTTCGAAGACGACGCGTCATAGTCGGGGGAATTGACCATCAATGGCAAGCCGATTTAGTGGACATAGCTCGCTTAGCCAAACAGAACCAAGACATGAAATTTCTCTTGACCTGTATCGATGTATTCTCGAAATATGCGTGGGTGATACCACTAAAAAATAAAACGGGTGACAGTTTGATTCGAGCATTTGAGAGTATATTAAAACAAGGGCGGAAGCCCCTGTGTTTACAGACCGATAAGGGTGGAGAATTTATCAACCGTAAATTTCAGACATTTCTTAAGCAGCAGGGGATTCGCTTTTTTACCACCCACAACGAAGAAACCAAAGCTAGCATAGTCGAGCGGTTTAATCGTACGTTAAAAACTAAAATGTGGCGTTATTTTACCAAACACAACACCAGTGTTTATCTACCGGTTCTGGCTTCGCTGGTGAAAGGATACAACGTCAGTTATCACCGCAGCATTAAGCGCCCCCCCCCCCCCCCCCCCCAGTCTCGGTGCATAATCAAGAAGACACGTGGATGACATTATACGGGGAACGCTCTGATGAGGTTAAACGACCACGGTATGATATCGGGGATCGTGTCCGCATCAGTCAAGCACGGGGTAAATTTAAAAAGGGTTACACTTCCAATTGGGGCGAGGAGTTGTTTCGGGTGGAGAACGTTCACTTAGGCTCCCCTTATGTGTATACGATAAAGGATGATAATGACAAAGTGTTAGAGGGAACATTTTACGCGGAAGAATTACAGAAAGTGAATGACAAAGCATGGTATAGGGTTGAAAAAATTATCAAAGAACGTAAACGTAAAGGACAAAAACAATACTTTGTCAAGTGGTTTGGCTACCCTGCCAGTTTTAATAGTTGGGTCAGTGGTGTGGAGCTGTATAAAAACTGAGATTTGGAACAGAAGCGTCATTAGGATGGAAGATCAGAGAAGTGATCGGGTGTGGACCATATTTGGTCGGGAAATTCCGAAAGCCGAAATCGCGTTTTTCACACAAATCCTCATTTTATATACCGTAATCATCGTCAGCATCTACAATCTAATGGCGGGTAAAGGAGAGTAAAGGGTAATTTGTGGACTGCTCTGTTAAGCAGTAGCTTAGGGTACATTCTTCCCAACCCCACTTTGAAACATAAAGCGACGTCATGAGTTTCTTTCTGACCCTACCTTCCAACAGTTCAATGAATTATCACCCCAACAACACGCTGACACGTTACTTTACTCAATTGCCTAAACCCATACAATTAAAAGGTAATTGGGAGGTGGGATTAGCAGAAATTCAGTACCCTGTTTCCTGGTACAACATCGGGGACAATGTCGGTTTTGTCATAGTGGATGAGCGAGCTGGATACCATACGATAGACAGACACTTGGAAGGGGATCCTTTGGTCGAGTCCTTGGTCGTTCGCCTGACCCCCGGTTCCTACAGTGCTGAACAATTGATAGACAGGATCAATATGCACATCCGCAAATCGCATCTCAGAGGCGTGGTTCGATTTCAATTCAATTCCCACTCACAGACCGTGAATGTAAAAATAACTGATCCCAAACTTCAAGTTGTCATGACCGAAGGTCTTCGTCAAATATTGAGGTGTGAGGAATGTCTTTCGCTTTACGATTCTCAAACTGATTACAAGCCTAATGTATTTCGAGGGTTGTACGCACTGTACGTTTATTGTAGTATAATTGAATCTCAAGTGGTCGGTGACACGATGGCCCCCTTGCTACGCACAGTTCCTGTGGACTACGACCGGGTGCACAAAATGGTGACCCAGACATACGAACAGATATTTTATTACCCTGTGGGCACCAAAACCTTTTGTACCATAGAAATTGATATAAGAGACGACACGGGTCAGTCCGTGGCATTCGAAGACGGACATGTGATGGTGACTTTACATTTCCGTGAAACCAAGAAGAACTTAATTTGAGTCTCATGGCATCACCATCATGAGTTTCTTTCTGACCCTACCTTCCAACAGTTCAATGAATTATCACCCCAACAACACGTTGACACGTTACTTAACTCGACTCCCCAAAGCTGTACAGTTGGAAGGGGCTTGGGAAGTGGGATTAGCGGAAATTCAGTACCCTTACACGTGGTACAATGTTACTGAGGACGAGGGGTTGGTCGTCATGGATCGTGTGGCTGGTGCGCTCAATCTCCCCCCGGATATCTGTTGCAGTGAGCGATATGACATTGTGAGTGAATTTGCAGAGGCCCGTCCCAAATATTTTCACATTACCCCTGGTTTTTATACGACCGGATCGTTGATAGAAGCCTTTGCAGCCAAGTTAAAGGAGCAAAATGAGGAGCGAGTGCGTCTCACCTACAATCGAACACGACAGACAGCAACTATGACCCTAGACAATGAGTCAGTTGTAGTTTACATGGACGAGGGGTTGCGTCAAAGACTCGGTTTTGAAATGGGGATTTTTGAGAACAGTCAAGTCGGTCAGCACATTGTTGACCCTGATCGAGGCTTGTACGGACTCTATGTCTATTGTAATCTCATCGAAGCTCAGGTGGTAGGAGACACTGTGGTCCCCCTTCTGCGTATTATTCCAATCGATCACGATCGTCGCGGGCAGTTGATCAACTCCACGTATAAAAAGATATTTTATTACCCGATAGCCACCAAGACTTTTTCTACTATAGAAATCGATATAAGAGATGACACGGGTCGACCCATTCCATTCGAATCTGGTAAAGTGACAGTGACGTTACATTTCCGTAAAATCAAGAAAGCTATATATTTTGAAAATCATGGCTGATATTTACACCCCGTATTACCTGAACCAAGGCGGGTGGAGGGCTCCCCGTGTTTTCCGGTGCCAGAAGTCAGCGTGGACATGGCCTTGGTAATGTGGTTGGTGGTCTGGCTAAAATGGTGTTACCGCTGGTTCGAAAAGTTTTACCTGTCGTTAAAAAACACGCCTTGAAAACAGGAGTGAGGGTGGTTGGAGATTTGTTGGGAGGGAAGTCTCTGAAACAGTCGGCTAAGAAACGATTGTTACAAACCGGAGAGGAAGTGTTCAATCAAATAGTTCCACCCAAACAACCGCGTCGCCGACCACCATTCTCTATAAAACGACTCGCACGAGGTAGGAACAGTAGTTCACGCGGTCGTCGTGGAACAACTCGGAGGTTGCCAAAAGATATTTTCGGTTAGATCATGGCACTGGTACACCCCCAATCTTGTCCCCGTGTCAAAAGTGAATTAGACCTATTTTCGATTCCCCCAACTCAAAGCAGTGTCGATCATGGATCGTGGATCGAATTCCATCCGGTAGCTGCTTTAGGTTCGGGTCCAGTCGAATTCTACATCAGTGGGTCGGGTGATGATTATATCGATCTGAACGACACGTATTTACAAGTGAATGCCAAAGTGGTGAAAAAGGATGGGGAGGTTTTGGAGGCTGACAGTGCTGTAGCACCCGTTAACCTCTGGTTACACTCACTCTTTTCCCAAGTCGATGTCTCTCTCAACGAAAAACTTGTGTCCTCCTCGACAAACACATACCCGTATCGCGCTTATATGGAAACGCTATTGAGCTATGGTTCGGAAGCCAAAAACTCTCAGTTAACAGCTAGTTTATGGTACAAAGACACCCCAAAACACATGGACGCCATGGGTGGTACTCACAACAAGGGGATGATAGCTAGAAAGGAACAAGCTCAAGAGAGTCGCATTGTGGATATGATGGGCAAATTACATTTAGATTTATTTAGTCAAGAACGCTATTTATTAAACGGCGTAGATTTGAAGTTGCGATTAGTACGCAGCGGTGACAGCTTTGCCCTTATGACCAATCCTGCAGATGGATTTGCCCCTAAAATAGTTCTGCAATCCGTGACCTTATTCGTACGCAAAATAAAGTTGAACCCCACCGTGCAACTAGCTCACATTAAGGCTTTAGAACGAAGCCCAGCTAAATACCCCATAAGACGCATAGAAACCAAAGTGTTTTCTGCATCTCAAGGAGCTATGACGATCAATCAAGAAAATTTATTTTTGGGTCAGTTACCCAAACGAATTGTAGTTGGAAGTGTTGATAATAGGGCGTTCAACGGTGATTACACTCAGAACCCCTTCAACTTTAAGCATAACGACCTCACATTTTTAGCTCTGTACGTTGACGGGCAACAAGTGCCCGCAAAACCATTACAGCCCGATTTTAATCACCATATACACCCGCAGTTATGCTAATTTATTCATTAGCACTGGACAACTCTATCAAGACGAAGGCAATGCCATAAGTTGGAGTGATTATCCCAATGGCTATACACTATTCGCTTTTGATCTGACCCCCGACCTGGGCGATAGCGGCACTCATTTTAATTTGTTGAAACAAGGAAACGTGCGCTTGGAAATGCGTTTTGGTACGGCCCTAGAACGTACCATTAATGTCATTGTGTATGCCGAATTTGAAAATATGATTCAAATTGACCGAAACCGTAACGTTCTGTTTGATTACGCTGCCTAACAATGGATACCAGGCAATTACACGAGCTCTTACAAAAAGACGCTTTCACTCGAGCTACTGTGCGCGGAGTGTTTGCGCGGAATAAATTACCCCACCATGTCAACTACCCCAGCGGTTTCGTTTGTAATACGGATCCAGCTTCCAAAAAAGGCAAACACTGGATTGCTATTTTCATTGATCATAATGAACGAGGCGAATATTTTGATTCTTACGGACTACCTCCTATTCATAACGTATTTGTGAAGTTCTTGACCAAGCATTGTGTGAACTGGACTTATAATACAAAGCCATTACAAGACTTTAATTCCAATACTTGTGGACTTTATTGTTTGTATTATTTAAAGAGAGGATGTCGTGGAATAAGTTTGAACCAATTGCTGGCTGTATTTACCGACGATTATTCAACCAATGATAAGCTGGTGACATGTTTAATTCAAGGCAAATAAACAACGCGTGTTGAAAATGTACGACGTTTTTATTCTTAGTTTCTCTCACAGCCTTTAAACATCAATTTTTTACAGAGCGCACATCCATCGATTACATAACACCTTCACTTCAATTTATTACATAACAACACATATCAATTTCTTAAATAGCATATTAATGTATCACACATCTAAAGGTTTAGTGCTTACACCGTCTGCATTCACAATTCTCTTGGGGTAAAAATTACTTAATCCATCTCTAATTTGCGTATACGAATACATTGTGTTATTGTTAATGCGAAAGCCACGGTTCACACCGCGCCCCGATTTTTGTTCTCTCAGCACATTCATATATTTCTCCTTGTTCAGGTGGTTTTGACGCTTATTGAGTCCTTTACACGAGGCTTTATCGGTAGTTCCATAACAGTAATAGGTTTTACTGCACAGTCCGATAAAACCATCTCCACTCCACTCCTCTTTAAATAACCCCGGGGTACGTTTATCATATTTTTGGCGGGTCACACAGCACGGTTGAGGTACCCACGGGGTTCCGTTCGTTTTACACTGTATAAAGTCGTTGTTGTGATCATCACACGCTACAGCTGGCAACCACTGAGGGTATTCTCTGTAAAATTGTTCTTTCATGTTGGGTTTGATGACATCTGTTAGATGACTACTACTAAGAGCGATATAACTACTATCAGTGTCCATCTGTACATAGGCAAAATCAGATCTCGCGACATACTTGTCAATAAAATCATAGTAAAATTCCAGCATTCTTAATTTGGCGTATTGATAAACAAAATAGCCTATTTGTTGGGGTAAGTTGAGATTAATGGTGGTTTTGGCCATGTCGATTTCAAATAGGTTGGGGGTTAATTCATTCAAGGCTCTGAATCTTTTGTCGTTGATCAATTTCTGACCCTCTAGGTAGTCGGCGTATCTAACATCACGGTTTTTAGTTTTATCCGTGACGCATTTACCTACAAACATAGACAAATAGTATAAATCAACAGCACTTGACGGGTATTTTTTTTTTTTTTTTTTTAATCATAAATTTGAAATAAATTTGAAAGTAGCAATTAAATCAATATATTTTACAATAATACATTTTAGTATATTTTTACCATAGGCCGAATTTCCAAGTAGCTTAAAAGTTTCGGCTATAACGGTCTGACTCGGGTCGACATCACCCCCACGTCTACACACAAACAAGAACATTATCAAAAATAAAATTCAACGCTTGAAAGAGTATATCATATATAACTATAAGAGTATATCATATATATATTCGTACATACCTGGCGTCTGATACGGTCTCGGCAAATCGTTTGAAACAGGCTGTGGGTTCATACTCCAGTGTTTGGTATATCTTTGTGATCACCAGGCCATGTTCCAAGTACCATTTCAGTAGTGGGCTAGCAAGCAATATTTTCACACCTTTGTAGCTCCCTATCAACGTCCGCCATTCCGTCTATTTGAAAATAAATAATGAAAATCGTTATGACATCATAGTGATCGCAACAAAATACATTATGATCCCACGCCCCTTGTCACCTTGTGTACTTACTTTCATAATGTCCCGTTGTTCAGCATAGTCTCGCATAAAGGGTCCGATTTCATCTCGGGTCAGTTCAGTGTTTTTGAATATAGGGGTCATTTCACTAAAATAGTCTTTAAGGGTTTCTGGTACGTGTATATCTACTTCAGCCATTCCAAAAAAGGTTCCGTCACGTATATTGGCTATGAGCTGTTTTTCCGTCAAACCGGTTTGTGGTGGTTGAGGTCGACTGTACGTGAACGCTTTGATCTGAGGGTCTGTTTTTCGTTTTTTCGTCCATTCACATTCCCACACAGCTACGACATCATAACCTAATCCTCTCAAATACTGGGTATTTCTTTCTGTTTCGGTATATAAATCACTCATTAGTTTTCCACTGATGGGGCTATGGGTCAATTTCAGACACGGACAGCCATGCCATACACATCCGTGAAACTGATATACTGTTTGCGTTTCTTTGCACCAACCGTCTACGGGTAATCGCCGGGCGCCAATTCGTTTTTCCCCTCTGTTTAGACGATGTTGTATATTTGATTTTGTGAGCTGTGTGCTATCCAAGCCAACCATTCATCCGCTACACCACGTTTTCGGGTCTGAATTGGTTTAAACTCAGGCGCGTGACGTCGGGTCGGAAAGTTGGCTGGCATGGGTTGAGACAAGGCCCACAGATACAGCGCATTGGCATCATAACCTACGATTCCTTCACACAACTTCGCTTCATTTCCGTTCTGTTCACGCCTGATGTAAGTTTTTCCTTTTTCGTGGTAACGATGAAAGATGATTGAGGGTCCGCCCACTATTCCATTTTTAATCAACCAATAGATGTCGTTGTTCTTTTCGTCAGGTAAGGTAAAATAATCTTCCAAGTCTTGAAATAAATATCGCATGGTTAATCCGGGCACTGATATTCCATCCTTCAACATATCTATACCTCTCTCACTGTAAAAACTACTCTGTTTCTCTATGGCTTCCAGAAACGGTTCGACATCTAAATTGTTGTAATATATCAAAAAGTCTTTAAAAGTCTGCATATGACCTGCTTCCCACGCATCTTGACATTCAGCGTATTGGTCAGCTGTAATATTTTCTTGTTTTAACGCACTGTAAAAAGCTGCATGGGGTGGTAATTCTGTGTGGTTCAAACGATCGAGTGTCACCCATTCATACGGGAAATATTCCTTTTTCTGTTCGCATTGAAAGGCTCGTAGGTATTTGTCGTATGTATATCCAGGTGCAATAAAGTTGGTGATATCCAAAAATCGTACATGGTCCGTTTCAATGCACATGAATGAGTTATTTCGTTTGATGGTATACTTGATCGATGAATGTTCTTGCAGGTAAGTTGTCAACGGTATTTTCACAACGTTGAGGTCATAATTCGATGAGTTGAATCCGACTAACAGTAATAATACTGTAAATAGTTGTCAAATTTGTTCTGTAATTTCTGCAATGGATGTTCTCCCTTGACGACCGGATCAAGTTGATACGCTTCATTGATTTTCTCTTGTAACTGGGTTAGGGCAGCTTCGTATTGAGCAAGCATCAGTAGATAGGCAGCGTTTGATATCTCCTCTATATACATCATCATTCTGTCAATCAATGTTTGTGCGTTTCCTTCCGTTACAAAGCATTTTGGTTCTGTATAATCAGGTACATTGCTGCATACACTCACTGATAACGGTACGTGTTTTTGGTCCCAGGTGACTTTGGGTGAATTGACGGGTAGGTTGTCTTCTCCAAAATAACTTTCAAAATCATAGGTGGCTCTGTAAGGGTAAATACTGTCTTCTATTTCGATTCCTTCGTCCCGTAACGCTTCAAAGATAGTGGGTGGTAGATGAAAAACACCGCCTGGGTACTTGTATTTGGTTTCCACAGTACATATGTTTTCGTGGCGATGTAGTTTTTTCTCACTTTTCCACAGCTTCTGACAGGTACCACAAATATATGATTTGCTATAAAGGTCAAAGTTTTTTATGTAACTAAAGTGATTTTCGTACAGGTTCAATTTCAAGGTCGAGGCGAATTTTGTACGCGTTCGCTTGACCAAAGTAGCTACCTGAAACACATATAACAAATCGATCACATCTCATATTTCCATTTCGATATCAAATGATTACATCGTTTATGTTGTTACTTCTGTTTAATCACTACAAGACACACTTACTTGATTCTCGTCTAGCGTATACACGGTGATATTCACTTCGAATTGTTTTGCTAGTCTTTCGACGTCTTCAAGAGGTACACCCGCAAATGTTTTTTTCTTTTGTTTGGGGTAAGCAGTCTTTAACAATGTTTTTTCTGCGTTCTCTAGACTCCTGATCTTCGCTCCTCTGTGTAAGGCCAGTGCCCTGAAAAAGCACAATCGGTCTTGATATGGTTTACCCGTGGTTTTCTTTCGGTCTAACAAGTTGATGGCTCTGTTTGTTTTCAGGTGTTCCGGTATAACAGGTGATCACGTGATCTTCGATTGGGTTCACAAAGATGGTCAAATTAGTCACTTCCTCTACACTCCATTTCGAATCCGGTCGTTGGTTCTGGGCGTAGGTTAAAATATCTGTTTGTGTTATTGCATCTATAGCCCTCTCAAAATCATCGGCATTCCGTACGACTAGAGGGGTTGGTAGCATACGATGGTTATTGACGGACGAATGAAAGTACCGCAATTCATCTGATTCTTTGTGACGTAATAAGAATCCATAACTCCCGTTGATTTTAAAGGCTGAATCGCATTCCTCAAATATATACTGGTTGAGGTTGGGCACATCTTCTGATAAACTATAATTGTAAACAGTTTGCAGGCTTCCAAATCGCGTATGAGTCCGTATAGCTCGTTCATTCGCAGCCAACACAGCTTCTGTCGACACAATCATCGATAATCTGTCAATATAAATATCACCCAAAGTCATAAAGCTTTCCATTACGTCATTCCTCAATTCTACCGGTAATAGACCTATCCTTTAATAGACCTACCCTTAGCGTTGTCGACTGTAGCGCCATTTCCAGTTTGTGTCGGGGGGCTGTGTTGAGCGTTGTTTAACAAATTCAGGGCTGCATTGGCCTGTTCAATTGCATAAGTGTCCATAGCGGCGTGTAAAATATCTTCGTCTCCCGTCAACACTAAAACACACACGCGTAACAAAAATAAATAAATAAATGATGTATACGTGGTAATTCTATAATTCAGGTATAGAAATAAAATCATACTCACTGCTTTCCATCTCGATTTGTTCTACCGCTTTTAACAAGTCCGCATCGCTCATCGGTCTACTGCGTTTGCACACATCCTTGAAAGCTTCTAGCTGTCTCTTCTCAGCCATGGTTATAACTGAACGCAGAACTGAGACACTCTCCCGTTTTATATACACCCTCTATCCCATCATTTAGCTTAGCTCAGCAAACTAATGACGACATATCCGACGAAAATTGTGAAATCACTTTCCAAAAATAGAATGACCTCATCCAAAATAGCGCCCCTCCATGAGGTCGCAAAACCAAGGTCGCAAAGATTTCAAGGACGAAAAATATTCGAGCAGATGATGAAATCACTTTCGAAAAATAGAATGATGTCACCACAATATCTGAGGTGAATGCGAAATCGACTGACAGCAGGGTTGACAATGATATACGCTTGAGTAATTTTAGCGCTAAGGGGGGGCAACTCACAATGACTAATTTATCAAATCGTTTGACATGAGTCGTTATTTAATTAAGATAGATGCGCATCGTGAATTCAACGATCGGTAAATCACATTACCAGCTTGTGTAATTATACCACAGATTCATCAAGTCCGATTAATAGCACAAACACCAGTATAACATTTATATGCATATATATATATATATTTATTTAAATTTTAAAAATATTTAATTCTAACTAATTTCTTCTATCTTCATCCTACAAACAAAAACAAAATATATTTTATTCTCTAAGAATAAACCAAAATAAAATTCCAGAGAATCTTAAACATTTGCAGTACTCACGGTTCTCTTGTAAAAGATGTTTGGGTTCCCTGCAAACAAAGAAATATAGACTTACAACAGATACAAAAAAATCAACGAATCTATACTATGATATAGCGTGCTTTAAGCAAATACTCACAGTACGGGATAGGCCGTTACGAGGGACCCGCCCTTCGTAATAACTTTAACCCACTTGGTAGGGGCCGAGTCAAATCCAGGATATGATCCTGTAACGCCAACTATATCGGCAAAACGCTTATAAGAAATAATTTTATGAAAGCCAAAACATTCCTCCAAATCGGGATTATTCAACGTTTGTTCCACTAATTCCGGATAATTTGGTTTATTAAATCTTGATTTTGTCGGATCCGTTGAAATACAATGGTTTTTATGGATATGTTCCATTATGACAAAATATAGATGAAAACTATTTGGAAGTAAAGTTACCATCCGCTATTTGTAACCCATAACTCCACCCCCATTTTGAGAAATATCCAATGGTCAACTTTTAATCCATCTGTCGTTAAATTCTCAATGAGAGTTAGAACACAATTAAAGACATCTGTCATTTTTCCCTCCTATGTAAGACTCATATGCTAGTAAGATTCATTCACGTGAAAACTTCAATCGACCAACATATCTAACAAAAATTGACTTTTAATAGCCATTTACAATCTCCTCAATAAAACTATCGAAAATGACCTCACCCAAATACCGCCCATTCATCACATCAGGTCGAAAGTCAACAACCTTCCTAAGGACATAGCCCCAAATGAACTCACTCGAATACCGTACATTGCGCGAGCCTGCTAAGGTCACCAATTCAATATATCACCACATGTCATGGGATAAAGGAAGTTAATAGCAACAAATCACCTCGTTAACACCGTCTTCATATCTGAACAGATGGTGAATACTCCACTAACATTAACGCTATCCTTCACTTCTCTTTCAACACCATTACCGCTAATTGACTTTTAATACCCATTTACAAACTCCTTCTCAATAAAACTCCCAAAAATGACCTCATCCAAAATAGCGCCCCTCCATGAGGTCACCAATTCTAAGGTCGCAAAGATTTCAAGGACGGAAAATAACGGAACAGATGGTGAAATCCAAAAATAGAATGAGGTCATCAAAATAGCGCACCGAATCCGGAAGCGATCGTCAGCGAAAAATATTTTGCGCAATCGACTTCGTCCATCTTTCGACGTCAAAAACGAGGTAAGTAGGGGCACGTCTACATACTACTGATGTGATATGGTGGTCCGTGTGGGGAAGTGGTCGATGTGCGTTGGTGGTCACTGTGGGGTGATGGTCAATGTGGTATGGTGGTCAATGGGTGGTGGTGGTGGATGTTTGGAAGGCGGTTGATATGGGGTGATGGTTGATGTGGGGTGGTGATGGTCAAAAGGTGGTGTTGGTGGATGTTTGGACAGCGGTTGATGTGGGATGGAGGTCGTTGGGAGCAGTGGCCGATGTGGGATGGGGGTCGATGTGGGCCGATGGTCTTGTGGGGTAATGGTCGATGGGTGGTAGTGGTCGATGTTTGGATGGAGGTTGATTTTGGGTAGCTGTTGATGTGGGGTGGTGGTCGATGTGAGGCGATGGTTGATGTGGGGTGATGGTTGATGTGGGGTGGTGATGGTCAATAGGTGGTGGTGGTCGATGTTTGGACTGCGGTCGATGTGGGGTGGTGATCGATGTAGGGTGATGGTCAATGTGAGGTGATGCTCAATGGGTGGTGGTGGTGAATGTTTGGACTGCGGTCGATGTGGGGTGATGGTCGATGTGGGATGGCGTTGATGTGGGATGATAGTCGAACATTTTTCTGAACCAATGGAGGAGAAAGTATGAATCGAAAGAGGGAGTGTTCAAGTAAACAGATAAAACGACCCGGCTCAGTATGGTTATCTTCGTATCTGAACGCAGATACCCTGTCACTACATGAGTCCATATATGCGACGCTTGGCTGAACTCACATTTTAAAGCGCTGTCATGGTGTCGTTTCTAAATATAATGTGGTCGTTTGCCAGGTATTTAGGAGCCAGTTTCAACCGTTTTCATCGTTGTGCCGTAATACATAGTAGCCCTATTTTGTGCCATCACCACACTTTTGGCTTTTTAAAAATTTTCAGGAATTTACAACTACATGTAATGAGTTATTTGTTCAAAATAATGAGGGTCATTAACGATACGGGTATTAACTGTGGTGATACGGAGAGTTAATTTAAGCTGGAATTTTTAAAATATGTATCAATTACATCACCCTATATATAGGCAAAGTTTTCAATTGCATTTTACCTCAATAATATGTAAACTTTTGAACAATCGGAGTATTATCAACGGAGGGATTAAAATCTAAACTTGCGTCTATTTTTCGAATGTTTGTTGCGTTAGCAACCGGATGTTACGTCATCGCCTCCATGAATCTTGCGCCTTGAGCTGTCTCTGAGAACATGTGGCCCAAATTATATTGCCACACGACATGTTACTAAAGCTACAATAATCTGTTGTTGTTTTTACAATCGAATGCTTTTCCAGGGAGATATCGGAGTTAAAATTTCTGTCGATTGCCTTGACTTAGGTTACAATCAAGTTCAAAATAGAACCTCTGGGTTGTGCACATCTTTGACACCTACAATATTTTAAAAACATTTCGAAAATACATTAACAATTGCGACCTGTATCGTGAGACAAAAAATGATTAACAAATATTGATTCTAACAGCTGACCGACGTTAAACGAAATACATCAATTTAACAATTGAGGAACTTGGCGTTGAGTTAAAACTGCATTACGATAAGATCATCACATTCACAATAAGTTTTACAACCGCTAATATGACAAAATCATCTATGAGAACTGGCATTGTCATAGCCCGGCTCTGGGTGAATGACTTTGATGACATTCATTACCGATATATCATTTGCTGGACCATTAATGCGTTCCGTACCGGAAATGACGTCATCAACAACCAAGACATTTTGCTTTGGATTTATAGGCAATTGAATTTCTTGGGTTAATTATATTAAAATGTGGACTGATACCAAGATTTGTCGACCATAGGCGACGAATATTTTGATAGCATATGTCAATAATCAAAGTTTGGTAATTGTATCAGCTTTTGAAAAATGTTAATTTTTTAAAGATCGGACGGTAATAAGTGAATAAAATGCGAAATTGAAAGATTTTGAGATTTTGGCTACCAGAAATTTTCGACCTGCTACCATTTTCTTTACGATGCATTATTTACAACTAAGTATATTTAGAAAAAGTTTACAATTACATAGCACATTCAGAATATGTTAACTGTGTTGAAATTTAATTGTATAGCATGGACGTATTGAGCATTGAACTTGTGTCATTTTTTGAAAACTTTGATGCTTTCGTGACCGGAAGTGACATCATCGACATCCCTGAAATCTATGGATCCGACATAAGCTGTCATGGAGCACATGTGACCCAATTTTTGTCATTATCGGACATGTATTGATGGTTTTATAGGAGCTCAAAATATTCATGGAACTTATGTTGTCATTCGGACCGATACCACGATTTTTCAACCTTAGGCGCTTGGGAAAACTGTTCGTTAGATGTCCACATGTGTCATTAGAGTTTGCTATTAGAATGAGCTACAAAATGATGTAAATTTGGTACCAATCCGACCATTATTAATGGAGTTATTCGAGATACTAGTTTTTCACTTATTCGATGACCTTGACCTTAGTTTGTGGTCAAGGTCAAAACAAAACCTCTCGGTTCTGCGCATTATTCATGCCTAGCGATTGTAGAAAAAAAATTTAAAAATATCAAAAAGTGCGACCTGTATCGCCTGTGCCCTCAGCGGAACGATAGGGTGGTGTGGTTTTCTGTCATCTAAGTAAGCGCATTCGGAATTGCATGTACTCCACCAAGGAAGTGGGACGAGCGGAAGGGTTTTTTTTTCTTTACATGGCCACCTAAACACGATAGTAACTCCGTTGACCTACTTTATATAGTGACATATGCTTGAAAGAGCCAATAGACATGTAACGATTTTGGATCCCTGAAACATTTACATTCCTCGCTTATTGAATCTTGCCAATCGGTTGATAATTAACAACCTGCTTTAACTGATTAGCGTGTAGATTTTCTAAGCATATACATGAGAACGCAATAGAGGCTGCCGATAAGCAAATCATATTTGGATTTGCTGAGATTATAACATTTATAAGGAATAAAATTGTGTGTTCCTTCTTAAGGGTGGTGAATGCAAATCGAAAGAGAGTACCCCCCACAATTTCGTTAGGTGACAAACTACCTTTTGGCGTGCGCGATTGGAGGAAATGCACACTTAAATTGACACGGCATTCTGCAATCCCACCCACCTGAACGTGTTGTTGGAAATCGTCCCGGAAAACCGCACAACCCATTTATTGCTTCAACGGGTGAATAGGTGAGTGTACCTATTCAGTAAGTCTTAGTATTGTCTTGTTACTTTGGCGAAGGAAGTTATTGCGATTGGTCCGGTTTGTATGTTTGTTTGTATGTTTGTTTGTTTTACATCATCTCATCTCCGAAACCTCAACGTCAGCCCCTCCACCAACTTCTCTCCCCAACTTCGCTACCCCAACCCACACACACAGTCCCACACCACACCACAGTTCCCGCCAACCATTGATCCTGATACCCGCGATCAACCCAGCTTAGCTACAAATCACCTCCCACCCACCAACAACTATTCCAGTGGCGATTTCAGTTTATTTACCGACAATCAAAGTATAGCTGCTTCCAAAAGTCACATCGTCGATACAAAGCAAGCAGTTCTTATAATCCATGTGTGAATGTTGCACACTGCACCCCCCTCCCACCCCCCCCCCCCCCCCCAGGCCAGATGTTTAACTGTCATGGGCCAACTTATTCAAGTACTAAGCTTCGTGCATAAGACAGTATTAAATAAATCTCTTCCCCCCACCCTTAGCCGATTCGCTCAGAACGCAGGGACAGTCAGTTGTCTGCCATTTTATTCGCCTAAAACATTTGCTCATAACATTGCGTAATTGCATAATTCACGTATCCTTTGCGTTTATGATTTATGTCGCGATTCAAGGAACTTAGACAAACAGTAACTTGCACGCTTATATTAGTCGCTTACTGGGTGAATGCAGCTGGATTTTAGCTCCTACATGGCTGTTTATCGTGTATGCGTGGGAAGTTTTTTGCGATATGTCAGTCACTGGCAACGCCAGGGAAGAATATATTGGGAGGCGGTAGGTATTGATATTGAGCGAACAAGAAGGCAGGCCGACTTCTTGGTGAGTGATTTCATGGGAGGTAGGTAATCCCAGATCGTGTTCAGACATATCATGTTTATTGCTTGGGTGTGTGTGTGTGCGTGCGTGCGTGTATGCTCATGTAGATCATTCCAGATATGTCCCAAGTGTATATTGTACGTGCATGCGTACGTGCTCGTTGCATGTGTGAGAGCGTCGTTAACATGGCCTTTTTGTGCACGTGCACTACCCAGGGCAACCGCCGGTGTATTACTCAATCGCATGTAGTCGTAAACAACGCGAACAAGTGTGACATCTAGCTCCAAAGTGCAATCATGGCGGAGTAACTCGTCGCCTGATTCAGTGTCACAATGCTATGTTTCGTTTCTTGGTCATACGGTAGTATTTTTTTCCACATGTGAATATATCAAATGTGGGCGTCTGTGGCTGTTTTACGGATGTGATACATTTGTGATCGTCATTCTACAATCGTTTTAAATTCACATCGCAAAACTGCGTATATGTCAATGCGTTAGCGCAGGTGCATGGTCAAAGGATCGCTTACTTCGATCGCTAATTCTGGCTCGATGGGGAGCATATCAAAAGTCGTTATGTCTAACTTAATTCAACAACCGCTGAACACAATTACTGCAGATTCACCTGGGAAGGGTGGGCGTATTTCAGATGCCTACCCCAAACGCGAACCATTCAAGTGGACACAGTGGGGGTCGTATCAATGTGTACGAGTGGACGGGGACTGGGATTTCTGTGGATAGGGTAGGGTTCCGTTGGGTATCATTGGATAGTGAACTCGTCATGGTCGATCGCATAGATTCCCTGCCATGTTCAATGGAAAATGTTCAGTAGAGGTAACTTACTTGGTTGACCATGTACTATAGGAGTAACTAACTTCGTACGTACGTACGTACGTACGTACGTACGTACGTACGTACGTACGTACGTACGTATGTATGTATGTATGTATGTATGTATGTATGTATGTATGTATGTATGTATGTATGTATGTATGTATGTATGTATGTATGTATGAATGTATGTATGAATGTATGTATGAATGTATGTATGAATGTATGAATGAATGTATGAATGAATGTATGAATGTATGAATGAATGTATGAATGAATGTATGAATGAATGAATGAATGAATGAATGAATGTATGAATGTATGAATGAATGTATGTATGTATGTATGTATGAATGTATGTGTGTACAGGGCTAGAAATAAGCCAGATTCTTCACCGGCCAGGCGGGCCGGTAACCTTGAAATTCTATCGGCCCTACAAATTTTCTACCGGCCCTACATTTTAAGTTATAAATAATGGTAAAAAATAAAAATGTTGTTTTTATTGTTTTTTTTTATTTTATTTCTATATTAATGCAACATTTAAATCAATATTTACAAACTTGTCAAAACATAAAAATTTTCATGATCCTTGACACTCTCCAACTTGTAGTTTCTATTATTCTATTCTATTCATATGGTCCTTTACGTTGACCTTCTTTGATGGCAAACGGTCTTCATGCAGAACAGAACATCACTTCCTTCTCGTTGTCATGCGAAAGCCATTCGCGTTTTTCTCCTCCATTAATTAACAAACAGAACAGAACACTCCAAGGCGGTAACAGGGGTCTTTAATGACATCAGATACAAATGAACACAACAATGAGCATGAGACATAGGTAAAGTGAATGCTAACGGATTAAACGTAACATGCAACTTTAACACGCAGACATGTTATCAGCTGTTAAAATCCCTTATCGTATCCAGCATAGACCCCTGAACTAAACTAACATCTACACTACAGGAGAGGTTAGACAGGGAGGGACGGGCGGGAAAACCAGATATACTCGGATGCTACGAGGCTTAGAGAAGCTGCTGACGAGTGTTCGAAAGTTTTGACTTAAATACCCGTTAAACTGGAAGACACGCTATTGGCGAAGGCCCTGCCCACTCCCTCTCAGGGCACCCCCCCCCCCCCCCCCCCTAAGCCGACCACCGAGAGGCCACCCCCCAATAAAATAACCGATGTCCGGTGACATAGCAGGAGGCCAAGGAAAACACTGTCCAGATGCCATAAAACATGAAAGGTATCAGTTGGACACGAAGACCCCCGGTACCGCAGCGTCGCGCTTGTCTGTTTAACTCCTTACATCAAACGTAAGGATGCCCAGGCAGGATTCCAGCGTCTGCAGCGCTTCTCTTCGTCCTCTTCAAATTTGCGTTTCAGAACCGTGAACATAGCGCCACTTCGACATCTTCAGAATTGTGTACTGTTGAAAAATCGCATGCCCTTTTATAAGCTTGCTTACCGACGGCTTGGAAGTCAACTCGCAAGAAACGCTTAAAGAAAACATGCCACGCGCGTTACGTAAGTCATGCAACTGTTGGTGGGCCTATCGTTAAATGCGCACTGCAATCACAAAGCAGACGCGAAAGAAAAGTCATGAGGAGCGCGCGAAGAAAACATCGCGCGCGTATGGGTGATATTACGTCTTTCCGTCGCGTCACCTACAAATGTTACTTGCGCGAGAAGAGTTGACTTGCCTAATTTCACAGTCGTATTAATTTTGTTTTGTTGTGGTTATTACGATTCTAGATAATCATTGCAAATGTTCTTGCATGCATGAATTCAGCTTTTCTGCATAATCTGGCTTTTATCTCAATTTATATGAATACCATTCACAGATGATACATGGTAAATCAAATTAATTAATTCAAATAATAATGCCATTATGCGATGGAAAAGCGGTTACATAAAATTTGTCAACAGACAGGAAATGGGGAGATGCGTTGTTGCCATGTAACCATTCGACTTATTCAGGTCAGTAGGTGCATGTTGTATTTAAATATGCGAGGCTGCCATTATATAGCTTGGGAGGGAGTGGGGTGGGCTATGGTTCATGTTCTTGTCTTCACACCAGATATCGTGATGGTTTCAAAAATTTAACACCGACTGCAGCCAGCTGATCCCTGACCTATGGATTATAAAGTCTTCACAAACAATCGAGGCCCGCTAGTTGTATAACTTTTTGTGTGAGCCTATCTATGCCATCGGTTTGTTCAACAGTGTACATACTACGGGTCAATAAATTACGTAAGACATGATAGTTTACAGCCGAGAAGTTTCTTATTTTGTGTTTGTCACATGTTTATGGTTCAAGCGGCGCTTAATCACGCGAGCCCCGCTGCTGTTGTGTTGAACTGGGCGCGTCGTGTTAGCGCGGAAAAAATCTACCCGCCAGTCGGGCGGCTAGTTGTGATTATTTACCCGCCCGACTCAAATTTCACCCGCCATTGGCGTGCGGGCGGGTGGTAATTTCGAGCCCTGTGTGTATATATGCAGGTATGTAGGTCTGTACGTTTGTATGTATACATGCGTGTGAATGTATCTATACATGCCTTTAAATTCAGTTCAAAACGTTCGATTGTAATAGAAATTGGGTCAAGTGTTATCAGTAACAGCATCAATCGCTTTCGTACAATTTCATGGATGTTGTTGACGTCACTTCCGCTCACAAAATAAATATTTGAGTCAGTTTTTTATTGCCTGAATAAGTATTTGCAAGCATATCTTTTTTAAGGTTGCTCCTAGCACAATCCTTAATTGATAGTGAAAGAAGCATATGCAAAAAGAGATTTTGATCAACCGAACTTTTCACAAACTGTGGTTTTACAAAAACACAACTCCACGTCCACACATACATATACAACTGTTACAATTGTTTCTTTACATGGACATCGGGTCGTTAAGGACGGTAACCCCTAGTCAATGTGGTACGGATTTGACGAGACATCTATGTAACCGACACCTACTCAGTTCTAAGGCAGACATAAGCACCAGACAGGGCCTTTCACCTTTTGACAATTCCTTTCGTAATTTGGCTACCCTCACTTGTTTTACCTTTGATTGTTCCTTTCGTCATTTGGCTACGCTCTCTTGTCTTACCTGTGTTTGTTCCTTTCTTAATTTGGCTAAGCTCTCTTGTCTTACCTGTGTTTGTTCCTTTCGTAATTTGGCTACGCTCTCTGGTCTTACCTATGATTGTTCCTTTCATCCTTTGGCTACGCTCTTTTGTCTTACCTGTGATTGTTCCTTTCCTCATTTGCATACAAACTTTACACAATTTTGTAGTTTCTTTAAATGTTCAATCTTTTAATACAATACAATTAGAAAAAGCCAATGTAAAGCTAATTTTGAATCTGATGATCATTTCGTAATTTTGTTTTAACCGAAGGTAAATTGGTAAATTGAATTCTTGAGTTTAAAGTGTTCTGATATTTATATTTCGCTGCATGAGTAAACTGAGCATACTGTGTTGAAAATGATTGTACGGGCTATGTTGGAAAGAATGCTTACGGCCTCCTTCTTTAAGTTGGTGCCTTCAATTGCACTTAACAACTTATTGTGATTTGTTTCTGCCATACCCATTCGATGAAAATCAACTAGCAGTGACATCGATTGTATAGAAAGGCGAGCAAACATCGACCAACGTTTTATAGGCGTAATATCGAGATTACAACACGTGTAATTCATTCGGCTAAAGGCTTTGATGGGAATTGATTGAGCTTCCTGTACTCAACGACTAGCAATGATGTAAGTTGAATACAATTTGTTGTGCATAAGACTGTGAGGTGACAATTTATGTCTCTTGTCATTATTTGTACATATTTGTAACTTGCGATTTAAATAGAATATGATGCATATCTCTACTTCACTTGATTTTATGTGAAATTATTAAATTGATATTGCATACCGCATTGTCAACTTTAGCAAGAGACTATATGCGGATACTTATAAAGCGATCTCCAAGAATGTTTTCGACCCTTACAGTTACACCAAATAGCAGCATTTCCTAAATGTTTATTGTGACAGTTCACTAATCACTGATTCATAGAGAAATAAATCCTCCTCATCAACTTGTCATTGCGACTGCTTCTTACTGGGCCGCAAAAACGCCGTCCATAAATAATCCAAGCCACATTAGGTTACCAATATTAATGCCTGTAGCTTCTTCTGCCTGTGAACCTTTCGGTTGATCTGCTTGGCTGCATGCTTATATGTAATTTACACGGAGACGAAAGTCTGTTGTTCCTCGAATACACATCCATTAAACACTTCTTTTAGATCCAGTTATTACTGATACGACATGCACTATTCAAGTTGTTTGCTTATTCGTGACCAGATAGGCACAGTTTTCATTCGTGTGTGTATCATTCAAAATAGCAGCTATTTATATATGCATTTTTAATTCGCTTAGAGTTGATTCGTGCACACCGCTACACTTGTTACATTTATATTCTATGCTGCCTCCTTATGGGTAGATATGGATTTTCAAACTCATTGTGTTTTAAACCTAGCTGGGGTTTATTCATGAATCATGTCCATACGACTATTTAACAATAACCGTGATTACGTATAATTGTTAAAGTAGCTGCTTAAATCAGATAATATGTGTTAGCGACAGCTGAGTGAAAATTTACCCAAAGCGACAGCTAGTTTTATAAGGTGACATTTGATATGCATACATAAGGCTCAAGGTTTTGTCGATTGATTTCAGCAATTTCATCTTGTGTGATATAAACTTGAGCATATTAAGTAGAACACTAAGTCACAGTATCTGCCACAAATATACTACGCGACCAAAGCAGCCTTCTCACAAGGTCTTCTACTTGATGATTTACATAATTTCTCTTTATGTAGGTTTTATATGGTTCCATGAAGGCTAATGAGGGATGAGTAATTGCATTTATAAAGGCGATGGGTTCGTTATTATTGGTGTATTTACATTTTTATGCGATTACACGGACGATCGTGATGTCGTTGCATAGTCATGTGGAACGACGGATGTACATAAATAAATACATACAACGGCTATTGCACAGATTGCTGCAACGAAATATCACCCCATCAGTTTACTTGAGTAATATAGTTCGTCTAATTAACCTAGTCCCACTCAGTGTCACAGTGTTATTACGGGTTAGGGCATAGCTGATGTGTATGCAATGTGTGTAAGAAATAAATAGATAATTTTTGTTTTTAATATCCATTTACAAGCCCAGGTAACACGTAATATCTGCCATAAGTTCAAGGTTTATCTAGGCTCATGGCCATAGTCATCAAGGATCTATCTACGCGATTTGTAATACAGTGAATGCCTCACAATTATATCCACAATGCCAACTATAAACTGATATGATCGACATTACAACATAAACAACAATAGCGGATCAAATCATTTAGTTAGAATACCTTCATCGATTAAATCCGTTTTGCGTTGAATTTGATAAACTGTTTATCAATATTGATGGGCAACAGTTACTTTATAAGAACGTTATATGAATGATCATTCCATGTTAACTTCAGGAATTCGTTGAAACAAGACAAATAATAGCCTACAAGTGCCATGAATTAAACCCTATATCAATCACCCATGCTAAGAGGTGTTGGGCTTGTGTTTGATATCGTCTTAGTCGCACTCACATTAGTTATAAGCTTATTAACCATTTACCATATTCTCTAAGTAATGGATTACTGAAGTATATCCGCTGTATAACGTAAAATAATCCAGCGATAATATCCCCGCCTTTACGACTCAATATTAACGGTACTTCTTGTGCCGATATTTGTCCGTAATATGCTACGTTTTTAAAAGTATAAGTGCATCATAATGGTTCCTGCTATGACTTATTATGCTGTTTGCTCGTTTGATTGCACAGTTTCTTTTCGCATATGCATAATCCAAAGAGCAGCTGTTGATGTATACATTTTCGACACGCTTGGTATTCATATATGCGCAATTCCTTCACTCGAACCACATTTATTCGATGCTGATTTCCTTGGCAGTTGGGCCCATATGCGTTGCCTCACTCAATTTGCATTAAATAGTCACCCAGCTGTTAGATTATTCCTAACTATCCATGGATCTTGCTCGCCCGGACGCATTTAGTATACGCCCTCCGAATCCGTTTCGTCCAGGAATATCCAATGTACCAATAACCTTGATTGCGTATATTAATGGATAATGTTGCTAAATCCATATGACGTATGCTACCGATATGATAATTAATCTTACCCGGCAGCTGGTCGAATAAAACAAACAGCAGATTTAGAGTTATACTATGTTGGTTAGTTGAGTACTTGAGTTGAAAACAAGTCCATCATGTGTTAAGGCCTTTCCATGCCACAATGTCACGTATCATTCCTTGCTGTGCAATGTTTATATGCTGTGGTTTAGATGGAAAGAAACATTGTCAATAGATTATAACACGTTCTTGGCGATGTCGTAGTTATTTCACAATGTCAGTATTGCACATGAAGTTGACTTCGAACAGTCAGACATGAGACAACTGTAAATGTCTGTAGCTTTAACTGAATACACTGGGGTCACATGCGCCCATGTAAAAGACAACATGTTGAGTATTGTAACCGTTCCGTCGTTTCTCGGGTCCACAAACATTAATTGACTGATAAAAATAACTTTAATTTTAGCATGGTATGCATTACCCACGTTGCTCGCTCGGTCAATGCCCCTTTTTATTCGTTATCGTTGTAAAATAAGCAGTGACTCATGTAAGTATTTGGACACGCTCAATACTGATTTGTTTGCCGTTTGCGTACGCATCATTTGTCACTCATGCCTTGCCTATCCACCCAGCTGGGATACTAGTATTGTGTATTTAGGAAATATTACCACCTGAGTTTGAGTGCGTCAAGGAACGTTCCGTTAACCATAAAGTGATCATGTCTATTTGGGAACAAAGCTACTTCATTCAGCAAACATGTGTTCATGACAGCTGTATGGGCCATACCATTACCCGGCCTCTGGCCGCATACATCTAACGTGTATTATGTTGGCTCGAAGTTATCCTATTCGGAACGGCCAATCCAGTCTCATTCATGAATATGCACAGAGACCTAAGCACACTCTTCACGAGGTTTTCCATTTCATGATTACCATAATTAACCTAGTACATCTTGTAGAAAATGTTAATTTTGTTACGATCGGACAATAATTAGTGAACAAATTGCGAAAATAATACATCGTTAAAAAAATTGTAGCAGGTCGAAAATTTCCGGTAGCCAAAATCTCTAATTTCGCAATTTGTTCACTAATTATATCAATCCAATTTGCGAAAAAGCTCACATATTGATCTATCCTTCACTGGACAGGAGGTTTGAGTATTGGCGTGGGGTATTGGCAGGCAAAATGGACGAGCGAATCCCCTTAGCGAAGCTATAAGCTCTTTGATAGAGCTCCTTGAATACTTGGCCGCTTGAGAGTACAAGTATTCAGTGCACTTCTTATTGACATTGATTAAGTTAGAAGAGTAGCTGACTTCTTAAGAAGTGCCATTAGAATTTATTCGTAGGTCAAATAACGTTTGAACTCGAAAACAAATACCCTTTTGGGAGGTAAATGTTGGGGCGGATGGTTTTGTTAGGTAGAAGAACATGTTCACAATGGCTATGGGGCGCGCCAGGCTCGTAAATGGGACTAAAGATGGTTTAGGCAAGTTGTTTTGTGAGCTGGTGGCGAAATCGTTGCCCCCTTGGGTTTATGTATACATAGAAGATAGCGGCCGGCAGGCCAATGCAAATCTCTATGCCCTCAGCCACAGGCACACAAGTCAAGTCATTAAACCAGCCCGTTCGGCAGTGTTCAGTTTGGCCTGACTCATTGAATATTAACTATTATTATGCATGGCGCTGTCATTCGGCGAGTTGAACTGACTTGGGTGCCTGTGCCCTCAGCGGAACGATTGGGTGGTGGGGTTTTCCGTCATCTAAGTAAGCACATTCGGCTTTGCATGCACTCCACCAAGGAAGTGGGACGAGCGAAGGGGGGAGTTTCTTTACATGGTCACCTACAAACATGTTAGCAACTCCGTTGACCTACTTTATATAGTGACATATACTTGAAAGACTCAATAGACATCTAACCCTTTTGGATCCCTCAAACATTCCTCATTGCTTATTGAGTCTTGCCAATCGGTTGATAATAAACAACCTGTTTCACTGATTAGCATGTAGAGTTTCTAAGAGCATACATGAGAACGCAATAGAGGCTGCCGACAAGCAAACCATATTGTGATTTTCTGAGATGATAACATTAATAAGGAATAAAACTGGGTTTTCTTTCATGAGGGTGATGAATGCAAATCGGAAAATCGTTGGGTCAATTTAAATGGTTGCAAAATTGTATTAAAAACTTCGATTGCTTTTAAATTCAGTTCAATACGTTCGATTGTTAAACAAATTGGGTCAAATGTTGTCAGTAACATCATCAGTCGTTTTCGTACAATTTCATGCATGTCGATTACGTCACTTCCGCTAACAAAATAATTACATCTTATTGTAAATTCTTGATTGTTTTCTAATAAGCTGAAAGTATCATGGTGTCACCAAAATTAAAGATAAAAATGGAAGTAAACCGTTCGCACCACACTCCCGCGTCTGGCCAACTCGGCCACATTCACAAACATGTAACATAGTTACCGTTTGTTGTAGTATACGAAAGGTAAATTAAGTACCATTCAGGAAACGAGCAGAAGGACTTGCATATATTCAATAGGTAGTATTATGCCCACAATACAACATAGTGATAATGAAGATGACGAAGATGGTGACGTTGGTGATAATGATCGAATCATGATAATGGTGAAGGTGTAAATGATGATAATGAATATATTTTTTTGATGTCAGCCTTAGAGCGTTGTGCACGTGAGAAGCAACCAACTTGAAGACAATGGCTGACAAGAGCAGTTTTCTGGGTTATGACTTCATACGTTTTACTTGGTCGGACATTCATGGAATTCAAAGAGGGAAGTTGATCCCGGCCGCACGGGCTGCACAGTTCTTCAAAGAGGGACTGCGGGTCTCTACCGGTGAGTAAACGTACCTTTAATGCATGTGTACTACTCATGACCCATATGTAACGGAGATAACTATGCGATTATATTCCCTAATAGACACGAATTCTAGATCAAAAACTGCGACCGGTCTCAGCTAAGATCAAGATTAAGATGTTGTAGCCTGTTTCAGGAATGTTGCTTCAAGGACCACGTTCCCAATTGTACACATCGAAGGATGAGTTCACAATTCACGGTAATGATGTTGCAAGACCTATCCCTGACACGCTCCGACTCTTACAAGGCACAGAGCAGCCAAAGGAAGGCGCTACATCTTATCGTCAATGGCGTGTTGGCAGTGTGCTCTGTGAGATTTTCGCTGGTGACACTGGAGTGCCTATGAAAACATGCACCCGGCAAATTGCCCGTCAGCAATTGCAGAAACTGCACGACGAATTCGGCTATTCATTGAAGTCTGGTCAGGAACACGAGTTTATTATTTTAGATTCTGATTCTAAGCAGGTTTTAGATAGTAGTGTAGATATTTGCTCTCATGGTGTCAATGCTAGATATGAGCATCTACTCTACACAATATGCGATAACTTGGCAAAGTTTGGAATCGAAATCGAAAGTTTCCATGCAGAGTACGGATACATGCTTGAGCTGGCCACTGTACCAATGATTGGAATCAAAATGGCAGATGCGAGCTTCATGCTGAAACAAATGGTAAAAGAGGTGTGTATTCAAGAGGGGTACATCGCAACATTCATGTCAAATCCAATGGAAAACTTGCCGTTTGCAAGCGGCACGCATTTCAACCTCTCACTTTTGGACTCCGATGGCAACAACGTCTTCCGGGATGATACAAACGATAACAAAATGTCGTCTGTTTTTCGACAGTGGTGTGCTGGCATTCTTGCTCACGCCTCCGCTCTGACTGCCATTTGCTGCCCCACTGTCAACTGCTACCGTCGTTTAGGCGCATTATCCGAACCGATAAGAGCTGACTGGGGTATGGACAACAGGAATTGTTTCCTCAGAGTAAAGGGATATGGCTGCTACCTGGAGAACCGCATTCCCTCTACAGCGTCTAATCCCTACTTGGTAATGGCTGGAACATTAGCCGCAGGTATGGATGGACTACGTCGCAATCTGGAGCTGCCTGAAGAAATTGCTAGCGATGCCAAAAAGTTGCCCGGTACTCTGAGAGAAGCTCTGAAGGCATTACAAGAGGACCAAGTCATGAGAGAGGCTTTGGGTGAAGGCTTTGTTAAATGGTTCGCTGAGTCCAAGATGGAGATAGAGATAAAAGGGTTTGAACCGGGGAAGGACGATATGCTTCAAAAAGAAAGGGAGATGTACTTGGAAGTTATGTAATTACGTTTTCTGAAATATTTCAAACATAATTTGGAATCAAAGAAGAAGTTTTATCAAACGTTGGGTTCGTTTTCATTTGGTAATTTCGGGATTTGTTTACGCTGTTTAATGAGCAGTACCATCAATGGTTTGCCATGCGCACCTTGTATATATCATCATTGGTGTTATCATTATTATCAAATAATGACATGTCACTGAAAACAATTAAATTAGACATATGGCGAAAGCAAATATGTGAAATTGAATAGCATGTTCATTGTGTAGTTGTATTAAGAAATACAGTGCGTTGGATTAAGCATTCAGATATTTTTTAGTTTTTAATTTGTTTATATTGGGTTCTCCAATATACAGGAAGGGATGTTATTTATGTAAGTGCATTTTAAAAAGCGGGATCAGTAGACTTAGTTGTAGAAGTATTTGTTCGATTATATCTAATTTGATTAATCATCGTTTCATCTCCCATTAATGTAATCCACTATCGTTTTTGTTTAATTCAAAGAATGAGAATTCATTAATCGAAGGCTATTAATAAAACTGGTTCGCCCATTAGGGTATTTGAGTCAGTAATTTATTGCCTGAATAAGTATTTGCGAGCATATCTTTTTTAAGGTTGCTCCTAGCACAATCCTTAAATTGTCTGTCACCAGTATGCAGAAATGATTCACTATACACCTCCAGAGAATGCAACAATTGGTTTTGTGTTAACTGTGTGTAATGTATATTCCCATTTAATCATTTCAATGATGATAGAGACTTTATGGATGCTATTAATGATATTGTGGAATGTGGACCACATAACATGGCAAATGTAGAGGGCATGATTTTGAATGTACATGAACTTAATGATACTGAACAAGAAAATCCGCTGTCCGCTTTTGATCCAGATATGAATTACTACAACGGAAATCAAAACGACTATACCATAGCAAACTGTAATTATTATGCAGAGGATCAATTCAACGCACTTTGTAAAGCTTCTCAAGTTAACTCTGATATGTTATCACTTATGCACGTGAATATTCGCAGTGCTAAAAAAAACTATGCCAATCTTGATGCCTATATTAATTCTTTGAAATACTCATTTGACATTATTGCTCTCACTGAAACATGGCTGATAGATATAACAGTTGGCAATTTTAGTCCAGCCGGCTACAATACAGTCAATTATTACAGAACAAATAAACCAGGTGGAGGGGTGTCTCTCTCTGATTAATGATCAATTACATTATCGTAATAGAGATGATCTCTCGATCTGCAACTGAAATATTGAATGTGTTTTCGTTGAAATTCCTAAATGTACGTCTCTCCAATCTCACAATAATCGTAAGAATATAATAATTGGTGCAGTCTATCGACCACCGAACACTTCAATCAGTGACTTCATAGATTATGTATCTGATATAATGTCTACTATAAAGCATGAAAACAAAGTCTGCTATTTAATGGGCGATGTAAACATTAACTTGTTAAATGTAGATAGCCATGTCGCTACAGCAGAATTCCTTGAAATGATGTATTCTTTCTCTTTTTCCCCACTCATTACCAAACCCACGAGAGTAACAAATCGTTCCGCCACACTTATAGAAAATATTTTTACCAATTTTCAACCACAGTACAATTATATATCCGGTATTTTGTGTACAGATGTAAGTGACCATTTTCCAGTGTTCTGTATCGACCACGGCATTGAAACTAATACTGAATGTGACCAATTTTACTACAGACAAATCTCGGCCCGAAAAGTAGATAAATTCTCTGCGGAACTTGGAAAAATTGAATGGAGGGATGTTTTAGACACCAATGACGCACAGGAGTCATACACAAGGTTCTATTGTACTCTTAAAAATCCATACGATGCATGCTTCCCAATTCAACTATCAAAATCGAAATATAAACATCGATATAAATGGCTAACATCGGGACTTAAACAATCTATCAAAGTAAAAAAATAAATTGTATATAAAAAGCATCAAATACCCCACGCTGACCAACCAAACTCAGTACAAACGCTACAAATGTAAATTGCGTTCACTAATGAAGACCTGTGAACAAAACTACTGTGAAAATGCCTTTTCTAAAAACAAAAGTAACATGCGGAAGTCGTGGGAGTTGATTAAAAATGTCCTAAATAAGAAAAAGCAGACCAATCTATCAGAAGAATTCATCATTGATGGTAAAACTACCACTGATAAAAAATTAATTGCTAACAAGTTCAAACAATTCTATCTAAATATAGGATCTACGCTTGAAAAACAGATCCCTGCTTGTAATGCAGATGTTCTTAAATATTTAAAGTATACGAATGCTGACTCTATATTCATTAGAAACACAGATGAAATAGAGGTAACTAATATAGTAAAATCCCTGAAACACTCAAGTCCAGTTTGGGATGACATATCTCCAACCATAATAAAAAGCACTTTAACACACATTATGAAACCCTTAGTTCACACGCTTAACATGTCACTTATAAGTGGAATTATTCCAAAAGAACTAAAAATCGCTCGAGTTATACCAATATTTAAAAATGGCGACTCCTCTCAGATTAGTAATTATAGACCAATATCAGTTCTTCCGTGTATTTCTAAAATACTAGAACGACTCATGCATACACGACTTACTGAATATATATGTAAGCATGATATATTATATAACTATCAATTTGGTTTTCACGAAGAACATAAAAATGTTTTAGGGATTTTGATTGATCTAAGTAAAGCGTTCGACACCATCAATCACCGTATTCTTATAAGAAAATTGGAACACTACGGCATTAGAGGCATCGCATTAGAGTGGATAAAAAATTATTTGCTCGAAAGATACCAATATGTTACTTACAACGGTGTCCACTCTGAACGAGGGCGTATTACTTGTGGCGTTCCACAAGGCTCAATCTTGGGGCCACTCTTGTTTTTAATCTATGCCAACGACATTGTTAATGTTTCGAAATGTATGCATCCTATACTGTATGCAGATGACACTAATATGTTTGTAACTGGTAATAACATTGATGATATGATAAACTGTGCAAATGTGGAGCTTACAAATTTAGTACTATGGCTGAATGCCAATAAGCTTTCGTTGAATGTCAACAAAACACATTACCTGATATTCGCACCTGGGCGCTATAGCCCAACACCAACTCAACCACTTTATATCAATAATCAGGTTATAAGGAGAGAGAACTCGATAACATTTTTGGGAGTCAAGTTAGATAGCAAATTGACATGACAGTCTCACATTCAACATATAAAATTTAAAATTGCTAAAAATATCGGCTTACTTTGTAAGGCGAAAAATATTTTTAGATCAAGTACCTTAAATACTCTGTATTATTCGTTTATATACCCATACATAATATATTGTCTCGAAGTTTGGGGTACAGCTGCAAAGAAATATACAAACTCTATTGACAAATTACAGAAACTATGCTGTAGAGTAATTACCGGTTTGCCAAAGCGCACATGTTCATTGACATTATTTAAATCTTTAAATATGTTACGTTTTACTGAGTTGTATGAATATTCTATCATGTTGTTTATGTTTAAGTTATATAGAGGTGATTTGCCTAATGTTTTCAAATTAATGTTTCGACGAAAATCCTCTAATCAAACAATTACTACAAGACAATCTAGACATTTTATTGTACCGTTATTTAAATCAAAAGTTGCCTATAATAGCGTGCGCTCGAAAGGCGTGAATATCTGGAACGCAAATTGCACTAAGTTTAATGTATATTTCTCATTGCATTCTTTTTAAAATAGCTCTTCGAATTCATTTTCTTGCTAAGTACATTGTATGAAGTACATGGTTTTGTTTATTTTTATAGTACTATACTCATAAGTGTATGATAAATTATTTTTTATTCTGTTGAATGTCCTTCTCTTAAAAGCAATTTATTCTGTTGAATGTCCTTCTCTTAAAAGCAATTTATTCTTTTGAACATGTTACGAGGACTTATACATCTCATGATGTCTCGTCCTCATTGTCACAACAAACTTTGTATATCTTACTCGAATTATTATTTATAATGTATGATATGTTGTTGTTGACAAATAAATCAATCAATCAAGTCGCCAAATAGTGAAAGAAGCATCTGCAAAAAGAGATTTTGATCAACTTAATTTTTCACAAACTGCAGTTTAACAAAAATACAATTCCACGTCTACAAATTCATATACAACTGTTACAATTGTTTCTTTACATGGACATCAGGTCGTTAAGATTGGTAACCCATTGTCAATGTGATACGGATTTGACGAGACATTTATGTAACCGACACCTACTCAGTTCTATGGCAGACATAAGCACCAGACAGGGCCTTTCACCTTTTAACTATTCATTTCGTCATTTGGCTACCCTCTCTTATCTTACCTTTGATTGTTCCTTTCGTCATTTGCCTACGCTATCTTGTCTTACCTGTGATTGTTCCTTTCGTCATTTGGCTAAGCTCTCTTGTATTACCTGTGATTGTTCCTTTCGTCATTTGCCTACGCTATCTTGTCTTACCTGTGATTGTTCCTTTCGTCATTTGGCTAAGCTCTCTTGTCTTACCTGTGATTGTTCCTTTCGTCATTTGGCTACGCTCTCTTGTCTTACCTGTGATTATTCCTTTCGTCATTTGGCTACCCTCTCTTATCTTACTTTTGATTGTTCCTTTCGTTATTTGGCTACGCTCTCTTGTCTCACCTGTGACTGTTCCTTTCGTCATTTAGCTACGCTCTCTTATCTTACCTATGATTGTTCGCTTTGCTCGTTTAATGTCGATCATCGAATATGTCGATCATCGGATTCGTTTCGATTTCCCTCTGTTGCTGTGTATTTTTAAAGATTTTCACCATTGATTTTCAACAATTCCTAGAATAAATGGCTATTTTTCTATCTGAAATCAAGAAAGACATATTCAATGCGAATGCTAAATTATTTTTACTGTTTGATAAATGGACTGCAACCTTGGAGTACCAAGGTCCAATTGGCCTATAATGTATTATTCAAGTAAAGAAAATGAAACAATAACACATGTTAAAAAGTGATACAATTGGCATAACTATAATAGGAAAAGGTAATTGAATAATTATGAACCAACCCTAAAAGCCCACTCACAGCTACTAGGTGTAAAAGGTGTAGGTGATCATCCGAGTAAAAAAGAACCAGTCAGGTGTTCACTCTAGTGGATTGAATCCACAACCTATGAGGCAAATGCTGATGTACAGTCACTTAGCCAATTAGCTTATTAGTCCGACTAATATCAGTTTAGAGGATCATATTTGTAAATACAAAGTTATAGTTTGGGCAAATGTACAGGCTGCAATCAGCAGAAATCAATCGAATTATTTGTTTGTACGTGATTTACATAGCTTTACGTATATTGGAATGGTTATTGAGGAATTATAAATGAAAGTAAAATTTTTATGTCGTTGTAAGGAAGAAATGTCTGATAAGGAGGTATGTTATAATGTTATACAGCCGCGTAGCAAAACCAACGAGGTTAAAGGACGACAAAAATAGATAAGTTAATCATATTCAGCAATTAGAGGTTAAAGATATCTCGTCGTCTTGGGCTGCAGCCATACATGTTATTCTATCGTGCACGCCCAGTTCATTTGTAGCGCTGACTGTACATCCATAATCATTGCATAAGCCATCAAATAATCTCTCATCATTACACTTGTTATAAATTAACCTGCCATCATCACACGAACCGTCACATTATCAGCCATCAACCAAAGTGCCATCATTACACCTGGCACCAGTTAACCTGCCATCATCACACGAACCGTCACAGCTTCAGCCATCAACTAACATTCCATCATTACACCTGGCACCAGTTAACTTTCCATCATTACATCTGCTATAATAACCTTAAACTCAGGTCAAGGTTGTCAAAAAGTTGAAAATCCAGATTCCCGAATATCTCCGGGGATAATTGTCCAATCGCTACAAACTTTACACCATTTTGTAGCTTCTTTCCAAACTATATATATATATATATATATATATATATATATATATATAGATATATATATAGAGATATATATATATAGAGAGATATATATATAGAGAGATAGAGATATATAGATAGAGAGAGATATAGAGATAGATAGAGATATATATATATATATAGATATATATTTCTATATAGAGAGACAAAGAGAGAGAGAGATAATATATATCTCTAGATCTCTCTATATCTCTCTATAGATATATCTCTCTCTCTCCCTCTCTCTCTATATCTCTATATATAGAGAAATAGAGATATCTATATATATATGTATACTATATATATATCTCTCTCCTCTCTATCCAATATATATATCTATATATATATAGAGAGATAGATATGTTTCTCTCTATATATATCTCTCTCTTTATATTTATATATATATCATATATTCATATATATATATATACATACATATATAAATGTATATATTTATATATATAAATATATAAAGATATATATATATATATATATACATATATATGTTTTTGTGTGTGTGTGTGTTTGTGTGTGTTTTGTGTGTGTGTGTGTTTGTGTGTGTGTGTGTTTGTGTGTGTGTTTGTGTGTTTGTGTGTGTTTGTGTGTGTGTGTGTGTGTGTGTGTGTGTGTGTGTGTGTGTGTGTGTGTGTGTGTGTGCTGTGTTTATATAAGTTCACAAAGTCGCAAGGGCCAATTTGGGTGGTGATGGGGTTACAAATACGATACCATTGATCCAACAAGTTCGGCTACTTCAGTATAAGATCGGACAAATTGGGATCTACAGCATAAACATGAGACATGATAAATATTTCCACATTGGTACCTTTGGTCTGTTTCTAAACCACATTTCTCCGCTTTGGTCAACTTCATCCGTGCTGTAAATTCATATTCCGTTCTGCAAAACATATGCCTTTTCTTACTATTCTGTAGCAATGCGCCCTTAATCATTTTGCTCTGTTTTAAGTGATGTTAATGATTGGCCAATATCACCACTTACTTAACTTCATCGAGCAATCAACGATGAGCCGATACTTTTGGCTTTTTAGAAACAAAAGGCAAAGTAGACTGTGAGGAATGCTGATACAACAGTTAATTATTAAATAGGAAAGTAGCCAGAAGGGTCACCAACACCTAATAACTTAAACCAAATAAAGACGGAGTGCAATCCCAGTCTAAAAATAAATTACAAATCTTCCGACCTGTTAAACAGACTCCAACGAAAGTAAGCCCACTAGAATGTTATCACTGTGGCAAACAAGGCCACTTTGCTCGTAACTGCAGAACAATTATGACCCCTGTATCAACATCTTGCCCCCCACACCTAGCCTTTACTGGCCGCCAAACATCAAATAATGCTAACTTTGATCTGCTGCGCTGCAAACGATACCGCATTGGTCTGCATCCCACGAATGCATGCAGAGCCCCGCCTCCCAACAGCCCATGTCGGAAGTGTGGTGGTCATCATTGCAACTATGATATAGCAAAAACGCAGATTTTTAGAGCCAGGGAAGCCCTGTCAATACAAGCTCTGCGTCTTCCATCCTGGATCGACGCCCTGGGGTCGTTTTAGAATGTGAACGAGTATGTTAAATTGCACTTATAGATAAAGGTTCAATGCATACACATATAAGCAACAATACTCTTAAAAAAATTGCATGTATAGCACTGCTTACTAATACTGCCAGTCATTTAACCAGCATCACAGGACATGCACTAGAAATATATGGAGTGTGTACTATTGATATGGTATGGTATCCGGTTACCATAATGGTAGTCGATATGCCGGATTGTGATATATTGGCAAGAATAGACTTCTTACATAAAGCAGAAGCCGTTTTAGACATACGACAAAATTTAACGTGTCTTAACAATGGTTATTCTTATCATATTTTAGCTCCTGGTGAAAACATAGGCAAGTTAGCACAGTGTAACCCCAGAGAAGTAATTGGAAACGAAGGATAAGCACCAATTCACACTAATCACCAGGATATTTTTAGTGGGAAAGACACTCTCCCGTTGTAATTAACACTGCTAATATTGATCCAATTAAGCAAAAAGCATATCACATTCCTGACACTAAGAAGCAGATAGTGGTGGATTGTGTGAGTGAGATGTTGAGAGATGATATTATTCAGCCCAGTGATAGCCAGTGGTCTAGCCCTATTACACTTGTCCCATAGAAAGACGGTACAACACGTTTCTGTGTTGACTACCGGAAGCTATATGCAATTACTCAAAAACATGCGTATTCCTTGCCCAGAATACAAGAAGTATTCGACCCGTTAAAGGGTAATGCTGTGTTTAGCACCATTGACCTCAAAAGTGGTTATTGGCAAGTCCCCGTGTCCGCCGAATCAATGCCTAAAACCGCATTTGCTTGTCATTTAGGACTTTTTGAGTTTAAAAGAATGATTTTTGGTTTTACGAATGCCCCAGCTGTTTTTCAAAGAAGTATGATGAATGCGTTACATGGGTTAATTGGCAAGATTTGTATGGTGTACATTGACGATACAGACGTTTACTCAAAAACTATTGAAGAACACAAGGTTCATCTCAGCATGATATTCGATCGTTTACGTGAGATGGGATTACAGTTAAAGACCTCGAACTGCACTTTTGGCATAACGGAAATCGATTTATTAGGTTATAGAGTAGATGCCCGAGGTATTAGCCCCCTTCCCGAGCGTGTTGATGCAATTGCGCAATTGCTACCCCCCACCACTGTTAGACAGGTTAGATCGTTTCTAGGATTGGCAGGTTATTATCGCCAAGCAATTCCAAAGTTTGCCCAGAAAAACGTGAATACGCATTATTTACTGACACCAGCAATTATGCTGTTGTTGCCGTGCTTGCTCAGAGAGACGACTATGGTCAGGAGAAAGTTGTTTCCTATTTGACTTGTAAACCAAGGAGTTATATAACTAAAGAAGGAGTGACAACGCCCTTTAAAGTCGCCGCCGAGGCGCTCGCGTGTGTGCCTCGGCAGCGAGTGTTTTCACAAGCTCGCGGTTGGTGGCGCTTAGTGTACTTCATATTGCGACATCAAGCGAGCCAGCGAGGAAACCAGAGACCTTGACCCGAGGTCAAGTTCGCGGAGAACATAGGGGAAATGGTATGGATAAGTTAACAGCAGCAGGCGGTGGACTCGATTACACAATGTCATTGACGATGTCCTGTACGTGCCTTGTCATCACATTGTCTGAATCTGAGGTAAAGTATCAGTACTTGTGCGAGAATTGGCATGCCAGGAGTTTCGGTGACACGCGACGCAATTCTGACGCGCAACTTTAGTTCATTTTGATTTACTCGGAGCACATCTGGTCCGCATGACAGTGGATATAAGGACGAATCTTTTTAATTTGTGGAGACATTTTCACAGAAGCATCCCCCAAGCCAGCCTGATTGTAATAGAATGGCTTGTAGGCCACAAAAAAGTGTGCACGTTTCATCAAGTAACAGATTTACTGATGGTAACTTTGTAGTCGGGGAAGATTCAAAACTTGAATTAGATCGCATTTTAGGGAATGACTACACCGAAAGAGAGAGCGACTTCAACAAGTGTGAAACGTGTTGCAAAAGTGAACAGGAAAGTGAGCATTCTGACATGGACTTTGAATCAGTTGAAAAGGAGCCGTGTCCTCAAAACAAAGAAAACAGTTAGCTAACTTCATCTTCTAGTGTAACATGTAAATGGCCTGATTGTGACAACCTTTACAAGTCAATTATTGGATTTCGTGGTCATGCCATGCGAGTCCATTCACAGAAGAAAATTAAAGGTTAGTTGTCTATTTTAAATACGCACATAGCATATACATTTGTTAAATTTCTGCTTTTAAATACATGCTCATATTTGTATAGTGATGTGCTTTTGGTATGTTGCAGTAAGTGATTACAGGCTGTGTGGTGGAGCCTACTCTGCACCAAGGTCAACATGTGAGAAGCCTTCTTTGGCTCGGTCAAACAAAGCACAGACAAGTGAGAAGTTGTTTTGATCAGAGTAATATATATGTTGGATAACATTGTAGATATTCGAAATATACAAAGAAAGTTTTTAAAGCTTTTAATGTGTAGTAGTTTAAATTGTCAGAGTGATGATATGTGGCCTACGGCAATCAACCAATGTTTATTGTATGTTTGCAGAGAAAACCTTTCAACTCATCCCCAAGGAGTGGTTTTCATCAAACTTCAGAGATATTTTGACCCTGGCAACAAACACTGCTTCCAATAACCCATTCCATGGTGGAGGCAGTGTGTTTGGTGGATTTGTTGTTGAAAGTGCCTCAGCTCTGCAGAATAATGTTGCGTTCACAGACTTCGCCCTGGATAAGAAGCCAAGCATTAACACTGCTATGAGAGAAAAAGGCATTCACCTTATTTCATACTACAGTGATTCCAAGACTCTGTGAATTTGATGACAATAGTCCTCTTCATAGCATTACATGTGATGTCCCTCTGACCTGGCAAAGAATCACTGGAATTGAGATTCTAACTGCTGCTGTGCAGAGAGTTTTGGATAAAATATTCACTGATTTAGACCTTGATCAGCAGACCACTATTGCCAATGTACACCAAGATGCCCACCCATCCACCGAAGAAATCTTGTACTTCATAGTGGGGTACATAATTAAAGCACTCAAAAGGTACATGACATCACCAAAGTATCGTGCTATGTACAGAGGAATTAAGGATGTGCTAATGCTGAACGAGAGCTAACAAGCTGGTGACGTTCAAAAGTTTGCTGAATGGACAAGAAAAGTTGACCTAGGTGGACTTTCGTATCCATCATCAGAGTTTCCTTATGAGTTGTAAAACTACCATTTCTGATGAGTTGCCCAAAGGGTCACAATCTTTGAATACTGAGCAGACCACTGATGTGCTCATGTCTGACCACAGAGTCATGTTTTGGTGGGACAAGCTTAATCAGAAAGATGATGCAAGTTCATATTTGTTAAAAAGGGTTGTCAGATTATTTATTACAGTGAGGGGACATGCCATGGCTAGACTGTTGAAAAGACGCCATGAAAGGCTTGAGAAAGTTTCCGTGAAATATTCAAAGGGTTTAAGAAAAACACTTAAAGATCTCAATCCCTATTAACTGTGATTTGTGTGCAGAGTTTAAATGATTGTACCACTCAAAGTACTGTATTGAGTGATTGTGCATTGTTTTCCAGCTTTTAAATTTTTCATGCACATTTCCAGCTAGTCTGTCATATTTTGTCATCACATATATATAAACTGGGTTATTTTCTGGATGCCTGTATTTCCCAACTTGATATTAATGTTGTATAATAAATTCCATATTCACGCCACAACCACATACTGAGATCATGTTTCTTCCTGCTAAAACAGAAGTAGCTATATGTTTATGTAAGCAATGAGATAAAATGAGAACTATTTTTTGCACTTTAATATGACAAACATATAAACAGAATAACATAAATAAAATACAGAACAAGCCTACACCAAACAACAAAATTAACTATCTACCCCAATTTCTCCTTTGAAGTGGCGTATTGTCAACACTGATATTTACATCACCCTAACATTTCCTCTTATCTGCTGGAAAGCTTGTGCATGCATCAACCGTTTTTCATTGAGTACCCTGCCCGCTTCTACAACAGTTGGGTTGTCATGAGCCCCACCCTTCATTCTGAGGAAAGCAAAATGTTGTTCTAGGACTTCTTGGTTAAACACTGATGTCAACACATAGGAAACACCATTGCGCAAGAGATATGGCACCAACTCAACAATTTTCTTGATGGTGATTTCTAAACCTTCCAATGTTTGACTACTGAGCATCATTTCGTTTTTGTCACTCTTTGAGTGTTCACCAGGTCTATTTTCAACGCTTTCCTTCCACTCGGCCAAATATCCAGGAAACTCGTTCTCTAGCCAAACTAACTTCTCATCTTATTCATTTTGATAGGGATTTAATTCTGGATTATGCTTATTGCGCCATTCAAAAGTACTGAAATTGAGACAATCAAATAACTTATTCATCATCCTGACAAATTTGACAGTCTCTGACACATTTTCTCCCGTGTAATGCTCTAGAGCATCTGCTACGGTTTTACTGAGAACCTGAGCTGCTAAAGACACTTTCATGTAAGAGAATGATACCAAGTTTACATGTGAACGAGTTTAATTTTGGAGTAGGATTGTACAAAGAATTTTCACAAATGTTTTATAAATATTGAACAATATTCATCCAAGAAATTTTTTTTCCATCTTTCCACAACTTTCTGCTCATTTTGTGAGAGTTTGAATTGGATAAGAAATTTCTGGCAGTTTTTAGCAGGTGAGGAGAATCGGAAATATAATAAATCTTCCTGCATTCAGCGGAGTAGTGGTTAATGGTGTAATAGACCACATGATTCTGACCACGTGGCCCATGCATTCTGAAAAACCTATTGGGACTTGCCCCATCACATGTGATGAAAAGTACAGGCAAGTTAACATCAACTTCAAGAATCTGAACTGCACGCCATAAGACAGGGTACAAAAATCAGCAGTTATACAAGCCGTGGGAAAGTATGCAAGAGGATACTTGAAATTTGAAGCAATACCACGTACCATGAACACAAGCAAATACTTAACAAGTGGTGGATTTTCATCATGCACACTACCATATATTGTCATTACAGAGTTACGAAAAACATCTAGATCCACAAAGCCAATAAGCTCACCACTTTGCCTATCATTCACTAAATCTGACTTCACTTTAATTTCATCCTGCAGGAAACCAAAAAACCTTTGCCAGTTTTCTGTGAATTTGGAAACTTCATTTCTGAGATTTTCAATGACAGATACATCAAAACCAGATTTGTCACTTAGAACATGCTAAAAAGTTCATGGTGTAAAGGAAGGGGTTGTTGTGGACTCTCACAGAAACTGCAAACAATTGGTCGATAGATACAGAAAGTTCAACACTGACATTTGTACCTTCATACAAACGGACAAATCTGATGTGCTCGCTGTTTTCGACAATGCTGAATGATGATGGGATGTCAATAGCTTTACAGTCTTTTTGCAGCAATTCAAATGCATCATTATCTGGAGCATTTGTTCAGGACTGGGTCACTTTAGAACTGAAACTGCTCGATTGTTGGGTGAAATATCCCCCACATGGGATAGAGTAGAGGTATTCCCCGCTACAAAGGGACAGTTTTACTGTCAATAAAACACCTATTGAACACAAGCAACACAACAAACAGAAATTAAAACGAACCTATATCATTTGACAAATAGAGCTCATACTTTTTGGTTGAAAATTAAGCGTGATGCTGTTACTATCTGTAGGTCTATTAATATCTGCACATCAACTGGCTCCTTACTCATCTTCGTTACCAAGGAGTTTTTGGTTGCCAAGAAGTTATGGCATTCCATTTTGGTGCTGCGTGCGTAGCAGCTCAACCCTCTCTCCAAACCGGCTGACCATGCTGCATCTGCCATACCACTGCCTTCTCCCCTACACCGACTACTGTCCGTTTCGGATGCCTTGTATAATGCATACCATCGGAATGTGCTGGAGGAGGAGGTAGTTTTGGGATAGTTGAGAATTCCTTTCCTTATATGGAGGTGGTAAAGCCATTTTTTTGGTATATAAGATCCAAGGAACAGACTCCTAACACACACTCATTTCGACTCCAAGAAACCTATTCTACCTCGTTTTCTGTTTGTTTATACTAAAAATAAACCAACCTTAGTTAAAGACGGAGTCCTTCGATTACCTGTGCACTCTTAAGCTGTGTTGGTAAATCAGAAGTAAAAAGGAACACGCAATAAAAGAACAACTAATATAATATCTAAGCTTTACCCTAGGGCGTGATATGATAAAGCTCGTATAGAGTAATGATGGACCAGAGGCTAAGGCTCGTACAGCTCGTATAGAATAATGATTGACCAGATGCTAAAGCTGGCTTAGAGTAGAGATCGAACAGTGGCTAAAGCTCGTATAGAGTAATGATGGATCAGCGGCTTAAGCTTGCATAAAGTTACGATGGACCAGAGGCTAAAGCCCGTTTTGAATAATGATGGATATGAGGCTAGAGCAGGCATAGAGTAATGATGAACTAGGGGCTAAAGCTAGCATAGATTAATAATGGACCAGAGGCTATAGTTAGCATAGATTAATAATGGACCAGAGGCTACAGCTTGCATAGAGTAATGATGGCCAAGATGCTTAATCTCGTATAGAGTAATGATGGACTAGATGCTAAATCTCGTATAGAGTAATGATGGACTAGAGGCTGAAGCTTTTATAAGGTAATGATGGACAAGAGGCTCAAGCTTGTATAGAGTTATGATTAACCAGAGGCTAAAGCTTGCATAGAGTAATGATTGGCAAAACATCAAGCCAACAAAAGTTTAGGCCCTCACAGAGCGTTGATGAATCAGTGCTTAAATATGTCATGGGGTGATGATGAGCATGCGGTTAAAGTCGTACACAGTGCTGATGGGCACGAATTTAATCTCGCATGGAGTGACGGTGAGCAAAATTTAGGTTAGCATTGAGTAATATCGCATATATTGGTGATGGGCAGCAAACGAAATATATTAGCGATGCAGGCCATATCAGGATTTATTTATGAGCTTAATACCAGCAGTTCAAACTGTCAGCGAACCATTGCTCGATGTGATTACATACTGATCTTAAATGGACGGCTCTGGACAGTTCTGTAGTATAAACAATCTATATAACTATAGCACCAATCATCATTTCTGGCACTTAGATTAAGCATATTATAGTTGAAGATAAAACACGTGCCTGCTTCCACCCAATAAGACCCGCGCTTTTATTGTGATTGAGTTTCTTCACGAACGTAGACGTATATTGGTTTAACATTGCATTGCGCGTCTGGGTATTTCGTTCGTTGACCTGATATCATGTTATAATGTAGTGTTTTTTACCAGTCTCTTGTCAATCAGCCTCAGTTGTACTGCATATCGAAGCCAGTTATTGCATTATGTAGATTTGCCTGAATCCATGTAGGTTCCTTATGTATAAAATCTAACGATTCTTAGAAGTGTCAAGTAAAGTAGATTGAAGAGTAGATCGGGTTACTGCGATGCTCCCATGGAGGATTGTTGCATGGGTACACTATGTTGTTATAAACGCAACCAGACAACAACAGATGACACAGGCGATGTATTTTAAAGCATTGGTCACAATTTCGCGATGTTTAATTATGGCTCCTGACTAAAGATCGATGAACACATAAACCATTTCCGGATAAATTGTTGCAATTCAATGAAGCAGACCCATATATGAGGTACTTTCTCTTTGAAAATACCGCTCCGTTCGTCACCGACGGCCATATTGGCTTTCCAATTGCTTTGCTACCCGCCAGCTAATCACACCACGCTAGGTAACCCTTGCTTAGCGCGACCCAGTGCGATTTGTACGTGCAGACGGAATAGTCACTGTTAAAATATAATATGGTATTAAAATGTCCAGGCAGATCAAGTGTTATTCTTTTGATCCTAAATACTTGCCAAACGGACTAGACAATGATAACCGATGTTACATACAGAAGGAATTTCAAGAAAGGATCGGTCATATACGATGGAGTCGTAGACATGATGAGGGCTGACTTCGAGTAATGGTGTGGTCTAGATGTTCGTCCTTCATATTAATGATGCATTGCACAAGTGACCACTCAGTGACACCTTCCCTAACAGGTGAGATGTCTAGACCAAAATAGTATCATATGATTATAAGGAAAATCTCTTTCAATGTACCTTTCCTTTGTTGGAAGTGCTAAAATATTCCTTGCAATGGGAAGAATCAAATGTTAAACATTTTGCTAAGAGAATCAAATTTTACTGAAGCAAAACCCATGAACATATGAAGGACAATAGCAGCAAGATCAACAATATTGCAGGCATTCAAATAAATAACTGATCCCGATATGATATTGACTTTTCAATGTTTTTCAGAGGATACTGCCTGGGAGCTCATAGGCAATTCATCTACTGGACTTATAGATGCCGGGAGTATTTCTGTTCCATTATGTGTCGCTCATGCAATTTGAAATACATCCCATGATATATAACATTGCATATGCAGTAATCAATAAGATGACATTTAGTACGATTGTTTAATTATTTCTGAAGTTTTAGGTGTAGATCATAGACTTGCATAGATACATAATGCACATACGAGAAAAGAGCATTTCCCCAAGCACATGACTACCCAAGCACAGGGTGTTGACATGACAGAACATGATAAAATCACTGCCATCATTAAGTATCATCTTATACAATCAGTAATGAAATTCACATAACAGGTAGGCACTGGCATGGCACATCGATATCCAAATATTAGTGCCAAGTAACTGTGGCTGCATGATAACATGACATTCCTTTGGGTACACACGAATGCACCATATGTACTGCATAATGTGATACAATACTAATGCCAATCATACATACATAACAAACGGGAATACAAAATAAACAGGATTTGATGATCAAATTAGTACACGATTCATTTGTTCACCAAACGGGATTGGGTTTTTGGCAGATGATAACCTATTTTTGTAGAGAAGGGCTGTCAATAAATGAAATGATTTTGGGGTACACCATCAGGTTAAACAATATTGTGGGTCAGAAACGAACCTTGTCTACAGCAATCCTGCTTGGACTTCACATCATGTCTCCACGTGTGTGATTTAGTTTCAGTTTCTGGTTTGGAACTCCTGCTTTCTTTTTGGGAAAGACCATATTGAAGGACACTGTTCCATTTTCAGCTCAGGCTTGAGAGCAACAGGCATTATTATTCTGGTCCAAGTTGGCCCATTCGGTCCAAATAAGCATGCATAGAAAGGAGAAGCTTTGACGCTTGGGACGGTATTTGTTGACCAGCAAGTGAAACATCGCAAGTGCACCAGGATGGATCGGAAGATTGGTTTGCTGTGTGTCTGTCATAAGGGTCTAGTCTGGAGTCACATCATTGCTGCTGACAAGTCTCAGGCTGTTCTTTCCAATCACGAGTATGTGAAAAAGTCATTGTCCATCGGTTCAGAGTCAGGATCATGCATTGAACCCCATTTATCTAGTTGATAAGTTTCAAATGCATGGGGAGTAATTTGAGGAGGCTGATTTGAAAATGTCACAATAGACATGTCAACAGTCTCAGCACAGACAAAAGTACGTCATCTTTGGTTATGGGACTCTGAAGAGCACTTACACCTATCGCAGTGGTAGAGGGTTTCACGTTGACACTTTCCCAAGTATCGTGTATTCTTGTTGACTGCGTAATCAGGCAGAACGCTTAAGACATATAGTCTTTGTCTTAGTAGAAATAGTTTGTCTCAGGATTTAAATCTACATAATAAGCTGTTGTGTCCGAATTACTCATAAAGGATCCTAATTTAGATGGTATAGGGTACATAAAATGACGCCAGAAACTTAAGTCTCTGACTCATCTTGCGTTTGCTGCTTTTGTTGACAGTGTCGCATCTTACGAGAGGAAGAGGGTGATGCTCGGGTGATTATGTGCAGGGCAAATCTGACCAGACTTCGCCAGAGAATGCCCTCGTCTCAACTTAGTCAAATACGCTCTCATGTACTCTACAGCAAGCTCTGACTTATCATACGTTTGCTGCTTTTGTTGACAGTGTCGCATGTTACGAGAGGACGAGGGTGGTGCTCGTGTGATGATGATGATGTGTTGGGCAAATCTGACCAGACTTCGCCGTAGAGTGCCTTAGTCTCAAATACGCTCTCATGTACTCTACAGCAAGCTGAGGAGAGATAGATTTCGGAGGTTCTTCTCAGTTTTGTTGCTATTCCGAGCCCATTACGTCACTACTCACCAATTGTGCATGAGGGTCACACAATTGATGTCCCTTCTCGAGTAAGTTTTTTCAACCAAATTTGAACGAACGAGCGTTGAACTGGGCGTCTTTTTGGTGGATTGAATAAAACAACAGACTTCACGCATCGCCGCCAGCTCACTGCAAGCACTGGATACGTCACAGGGTGAGGTAGCTCTGGTCAGCAGGAATGGAATGCAGTGAGCCAGCGATTGAAACAGGCTTACTCTTTTAGTTCTATATTTGAGTTCAATACCATGCTGCTGAACCATTCTTTCCGGGGGGAAATATGGCTTTAAAAATCAACAGTCCAGTGTAATAGATGTTTACTCGTCTTTTGAACATAGTGTGTCGGAATCGTTTGGTGCTTTCCATGCCATGGTAACATCCCGCTCTTTAACTGGCGTGGACAATGAAGGGCTTCTTATAAAGAGTTGAATTATATAATGAACCGACGTCAATGGCGATTGATTTATAACTTCTCGTCTTGCATTATGGTGGCCCGTGCATATCTTATGCGGAGCAGTATATCACCGTCCCTGTCAAGCATATACACAGGGAGCTAAGCAGATTACTCGCCAGGGGTTCCAACCCGATGATTTGCATTTTTGTCTTTTCATATGAGCGTAAAAGTGTTCACAGAAGGTCAATAGGGGGCGAAAGATAGTACTTAAAAATTTGATAGGTCCGCACTGTAATATGGGAAACAGTCTACATGTTAATATATATAAGGCGGGCGTTGTGTTACAAATAGAGCGACATTGAATAATAATTCTGTAAGCCTACTTTACGGATTTAGCTCGTCTTTATTGTTCACTTGACTCTATCCCATGCTGTTTTAGTGCTGACGCGCAAGTAAGTAATGGTAAGGGCAATACTGGGGTTGAACGTCACTTTCAACAATGAGGTGATATCGCGACGGTGATGGATGAGGATGATTGTGATGCTTGGACAGCTCCCCTTAAGTGCCAGCGCCCACTTGGCACAAACCCTTTGGGACAAAGGTCTAGCATGGTACTATTGAGCTACCGGGTCGGGTGCATCCCCTTTCGGATACGGGACCGCCATTCAACGTGATCATCCGAGTAACGGGGAGCTAGTCAAGATTTCACACCTTGGTATCGAACCCACAACCTGTAGGTCGAAAGGCGACGCAGTTTACCACTACGCCATGGGATCCGTCTGTCGCGCTTGCAAGAGTTGGCAGGATATGCACAGTATGCATGCAAAATAACGAAGTAGACTGTCACAAGACTTACTGACTGTTGGTTGTGCCTGACTTTATCAAGTTATAGGTACATGTTTAGTTGTACGGTTTGTCGCCTATAAGTCCATAATGATTGAGTAACCTAGCTGATACCGAAGCAAATATAGAAGCTGCCGTAATGCGATAGTCCACAATAACGCCATTAAACGTTCACACCTTCGTCCCTTTAAAATCGAACAGTATTCTTATACCTTCATAAAATCACAACACCATCCCAGTCCGACAGCATATTGTCGATTATTAATAAATCAATTAAACACTATTAGCAGATAATGAATAAGCAGTATAAACAATACACCACAGCGACACTCAACATCGTTCTGGCAAAACTGTTTTGTGCAAAATGTATAAGGGACATTAAGAAGACAGCCCCGGGCTATATTGTTCCTACTTACAGCGTTGTATTTTTATGCATGTTGTCAATGGATATCTAAGAATTGTTGTTGTAGATGAATAACTCTACTACCACCACAACAACTACAACTACTGCTACTACTTGGTTGAGTAAATAGCTTGGCTGAAATCAATACTCATTATGTATCTATTGACCTTACCAGAAAATGTCTGATCAGGGATGCCATATTCAAACTATTGAGATCGACATAAGGTTCAAATATATCTCCACACATTTCTTAGAACCAAAGGGCGAGCAATATAACAGCTCTAAGCAAAAAATACATCTGAAGCTGAATCAAAGCCAGCTATAATCGATAAACCCGCAGACAATGTATTCAATGGTGGAAAATAAGGCACACGAAGCTCGATGAGGTAAATCCTCATTAATCAACCAAGGTAAGAGGTGTTAAGTGTGTATTCCTGGATGCCCTGGGGATGCGTTTTAGGACATGATACTAGACAACCTTGGTTTTTTTTATTCGGTTAACTACTCGTGCTATATGCAGGCCCTATAGGAACACACCATAGCAAGAACAATCGGAGGTCATAGGTCAAAAAGACGCAATCACCCACTTGCCTGACCTGATTAATCAATGTCTTCTCGTGGTCGTCATAATGTTTTCATGGCGCATCTCTCAGCCATGAAATAGAATAGTATCACAAATAAGTGAATAACCATTCCGTTTAACAAGTCATATGCATTTCCATTGTATTCAGTAGCAATGCAAGGATAAAATGTCTGTGTGTCAAAATGTTAATGATTGGTCAATAATTTCCATTTAATTAGCTGGATTAAGCCATCAACGATTAGCCCATTTTTGGTTGATGTGAAAAGAAGAGCCAGGCATGTCATCTGTGAATATGCAAAGGGATGATGGACAATAGGCTACCGCTCACTTTGAGAGATGATGGACAAGAGGCATTGACGTAGACGGGGGTGGAGAAAATCAGGGGCTTCCGTTACAATTGAATACGATATGTGGATGCACCAATTTGAACTGGACATTAGTGGAATGACCATATTCTATTGTTAGCCTCTTTGAGCACATTAACTCAATTTGTGGAGGAGTAAAGGCTGTCAATGCTTGCATGACACGTGACGATAAGGTTCATCGTTATCATAAAAAGAGAAAGCTTACACCAGAGGAGAACAAAACAGAAAGGTGTATAAAGGAATCGCCGGTTACAATGCGTTTGCATCCTAAACCACGATTCCTTCACACAACTTTGCTTCATTTCCGTTTTGTAGATCTCATTGACAGAAGCCTATGTCAAATGAATAGAAATTTCTCAACATCATTAACCCATTCAAAGATCGGCTTAATAATCTCTCCAACATAATTACAATAGAACCATGTGAAAACTCACGCCGATCTTCCAAGGACACCACCGCTTGTTGAAAAGATTACATCATTACCTGTGATAGAAGAAGTTAATAGCCACCTACAAACCCCTTTCAAAGAGCCCTCCTAAAATCACAAGAGAACACCCTCAACACATTGTAGACCTTTTCACTAGACTCCAAACTGACATTGTCAGCAGAGAAATCATCGCCCTTTATGTCATATCCAACTAGATTGTAAAATCCGTCCCCAGAAAAAGGTCAACAAAATGATGGTATAATATCTGAGGAGATTGTGAAATCCGTCAACGGAAAAAGTCAGCCGAAATATCTCCACCCGAAATCTCTAAGGGGTACCTACGGCAGCGGAAAAAAATGCCGCCTCAGCGTTAACAAAACCATGTTTCAAAGGGTACCTACGTCAGTAGAATAAGGGACCTAATTCGCGTTCAACAACAGAGCCCACAGAGGAACGTACTCTTACTACTTACAGTAACCGATATGAAATGCTGTGCGATAGTTCCACGTTATAGCATATAATAAAAAGGATACTAATAAACTAACTTTCAGTGGAAATATCTATTATGACAGATATCTATTTCAATTAATCACAGATCCATCCAGAGAGCAATCCGTTTCGTCTATGAGAGTGCGTGTTGGTTGCTAGTAACTGGTCTGCTGATCCACAATATATAAATACATTATTAAAGATGCGGGTATCATTAATGTGATTAATGCCCGCAGTTCATACTGTTCTATGTGACTGCAAGCTGATGTGTATTTAAGACTCAGACGGACAGTTCAGGAGTATACTCCACAAGCATAAGAAGTAACCAAACCATTATTACCGGTTCTAAGATTATGATTCATAAATAGTTGAAGAAAGCACGCAGGGTCACAGGCAACTAATAAGAACCTGTGCCTTTATTGTGATTGTGTTTATTAATGAAAGTATACTTTATATTTATTTGACGTTACATCGTGTGACCGTGTGTGCCCAAAAGAAGACCGTTTATAAAGTTTAGGTATTTAAATTTATGCGGGAGCTTCTAATCTTTACAGGTTGAAATTCGATGTCCTGATATTATAATGTGGTCCTTATTATGTATAACGTGTTACTGTTGTTCAAAACAATGAACTAGAGTATCTACGTTGTAATAGTATCGAGGTTTATTTTGCGCTATGTAACATTATCAATGTATCGTAAGTGAGATAGGTTAGGCAACTGTGCACTACTCGGGAGAGCAGATACATAAGTGCACCATTAATTAATTCCAACGCCACCAGGTCCATACGGATGGATTGATGATACGTGCTTGTACTTCAATGAGCTGAACGTGTGACTAAAATGACCGTCTTCGCCTTATATCACAAAAGACAATCTAAATACAATGGTAAGCTTTTATAAATAATACCCCTGGTGAAGCATTCGCCCATGCATACCCATCTCGTAGACCAGTCGGCGATGTCCTCACCTTAAGGAAGTCTTGGTCATGAAGCTGCAATCATTCACAAACTGCAAGTCACTAAACGAATCCAACTGTTGTTACTCATATTAATAACCTACAGCGCCACTGCAATCCATCACTTCTGACACAATGTGTTTTCTGATTGGCCGCAAACACTCTCTGCAACTAAACCACGTTGAAAGTATCCCTGATACATTTGCTTTCATTATCAGGGCCAGTCTTTTCTCTACCCTAAAGAACAGTTACACAGTGCATTATTAACAAATATGTTAGCGTATGTTTTCATTTATGAAAGAAATTATTTTACTTGGTTAATCGATTAACAATGCATACGATTCAAAACGAGGCATTACAGAAACCTTGAAATCCTGCACACGTGTGTGTGTGTGTGTGTGTGTGTTTTGTGTGTGTGTGTGTGTGTGTTTGCGTGTGTGTTTGTGTGTGTTTGCGTGTGTTTTGTGTGTGAGTGTTTGTTTGTGTGTTTGTGTGTGGGTTTGTGTGTGTGCTTGTGTGGGTTTGTGTGCATATGTGTGTGTATGTGTTTGTGTGTGTGAGTGTTTGTGTGTGTGTGTGTATGTGTGTTTGTGTATGAGTACCAGAAATGTTAATATTGAATGAGTGGTCGCCATGATGCAATCTTGTTCATTCTTCCAAATCTCACCTATGCCAGTGATTTCCATAACAATATTATCGCCAGTACTTTCAATGAAGGGAACCACACGAGTTGTATCTCATAAATGGAGCATGACACCTTTCGACCGATGGCATCCTTCATATGTGCTCCAGCAATTTGTGTGCTGCTGCTACTGCCAAAATGACATCCAGAGATTAAAATCAGTCGCTTCACACATAATTCGTGCCAGGACCTGTATGTGGCGGTAATGTCGCACCACGTTTGGGTTTTTTTTTTGTTTCGAGCTCATAACCCAAATGGGCAGTGACCAGCAGAAATGTAACCATTTCCCACGGCCAATCGTCGTTAAAAGACCTACCTGTGTAATATTACTGCCATAACTGTTGCTATGATTAGTTGTGTCCCGGTCTGCCTTTACGTCTATTAGAATGGTACGATCATGCAGATATTGTGATGTTTAAGAAATAAGCAAAGCAAGGAGGCAACTAAAGATAATTTCCCGCCTAAATTTTCAAGCGTTTGGCAGATGTTAAGTACATTATTAACGTTCACGTGTATGGTCAAGGCTTGCTAGAGAGTCTAATATCATGCGTGTTGGGACCGAGCAAGAAAGCTTTACGGTAGGGTAGCTTGAATTTATGATAATCGAGTGCAATACATTTTTAACTGTTGCTATGATGACTTCAATATTTCAATATAAAGACTTATTGCGTGATGAAATGTTACCATGCAATGGCACAATAATGCGCAGAACCCAGACTCTTTTTTCACCTTGACCTTAAACTTATGTCAAGGTTAGTGAAAATGAAAAATCCCTAATACCTCCGTGGATAATTGTCCAATCCTTACATGTAGCTTAATTCATTTGCAAACTTGTTTTTCTTGTTGTATAAAATCAATGGTTCTTCCAAGCGCCTATGGTAGAAAAATCATGGTATCATCCCAATTTTAACAAAATTATCCAAAATATCCATCGCCTTTTAAATTGTTTATAACGTTCGATGGCAATAAAAATTGAATCGAAGGTTTTCTGTGACATTGTTATTTGCATCAATAAGTTGTATGGATGTTGATGACGTCATTTCCAGTTCTGAACGCATCAAAATTTATCAAAAGTTTAACGCCCAATATCTCCGTGTATAACGTTTCTATTTTGAAAATCTTTACTTATTCTGGAAGTTTCATTTAACAGCTTAATTGCAAAACTTTTTCACAATACATGTAATTGTTGATAATGTATTGTTAAAAACAATTCAGTATGCCTTAAATTTCTTGTATTCTTTCAATTCGTAATTGACAAGCTAATTATCGTCCGATCTTAATAAAAATTTATAATTCACATGTTCTATCAAAATATTCGTCGTTTTCAAAGTGCATTGAGCTGAAAAACATCTTTAACAGACAATTTTTGGAAAGATTTCAAGCGCTTAAATCATAAATACCGATTCATATTCTGAAAGTGTGATGCGAATGTTAACTGTTATTAAATATATGTAAGAGTAAATAATGCATTGTTGAAAAACATTCTAGCAGGTACAGCATTTCTGGTAGCCAAAATATTTAATTTGGTAATTAATGAATATTTTTGGAAAGGTGAATCAATTATCTAACTTTTACAACTGATATATTTTATCAAAATATTCGCCGTTTTCTAAGTGCCTTGAGCTGGGGGGAAATATTTCCACATGGACAATTTCTGGAAAATAGTAAATATTGATTCATGAATCGTAATTGGGTCAGTTGTTGGTATAGACAGCACATTCAAATACTCTAACTTTATAGATATCGACGTCACTTCCGGTTCTGGAAGCGAAAGTGAAATCTGAAGCTAACGCATCGTTTTTCTGTCGTTAATGATCGTATCATAAATCGTTTCTCTCTCGAAGGAAGCCCATTCGATTTTGAACATATAACTCAGTACAATTATCTGTAAATTATCTATTGTTTTCTCACAAAATAAGCTTGAACTACAGTGCTAGGTATTCACTGGTTTATTAACAGCAGCCAACACGTTGACTCAAGTATGGCAGGTCAAAGTATTATTTTATAAACAAAGCTTATCCTAGAGTCATGCAAAATTATCAATCTATCATGGCCCAGGACAGCATGATTTCTTTAATCAATTAGATCACATATAGAATCATCAATATACGTGCTACGGTCTTGAAACTTCGTAGAATTGTGCTTGCCAAAATGTTTAAATCTATGATAACTTGGTAAATTGTTGGCCGATTTTGAAATTGTTTATCATCTTGGTGCATTAGCATTTTGCCAAGCTATCTCGGTCAGTTGCGTTTGTGGCTAGGTATGTATGTTAGGAATGAATCAAGTACAAAACGGGACTTATATCTGAAGTTATTGCGTCGTTTCTGTCGTTTCTCTGTCGTAAATGGTCGTACCACTCAGAGGAAGCCCATACAATCCTGAACACAACACTATATTTATTCAATTATAACTGTAAGATTTGTATGACGGTTGTTAGAGCATCAAAGTTTTCCAAAGATGACACAGGTTCCATGCTTGATGCCTCCAAGGTTTAAGAGTTGATTTTGAAATAATTTGCATATTCTGAAAGTATAATATATTTGTTAACTTTTTCTAAATATATGAAATTGTAAATAATTCATCGTAAAAAAAATTCTAGCAGGTCGAAAATTTCTTGTTGCAAAAATCTAATAGTTTAGTTTCGCATTTAGTTCACCAATTACTGTCCTATTGTAAAAACATTAACATTTGCTGAAAGCTGATTCAATTACCAAACTTTGACAATTGACATATGCTATCAATAAGTTTGTCGTTTTCAAAGTGCATTGAGTTTGAAAAAAAATCACATTGGTGTATATTTCGTAAAATTTTCGGTCGCTTATAAAACAGTAAATATTAGTTTAATACTCATAAAAAGTTGAAAGTGTTGTTGCCATAGACCGCGCCAATCTCATCCTCAAATTTGATGGATATCGATGACGTCACTACCGGTTTCAGACGAATCAAATTTAAAACGGGACTGCATTCTAAAGTTATCTCGCCGTTTTTCCGTCGTGATTGGTTGTATAGTAAAATTGTTTACACTCAAAGTTCATTCAATTCTCAATATATGAACAAATATTGTGTGTTTTTAATAAGTGACAGTTTTTTCACAAAGTAAGCTTGAAGTACAGCTGGTGTCACTTCTGCTTGCTCTTCACTGGTTCGTGAACAGCAGCCAACATATCGTGCGAGCAGAACAGAAACCTGAAGATAGTGCGTTCAATTCTGACCAAAATAAGTAATTACATGCACCTGTAAGTTCCTGATAGCCTACTCATGAACACAGATGAAAATAATTGTAGTGAAACGAAAATTGGAAACAAAAGGAAAATGGACAGATTCGGGATTCGAACACCGGCCTCTCGCATGAAAACAAAATATTTGCCGCTGCGCCATGCGTTCACATGCACTATATCAGCAATGACACCATTATTATCAGTAATAGTTAATCAATTGGCAGAAACGTTCAAGGATATCTATATAACACAATCAGCACTGTAACGTGGTTCACCCATTCAAAACAATATAGAAATGTGCTCAAACACTTAATTTTCTTGGGTTTGAGCTGCACTCGATTGTCATGAAGATTAGATTGACCGACGAGAAGGCCGTTAACTTGGTCTTCAAATATTAAACGCTCCTGTGTGTTCACCATAGTACAATTCGTATATAGCGCAGAGATGAACTTTCAATGTAGATTTAATAGCTTACCTCACTTAAAATAACTCATATCAATGAGTTGATCGAGTCCTTAATTCCGGAACTTTAGATCATTGATAATCCATTATATCTTGGTAAATTTTGGACCGATTTTGACTTTTTAAAAACATCCTGATATAGTTCGCCAAGTTTTACGATGTCCCCATGGGTTTCTTGTTAACTTAAGTTATGTTGGTTAGTCGCATTTGTCATTATGTATGTATGTAAACAATTTTTGATCCGCAATACAGGTCGCAATTTTGAATGGTTTGGAGCAATGATGCGCAGTACCGAGAGGTTTTGTTTTGACCTTGACCTCATATTAAGGTCAATGTCACGGTTTAAATTTTTAAATCCTTGATATCATCTTAACCTACGGTGCGATTTTGTTCCTTATATTTGCCAACTTTTCATAACAAATGTCTTGATAAAATATGCATATTTCGCCCTGTAGCCCCCACTCGAAAATGTGTGGCATTGTTTAACCACATTGTTCAACCGAGTTTGAGATTTTTTCAACTTCCTGATACAAGTCGCCAAATTCCCCCATATAACTATGGGGGTCTGGCTGTTATTGTAATCACACCGACTAGCCAACAACTGAAGCAGAGCCTCTGGCGTCCAACAAATAAATAACAGATGTCTCTTTAACAGTGAAGAATTGCGACTTGAGTCAGATCATATTCCATCGCACAGGGCTGGATGCAGTATGGCAACCGTAGGCAGTTGGAAAAGTTGTGTATGCAGAGAGGGTAAGCCGACGGGACCCTCAGCCACAGGCATCCAAGTCAATTCATTAAACGAGGTCGTTCGCAGTGTTCAGTTACGCCTGACTCATTATATATTATCTATTATTATGCATGTCATTGTCACTCGGAGAGTTGAACTGGCTTGGGTGCCTTTGCCCTCAGCGGAACGATTGGGTGGTGTGGTTTTCCGTCATCGTAAGCGCATTCGGAATTGCATGCACTCCACCAAGGAAGTAGGACGAGCGAAAGGGTTTTTTTTCTTTACATGGCCATCTAAAAACACGTTAGTAAATCCGTTGACCTACTTTATATAGTGACATATGCTTGAAAGAGCCAATCGACATGTAACGATTTTGGATCCCTGAAACATTTACATTCCTCGCTTATTGAATCTTGCCAATCGGTTGATAATTAACAACCCGCTTTAACTGATTAGCGTGTAGAGTTTCTAAGCATATACATGAGAACGCAATAGAGGCTGCCGATAAGCAAATCATATTTGAATTTGCTGAGATGATAACATTTATAAGGAATAAAATTGTGTTTTCCTTCTTAAGGGTGATGAATGCAAATCGAAACGGAGTACCCCCCACAATTTCGTTAGGTGACAAACTATCTTTTGGCGTGCGCGATTGGAGGAAATGCTCTCTTAAATTGACACGGCATTCTGCAATCCCACACATCTGAACGTGTTGTTGGAAATCGTCCCGGAAAACCGCACAACCCATTTATTGCTTCAACGGGTGAATAGGTGAGTGTACCTTTTTAGTAATTCTTAGTATTGTCTTGTTACTTTGGCGAAGTAAGTTATCGCGATTGGTACGGTTTGTATGTTTGTTTGTATGTTTGTTTGTTTTACAACATCTCATCTCCGAAACCCTAACGTCAGCCCCTCCACCAACTTCTCTCCCCAAATTCGCTACCCCAACCCACACACACAGTCCCACACCACACCACAGTTCCCGCCAACCATTGATCCTGATACCCGCGATCAACCCAGCTTAGCTACAAATCACCTCCCACCCACCGACAACTATTCCAGTGGCGATTTCAGTTTATTTACCGACCATCAAAGAATAGCTGCTTCCAAAAGTCAAGAACAAGAAGACAGGCCGACTTCTTGGTGAGTGATTTCATGGGAGGTAGGTAATCCCAGATCGTGTTCAGATATATCATATATATTGCTTGGGTGTGTGTGTGTGCGTGCGTGCGTGCATGCTCATGTAGATCATTCCAGATAATATTAATATATGTCCCAAGTGTATATTGTACGTGCATGCGTACGTGCTCGTTGCATGTGTGAGAGCGTCGTTAACATGGCCTTTTTGTGCACGTGCCCTACCCAGGGCAACCGCCGGTGTATTACTCAATCGCATGTAGTCGTAAACAACGCAAACAAATGTGACATCTAGCTCCAAAGTGCCATCATGGCGGAGTAACTCGTCGCCTGATTCAGTGTCACAATGCTATGTTTCGTTTCTTGGTCATACGGTAGTATTTTTTTCCACATGTGAATATATCAAATGTGGGCGTCTGTGGCTGTTTTACGGATGTGATACATTTGTGATCGTCACTCTACAATCGCTTTAAATTCACATCGCAAAACTGCGTATATGTCAATGCGTTAGCGCAGGTGCATGGTTAAAGGATGGTTACTTTGATCGCTAATTATGGCTCGATGGGGAGCATATCAAGAGTCGTTATGTCTAACTTAATTCAACAACCGCTGAACACAATTACTGCAGATTCACCTGGGAAGGGTGGGCGTATTTCAGATACCTCCCCCAAACGCGAACTATTCAAGTGGACACAGTGGGGGTCGTATCAATGTGTACGAGTGGACGGGGACTGGGATTTCTGTGGATAGGGTAGGGTTCCGTTGGGTATCATTGGATAGTGAACTCGTCATGGTCGATCGCATAGATTCCCTGCCATGTTCAATGGAAAATGTTCAGTAGAGGTAACTTACTTGGTTGACCATGTACTATAGGGGTAACTAACTTGGTAAAGTATGTATTGTAGGGGTAACTAATTTGGTGGGGTATGTACTATATGGACAACTGTCTGGGTGTAGTATGTACTATAGGGATAACTGACTAGGTGGGGTATGCACTACAGAGGCAACTGATTTGGTGGAACATGTACTGCAGGGGTATCTGACTAGGTGGAGTATGTACTATAGAGGTAACTGACTTGTTAACTTGGCGAATTCGCATGCGCCAAGTTATGGCGATCAGTCGGGTTTGTTAATCGCTTCGCCAAGTTATCTTGGTCTGTCTTTTTTGTCATTATGTATGTATGTGTTTATTTTTTTTTATGTTAACTCCGTTAATAAAATTTACATCATTGTGTGGCTCATTCTAATTGCAAATTTGTCTAAATATGTATATGGACATCGAACCAACAGTTTTCCCAAGCGCCTAAGGTCGAAAAATCGTGGTATCAGTCCAAATGTCAAAAAAAGTTTCTTGACTATTTCGAACGCTTATAAAATTGTCAATACATGTCCGATGGTAATAAAAATTGGTTCACATGTACTCCTCGACAGCCTAAGTACGATCCATAGATATCATGGATGTCGATGACGTCATTTTCGGTTAGGAAAGCATCAAATTTTTCAAAAATGACACAAGTTCAATGTTCAATACGCCCATGCATTAGAATTCAAGTTTAAAAGAGTTCACATATTCTGAAAGTGTAATGTAATTGTAAACGTTTTCTATTTATACTTATTGTAAATAATGCATGGTTTATAAAAATTGCAGCTGATCTAAGATTTCTGGTAGCCAAAATCTCTCAACTTTTTAGTTTCTCAATTTATTCAGTAATAATTCTCAGATCGTGAAAAAATTAACATTTTCTACAAGCTGATACAATTACCAAACTTTGATAATTTACATGTGCTATCAAAATAATCATCGTTTCCATAGCACGTTGAGTTGAAAAAGCAAGTTTCACTTGGTCAATTTTCGTCAAGGTTTTGATTGCTAATAAAATAATAGATATCGGTTCAATAGTCATTAAGATTAGCTCAAATGTTGACATTAACAGCGCGAATCTAATCCGTAAATTTTGTTGATATCGGTTGCCTCAACAGCTTATAGCCCTCTGTCCCAGAACCGCCTATAATACTATGTATGTATATATGTATGTATGTATGTATGTATGTATGTATGTATGTATGTATGTATGTATGTATGTATGTATGTATGTATGTATGTATGTATGTATGTATGTATGTATGTATGTATGTATGTATGTATGTATGTATGTATGTATGTATGTATGTATGTATGTATGTATGTATGTATGTATGTATGTATGTATGTATGTATGTATGTATGTATGTATGTATGTATGTATGTATGTATGTACGTATGTATGTTAGTTTGTATGTTAGTATGTATGTCAGTATGTATGTTAGTATGCATGTATGTTAGTATGTATGTTAGTATGTTAGTATGTTAGTATGTTAGTATGTTATTATGTATGTTGGTATGTATGTTGATATGTATGTTGGTATGTATGTATGTTGGTATGTATGTTGGTATGTATGTTGGTATGTATGTTGGTATGTATGTTGGTATGTATGTTGGTATGTATGTAGGTATGCATGTAGGTATGTATGTAGGTATGCATGCATGTATGTTTGTTAAAGAAATTTGTCTTGCAATCATATTTTTATTCAAGCCGTAACTGAGAATCCTAATTTTCTCCGTGGGCAACAGCAGTCCGAGCATAAAATGTTTTCAGCGGACTTAATAATAAACTTTTTATAAATATATGTAATTGTAAAAATCGATAGTTCTCCCAAGCGCTCCAAGTCGGAAAGTCGTATTAAAAACTTTGATCGCCTTTAAATTCAGTTCAAAACGTTCGATTGTAATAGAAATTGGGTCAAGTGTTATCAGTAACAGCATCAATCGCTTTCGTACAATTTCATGGATGTTGTTGACGTCACTTCCGCTCACAAAATTAATATTTGAGTCAGTTTTTTATTGCCTGAATAAGTATTTGCAAGCATATCTTTTTTAAGGTTGCTCCTAACACAATCCTTAATTGATAGTGAAAGAAGCATATGCAAAAAGAGATTTTGATCAGCCGAACTTTTCACAAACTGTGGTTTTACAAAAACACAACTCCACGTCCACACATACATATACAACTGTTACAATTGTTTCTTTACATAGACATCGGGTCGTTAAGGACGGTAACCCCTAGTCAATGTGGTACGGATTTGACGAGACATCTATGTAACCGACACCTACTCAGTTCTAAGGAAGACATAAGCACCAGACAGGGCCTTTCCCCTTTTGACAATTCCTTTCGTAATTTGGCTACCCTCACTTGTTTTACCTTTGATTGTTCCTTTCGTCATTTGGCTACGCTCTCTTGTCTTACCTGTGTTTGTTCCTTTCTTAATTTGGCTAAGCTCTCTTGTTTTACCTGTGTTTGTTCCTTTCGTAATTTGGCTACGCTCTCTGGTCTTACCTATGATTGTTCCTTTCATCATTTGGCTACGCTCTTTTGTCTTACCTGTGATTGTTCCTTTCCTCATTTGCATACAAACACAATTTTGTAGTTTCTTTAAATGTTCAAACTATTAATACAATACAATTAGAAAAAGCCAATGTAAAGCTAATTTTGAATCTGATGATCATATCGTATTTTTGTTTTAACCGAAGGTAAATTGGTAAATTGAATTCTTGAGTTTAAAGTGTTCTGGTATTTATATTTCGCTGCATGAGTAAACTGAGCATACTGTGTTGAAAATGATTGTACGGGCTATGTTGGAAAGAATGCTTACGGCCTCCTTCTTTAAATTGGTGCCTTCAATTGCACTTAACAACTTATTGTGATTTGTTTCTGCCATACCCATTCGATGAAAATCAACTAGCAGTGACATCGATTGTATAGAAAGGCGAGCAAACATCGACCAACGTTTTATAGGCGTAATATCGAGATTACAACATGTGTAATTCATTCGGCTAAAGGCTTTGATGGGAATTGATTGAGCTTCCTGTACTCAACGACTAGCAATGATGTAAGTTGAATACAATTTGTTGTGTATAAGACTGTGAGGTGACAATTTATGTGTCTTGTCATTATTTGTACATATTTGTAACTTGCGATTTGAATAGAATATGATGCATATCTCTACTTCACTGGATTTTATGTGAAATTATTAAATTGATATTGCATACCGCATTGTCAACTTTAGCAAGAGACTATATGCGGATACTTATAAAGCGATCTCCAAGAATGTTTTCGACCCTTACAGTTACACCAAATAGCAGCATTTCCTAAATGTCTATTGTGACAGTTCACTTATCACTGATTCATAGAGGAAGCAATCCTCCTCATAAACTTTGCATTGCGACTGCTTCTTCCTGGGCAGCATTAACGCCGTTCATAGATAATCCAAGCCACATTAGGTTACCAATATTAATGTCTGTAGCTTCTTCTGCCTGTGAACCTTTCGGTTGATCTGCTTGGCTGCATGCTTATATGTAATTTACACGGAGATGAAAGTCTCTTGTTCCTCGAATACACATCCATTAAACACTTCTTTTAGATCCAGTTATTACTGATACGACATGCACTATTCAAGTTGTTTGCTTATTCGTGACCAGATAGGCACAGTTTTCATTCGTGTGCGTATCATTCAAAATAGCAGCTATTTATATATGCATTTTTAATTCGCTTAGAGTTGATTCGTGCACACCGCTACACTTGTTACATGTATATTCTATGCTGCCTCCTTATGGGTAGATATGGATTTTCAAACTCATTGTGTTTTAAACCTAGCTGGGGTTTATTCATGAATCATGTCCATACGACTATTTAACAATAACCGTGATTACGTATAATTGTGAAAGTAGCTACTTAAATCAGATAATATGTGTTAGCGACAGCTGAGTGAAAATTTACCCAAAGCGACAGCTAGTTTTATAAGGTGCATAGACCTGTCGTAAAAACAACTAATTACTTGACATTTGATATGCATACATCAGGCTCAAGGTTTTGTCGATTGATTTCAGCAATTTCATCTTGTGTGATATAAACTTGAGCATATTAAGTAGAACACTAAGTCACAGTATCTGCCATAAATATACTAAGCGACCTACGCAGCCTGCTCACAAAGTCTTCTACTTCATGATTTACATATTTTCTCTTTATGTAGGTTTTATATGGTTCCATGAAGGCTAATGAGGGATGAGTAAGTGCATTTATAAAGGCGACTGGTTCGTTATTATTGGTGTATTTACATTTTTATGCGATTACACGGACGATCGTGATGTCGTTGCATAGTCATGTGGAACGACGGATGTACATAAATAAATACATACAACGGCTATTGCACAGATTGCTGCAACGAAATATCACCCCATCAGTTTACTTGTGTAACATAGTTCGTCTAATTAACCTAGTCCCACTCAGTGTCACAGTGTTATTACGGGTTAGGGCATAGCTGATGTGTATGCAATGTGTGTAAGAAATAAATAGATAATTTTTGTTTTTAATATCCATTTACAAGCCCAGGTAACACGTAATATCTGCCATAAGTTCGAGGATTATCTAGGCTCATGGCCATAGTCATCACGGATCTATCTACTCGATTTGTAATGCAGTGAATGCCTCACAATTATATCCACAATGCCAACTATAAACTGATATGATCGACATTACAACATAAACAACAATAGCGGATCAAATCATTTTGTTGGAATACCTTCATCGATTAAATCCGTTTTGCGTTGAATTTGATAAACTGTTTATCAATATTGATGGGCAACAGTTACTTTATAAGAACGTTATATGAATGATCATTCCATGTTAACTTCAGGAATTCGTTGAAACAAGACAAATAATAGCCTACAAGTGCCATGAATTAAACCCTATATCAATCACCCATGCTAAGAGGTGTTGGGCTTGTGTTTGATATCGTCTTAGTCGCACTCACATTAGTTATAAGCTTATTAACCATTTACCATATTCTCTAAGTAATGGATTACTGAAGTATATCCGCCGTATAACGTAAAATAATCCAGCGATAATATCCCCGCCTTTACGACTCAATATTAACGGTACTTCTTGTGCCGATATTTGTCCGTAATATGCTACGTTTTTAAAAGTATAAGTGCATCATAATGGTTCCTGCTATGACTTATTATGCTGTTTGCTCGTTTGATTGCACAGTTTCTTTTCGCATATGCATAATCCAAAGAGCAGCTGTTGATGTATACATTTTCGACACGCTTGGTATTCATATATGCGCAATTCCTTCGCTCAAACCACATTTATTCGATGCTGATTCCCTTGGCATTTGGGCCCATATGCGTTGCCTCACTCAATTTGCATTAAATAGTCACGCAGCTGTTAGATTATTCCTAACTATCCATGAATCTTGCTCGCCCGGACGCATTTAGTATACGCCCTATTGATGGATAATGCTACTTAATCCATATGACGTATGTTACCGATGTGATAATTAATCTTACTTGGCAACTGGTCGCATAAAACAAACAGCAGATTTAGAGTTATACTATGTTGGTTAGTTAGGTACTTTGAAAACCACGTCCATCATGTGTTAAGGCCGTTGCATGCCGCCACGTCACGTATCATTCTCTGCTGTTTAATCGGTGTTTGTATACTGTGGTTTAGATGGAAAGAAATATTGTCGATAGATTATAACACGTCCTTGGCGATGTCGTAGTTATTTAAAATGTCAGTATTGCACATGTAGTTGACTCTACACAGTCAGACATGAGACAGCTGTAAATGCCTGTTGCTTTAACTGAATACATTAGGGTCACATGAGCCCATGTAATAGACACCATGTGGAGTATTGTAACCGCTCCGTCATTTCTCAGGTCCACAAACATTAAGTGACAGATAACAATAACTCACTTTGTTATGTTAGCATGGTATGCATTACCCACGTTGCTCGCTCGGTCAATGTAACGAAAGCTGTGACTCATGTTAGCATTTGGACACGCTAAATACTGATTCGTTTGCCGTTTGCGTACGCATCATTTGTCACTCACATTGTGCTTTGCCTATCCACCCAGCTGGGATACTATTATTGTGTATTTATGAAATTTTGCCACTTGAGCTTGAGTGCGTCAAGGAACGTTCCGTTAACCATAAAGTGATCATTAATATTGTGGAACAATGCTACTTCGTTCAGCAGACGTGTTTATGACAGCTGCATGTGTGTAAGAAATAAATAGATAACTTTTGTTTTTAATATCCATTTACAAGCCCAGGTAACACGTAATATCTGCCATAAGTTCGAGGTTTATCTAGGCTCATGGCCATAGTCATCACGGATCTATCTACGCGATTTGTAATACAGTGAATGCCTCACAATTATATCCACAATGCCAACTATAAACTGATATGATCGACATTACAACATAAACAACAATAGCGGATCAAATCATTTTGTTGGAATACCTTCATCGATTAAATCCGTTTTGCGTATTCATATATGCGCAATTCCATCACTCGAACCACATTTATTCGATGCTGATTTCCTTGGCAGTTGGGCCCATATGCGTTGCCTCACTCAATTTTCATTAAATAGTCACCCAGCTGTTAGATTATTCCTAACTATCCATGGATCTTGCTCGCCCGGACGCATTTAGTATACGCCCTCCGAATCCGTTTCGTCCAGGAATATCCAATGTACCAATAACCTTGATTGCGTATATTAATGGATAATGTTGCTAAATCCATATGACGTATGCTACCGATATGATAATTAATCTTACCCGGCAGCTGGTCGAATAAAACAAACAGCAGATTTAGAGTTATACTATGTTGGTTAGTTGAGTACTTGAGTTGAAAACAAGTCCATCATGTGTTAAGGCCTTTCCATGCCACAATGTCACGTATCATTCCTTGCTGTGCAATGTTTATATGCTGTGGTTTAGATGGAAAGAAACATTGTCAATAGATTATAACACGTTCTTGGCGATGTCGTAGTTATTTCACAATGTCAGTATTGCACATGAAGTTGACTTCGAACAGTCAGACATGAGACAACTGTAAATGTCTGTAGCTTTAACTGAATACACTGGGGTCACATGCGCCCATGTAAAAGACAACATGTTGAGTATTGTAACCGTTCCGTCGTTTCTCGGGTCCACAAACATTAATTGACTGATAAAAATAACTTTAATTTTAGCATGGTATGCATTACCCACGTTGCTCGCTCGGTCAATGCCCCTTTTTATTCGTTATCGTTGTAAAATAAGCAGTGACTCATGTAAGTATTTGGACACGCTCAATACTGATTTGTTTGCCGTTTGCGTACGCATCATTTGTCACTCATGCCTTGCCTATCCACCCAGCTGGGATACTAGTATTGTGTATTTAGGAAATATTACCACCTGAGTTTGAGTGCGTCAAGGAACGTTCCGTTAACCATAAAGTGATCATGTCTATTTGGGAACAAAGCTACTTCATTCAGCAAACATGTGTTCATGACAGCTGTATGGGCCATACCATTACCCGGCCTCTGGCCGCATACATCTAACGTGTATTATGTTGGCTCGAAGTTATCCTATTCGGAACGGCCAATCCAGTCTCATTCATGAATATGCACAGAGACCTAAGCACACTCTTCACGAGGTTTTCCATTTCATGATTACCATAATTAACCTAGTACATCTTGTAGAAAATGTTAATTTTGTTACGATCGGACAATAATTAGTGAACAAATTGCGAAAATAATACATCGTTAAAAAAATTGTAGCAGGTCGAAAATTTCCGGTAGCCAAAATCTCTAATTTCGCAATTTGTTCACTAATTATATCAATCCAATTTGCGAAAAAGCTCACATATTGATCTATCCTTCACTGGACAAGAGGTTTGAGTATTGGCGTGGGGTATTGGCAGGCAAAATGGACGAGCGAATCCCCTTAGCGAAGCTATAAGCTCTTTGATAGAGCTCCTTGAATACTTGGCCGCTTGAGAGTACAAGTATTCAGTGCACTTCTTATTGACATTGATTAAGTTAGAAGAGTAGCTGACTTCTTAAGAAGTGCCATTAGAATTTATTCGTAGGTCAAATAACGTTTGAACTCGAAAACAAATACCCTTTTGGGAGGTAAATGTTGGGGCGGATGGTTTTGTTAGGTAGAAGAACATGTTCACAATGGCTATGGGGCGCGCCAGGCTCGTAAATGGGACTAAAGATGGTTTTAGGCAAGTTGTTTTGTGAGCTGGTGGCGAAATCGTTGCCCCCTTGGGTTTATGTATACATAGAAGATAGCGGCCGGCAGGCCAATGCAAATCTCTATGCCCTCAGCCACAGGCACACAAGTCAAGTCATTAAACCAGCCCGTTCGGCAGTGTTCAGTTTGGCCTGACTCATTGAATATTAACTATTATTATGCATGGCGCTGTCATTCGGCGAGTTGAACTGACTTGGGTGCCTGTGCCCTCAGCGGAACGATTGGGTGGTGTGGTTTTCCGTCATCTAAGTAAGCGCATTCGGCTTTGCATGCACTCCACCAAGGAAGTGGGACGAGCGAAGGGGGGAGTTTCTTTACATGGTCACCTACAAACATGTTAGCAACTCCGTTGACCTACTTTATATAGTGACATATACTTGAAAGACTCAATAGACATCTAACCCTTTTGGATCCCTCAAACATTCCTCATTGCTTATTGAGTCTTGCCAATCGGTTGATAATAAACAACCTGTTTCACTGATTAGCATGTAGAGTTACTAAGAGCATACATGAGAACGCAATAGAGGCTGCCGACAAGCAAACCATATTGTGATTTTCTGAGATGATAACATTAATAAGGAATAAAACTGGGTTTTCTTTCATGAGGGTGATGAATGCAAATCGGAAAATCGTTGGGTCAATTTAAATGGTTGCAAAATTGTATTAAAAAACTTCGATTGCTTTTAAATTCAGTTCAATACGTTCGATTGTTAAACAAATTGGGTCAAATGTTGTCAGTAACATCATCAGTCGTTTTCGTACAATTTCATGCATGTCGATTACGTCACTTCCGCTAACAAAATAATTACATCTTATTGTAAATTCTTGATTGTTTTCTAATAAGCTGAAAGTATCATGGTGTCACCAAAATTAAAGATAAAAATGGAAGTAAACCGTTCGCACCACACTCCCGCGTCTGGCCAACTCGGCCACATTCACAAACATGTAACATAGTTACCGTTTGTTGTAGTATACGAAAGGTAAATTAAGTACCATTCAGGAAACGAGCAGAAGGACTTGCATATATTCAATAGGTAGTATTATGCCCACAATACAACATAGTGATAATGAAGATGACGAAGATGGTGACGTTGGTGATAATGATCGAATCATGATAATGGTGAAGGTGTAAATGATGATAATGAATATATTTTTGATGTCAGCCTTAGAGCGTTGTGCACGTGAGAAGCAACCAACTTGAAGACAATGGCTGACAAGAGCAGTTTTCTGGGTTATGACTTCATACGTTTTACTTGGTCGGACATTCATGGAATTCAAAGAGGGAAGTTGATCCCGGCCGCACGGGCTGCACAGTTCTTCAAAGAGGGACTGCGGGTCTCTACCGGTGAGTAAACGTACCTTTAATGCATGTGTACTACTCATGACCCATATGTAACGGAGATAACTATGCGATTATATTCCCTAATAGACACGAATTCTAGATCAAAAACTGCGACCGGTCTCAGCTAAGATCAAGATTAAGATGTTGTAGCCTGTTTCAGGAATGTTGCTTCAAGGACCACGTTCCCAATTGTACACATCGAAGGATGAGTTCACAATTCACGGTAATGATGTTGCAAGACCTATCCCTGACACGCTCCGACTCTTACAAGGCACAGAGCAGCCAAAGGAAGGCGCTACATCTTATCGTCAATGGCGTGTTGGCAGTGTGCTCTGTGAGATTTTCGCTGGTGACACTGGAGTGCCTATGAAAACATGCACCCGGCAAATTGCCCGTCAGCAATTGCAGAAACTGCACGACGAATTCGGCTATTCATTGAAGTCTGGTCAGGAACACGAGTTTATTATTTTAGATTCTGATTCTAAGCAGGTTTTAGATAGTAGTCTAGATATTTGCTCTCATGGTGTCCATGCTAGATATGAGCATCTACTCTACACAATATGCGATAACTTGGCAAAGTTTGGAATCGAAATCGAAAGTTTCCATGCAGAGTACGGATACATGCTCGAGCTGGCCACTGTACCAATGATTGGAATCAAAATGGCAGATGCGAGCTTCATGCTGAAACAAATGGTAAAAGAGGTGTGTATTCAAGAGGGGTACATCGCAACATTCATGTCAAATCCAATGGAAAACTTGCCGTTTGCAAGCGGCACGCATTTCAACCTCTCACTTTTGGACTCCGATGGCAACAACGTCTTCCGGGATGATACAAACGATAACAAAATGTCGTCTGTTTTTCGACAGTGGTGTGCTGGCATTCTTGCTCACGCCTCCGCTCTGACTGCCATTTGCTGCCCCACTGTCAACTGCTACCGTCGTTTTTTTAGCGCATTATCCGAACCGATAAGAGCTGACTGGGGTATGGACAACAGGAATTGTTTCCTCAGAGTAAAGGGATATGGCTGCTACCTGGAGAACCGCATTCCCTCTACAGCGTCTAATCCCTACTTGGTAATGGCTGGAACATTAGCCGCAGGTATGGATGGACTACGTCGCAATCTGGAGCTGCCTGAAGAAATTGCTAGCGATGCCAAAAAGTTGCCCGGTACTCTGAGAGAAGCTCTGAAGGCATTACAAGAGGACCAAGTCATGAGAGAGGCTTTGGGTGAAGGCTTTGTTAAATGGTTTGCTAAGTCCAAGATGGAGATAGAGATAAAAGGGTTTGAACTGGGGAAGGACGATATGCTTCAAAAAGAAAGGGAGATGTACTTGGAAGTTATATAATTACGTTTTCTGAAATATTTCAAACATAATTTGGAATCAAAGAAGAAGTTTTATCAAACGTTGGGTTCGTTTTCATTTGGTAATTTCGGGATTTGCTTACGCTGTTTAATGAGCAGTACCATCAATGGTTTGCCATGCGCACCTTGTATATATCATCATTGGTGTTATCATTATTATCAAATAATGACATGTCACTGAAAACAATTAAATTAGACATATGGCGAAAGCAAATATGTGAAATTGAATAGCATGTTCATTGTGTAGTTGTATTAAGAAATACAGTGCGTTGGATTAAGCATTCAGATATTTTTTAGTTTTTAATTTGTTTATATTGTGTTCTCCAATATACAGGAAGGGATGTTATTTATGTAAGTGCATTTTAAAAAGCGGGATCAGTAGACTTAGTTGTAGAAGTATTTGTTCGATTATATCTAATTTGATTAATCATCGTTTCATCTCCCATTAATGTAATCCACTATCGTTTTTGTTTAATTCAAAGAATGAGAATTCATTAATCGAAGGCTATTAATAAACTGGTTCGCCCATTAGGGTATTTGAGTCAGTAATTTATTGCCTGAATAAGTATTTGCGAGCATATCTTTTTTAAGGTTGCTCCTAGCACAATCCTTAAATTGTCTGTCACCAGTATGCAGAAATGATTCACTATACACCTCCAGAGAATGCAACAATTGGTTTTGTGTTAACTGTGTGCAATGTATATTCCCATTTAATCATTTCAATGATGATAGAGACTTTATGGATGCTATTAATGATATTGTGGAATGTGGATCACATAACATGGCAAATGTAGAGGGCATGATTTTGAATGTACATGAACTTAATGATACTGAACAAGAAAATCCGCTGTCCGCTTTTGATCCAGATATGAATTACTCCAACGGAAATCAAAACGACTATACCATAGCAAACTGTAATTATTATGCAGAGGATCAATTCAACGCACTTTGTAAAGCTTTTCAAGTTAACTCTGATATGTTATCACTTATGCACGTGAATATTCGCAGTGCTCAAAAAAACTATGCCAATCTTGATGCCTATATTAATTCTTTGAAATACTCATTTGACATTATTGCTCTCACTGAAACATGGCTGATAGATATAACAGTTGGCAATTTTAGTCCAGCCGGCTACAATACAGTCAATTATTACAGAACAAATAAACCAGGTGGAGGGGAGTCTCTCTTGATTAATGGTCAATTACATTATCGTAATAGAGATGACCTCTCGATCTGCAACTGTAATATTGAATGTGTTTTCGTTGAAATTCCTAAATGTACGTCTCTCCAATCTCACAATAATCGTAAGAATATAATAATTGGTGCAGTCTATCGACCACCGAACACTTCAATCATTGACTTCACAGATTATGTATCTGATATAATGTCTACTATAAAGCATGAAAACAAAATCTGCTATTTAATGGGCGATGTAAACATTAACTTGTTAAATGTAGATAGCCATGTCGCTACAGCAGAATTCCTTGAAATGATGTATTCTTTCTCTTTTTCCCCACTCATTACCAAACCCACGAGAGTAACAAATCGTTCCGCCACACTTATAGAAAATATTTTTACCAATTTTCAACCACAGTACAATTATATATCCGGTATTTTGTGTACAGATGTAAGTGACCATTTTCCAGTGTTCTGTATCGACCATGGCATTGAAACTAATACTGAATGTGACCAATTTTACTACAGACAAATCTCGGCTCGAAAAGTAGATAAATTCTCTGCGGAACTTGGAAAAATTGAATGGAGGGATGTTTTAGACACCAATGACGCACAGGAGTCATACACAAGGTTCTATTGTACTCTTAAAAATCTATACGATGCATGCTTCCCAATTCAACTATCAAAATCGAAATATAAACATCGATATAAATGGCTAACATCGGGACTTAAACAATCTATCAAAGTAAAAAAATAAATTGTATATAAAAAGCATCAAATACCCCACGCTGACCAACCAAACTCAGTACAAACGCTACAAATGTAAATTGCGTTCACTAATGAAGACCTGTGAACAAAACTACTGTGAAAATGCCTTTTCTAAAAACAAAAGTAACATGCGGAAGTCGTGGGAGTTGATTAAAAATGTCCTAAATAAGAACAAGCAGACCAAACTATCAGAAGAATTCATCATTGATGGTAAAACTACCACTGATAAAAAATTAATTGCTAACAAGTTCAAACAATTCTATCTAAATATAGGACCTACGCTTGAAAAACAGATCCCTGCTTGTAATGCAGATGTTCTTAAATATTTAAAGTATACGAATGCTGACTCTATATTTATTAGAAACACAGATGAAATAGAGGTAACTAATATAGTAAAATCCCTGAAACACTCAAGTCCAGGTTGGGATGCCATATCTCCAACCATAATAAAAAGCACTTTAACACATTATGAAACCCTTAGTTCACACGCTTAACATGTCACTTATAAGTGGAATTATTCCAAAAGAACTAAAAATCGCTCGAGTTATACCAATATTTAAAAATGGCGACTCCTCTCAGATTAGTAATTATAGACCAATATCAGTTCTTCCGTGTATTTCTAAAATACTAGAACGACTCATGCATACACGACTTACTGAATATATATGTAAGCATGATATATTATATAACTATCAATTTGGTTTTCACGAAGAACATAAAAATGTTTTAGGGATTTTGATTGATCTAAGTAAAGCGTTCGACACCATCAATCACCGTATTCTTATAAGAAAATTGGAACACTACGGCATTAGAGGCATCGCATTAGAGTGGATAAAAAATTATTTGCTCGAAAGATACCAATATGTTACTTACAACGGTGTCCACTCTGAACGAGGGCGTATTACTTGTGGCGTTCCACTAGGCTCAATCTTGGGGCCACTCTTGTTTTTAATCTATGCCAACGACATTGTTAATGTTTCGAAATGTATGCATCCTATACTGTATGCAGATGACACTAATATGTTTGTAACTGGTAATAACATTGATGATATGATAAACTGTGCAAATGTGGAGCTTACAAATTTAGTACTATGGCTGAATGCCAATAAGCTTTCGTTGAATGTCAACAAAACACATTACCTGATATTCGCACCTGGGCGCTATAGCCCAACACCAACTCAACCACTTTATATCAATAATCAGGTTATAAGGAGAGAGAACTCGATAACATTTTTGGGAGTCAAGTTAGATAGCAAATTGACATGACAGTCTCACATTCAACATATAAAATTTAAAATTGCTAAAGATATCGGCTTACTTTGTAAGGCGAAAAATATTTTTAGAAATTGTACCTTAAATACTCTGTATTATTCGTTTATATACCCATACATAATATATTGTCTCGAAGTTTGGGGTACAGCTGCAAAAAAATATACAAACTCTATTGACAAATTACAGAAACTATGCTTTAGAGTAATTACCGGTTCGCCAAAGCGCACATGTTCATTGACATTATCTAAATCTTTAAATATGTTACGTTTTACTGAGTTGTATGAATATTCTATCATGTTGTTTATGTTTAAGTTATATAGAGGTGATTTGCCTAATGTTTTCAAATTAATGTTTCGACGAAAATCCTCTAATCAAACAATTACTACAAGACAATCTAGACATTTTATTGTACCGTTATTTAAATCGAAAGTTGCCTATAATAGCGTGCGCTCGAAAGGCGTGAATATCTGGAACGCAAATTGCACTAAGTTTAATGCATATTGCTCATTGCATTTTTTTAAAATAGCTCTTCGAATTCATTTTCGTGCTAAGTACATTGTATGAAGTACATGGTTTTGTTTATTTTTATAGTACTATACTCATAAGTGTATGATAAATTATTTTTTATTCTGTTGAATGTCCTTCTCTTAAAAGCAATTTATTCTGTTGAATGTCCTTCTCTTAAAAGCAATTTATTCTTTTGAACATGTTGCGAGGACTTATACATCTCATGATGTCTCGTCCTCATTGTCACAACAAACTTTGTATATCTTACTCGAATTATTATTTATAATGTATGATATGTTGTTGTTGACAAATAAATCAATCAATCAAGTCGCCAAATAGTGAAAGAAGCATCTACAAAAAGAGATTTTGATCAACTTAATTTTTAACAAACTGCAGTTTAACAAAAATACAATTCCACGTCTACAAATTCATATACAACTGTTACAATTGTTTCTTTACATGGACATCAGGTCGTTAAGATCGGTAACCCATTGTCAATGTGATATGGATTTGACGAGACATTTATGTAACCGACACCTACTGAGTTCTAAGGCAGACATAAGCACCAGGCAGGGCCTTTCACCTTTTAACAATTCATTTCGTCATTTGGCTACCCTCTCTTGTCTTACCTGTGATTGTTCCTTTCGTCATTTGGCTAAGCTCTCTTGTCTTACCTGTGATTGTTCCTTTCGTCATTTGGCTACCCTCTCTTATCTTACCTTTGATTGTTCCTTTCGTTATTTGGCTACCCTCTCTTGTCTTACCTGTGACTGTTCCTTTCATCATTTAGCTACGCTCTCTTGTCTTACCTATGATTGTTCGCTTTGCTCGTTTAATGAGTTCTGCCGTTGGAATAATATATGTCAATTATCGGATTCGTTTAGATTTCCCTCTTTGCTGTGTATTTTTAAAGATTTTCACCATTGATTTTCAACAATTCCTAGAGTAAATGGCTATTTTTTCTATCTGAAATCAAGAAAGACATATTCAATGCGAATGCTTAATTATTTTTACTATTTGATAAATGGACTGCAACCTTGGAGTACCAAGGTCCAATTGGCCTATAATGTATTATTCAAGTAAAGAAAATGAAACGATAACACATGTTAAAAAGTGATACAATTGGCATAACTATAATAGGAAAAGGTAATTGAATAATTTTGAACCAACCCTAAAAGCCCACTCACAGCTACTAGGTGTAAAAGGTGTAGGTGGTCATCCGAGTAAAAAAGAACCAGTCAGATGTTCACTCGAGTGGATTGAATCCACAACCTATGAGGCAAATGCTGATGTACAGTCACTTAGCCAATTAGCTTAATAGTCCGACTAATATCAGTTTAGAGGATCATATTTGTAAATACAAAGTTATAGTTTGGGCAAATGTACAGGCTGCAATCAGCAGAAATCAATCGAATTATTTGTTTGTACGTGATTTACATAGCTTTACGTATTTTGGAACGGTTATTGAGGAATTATAAATGAAAGTAAAATTTTTATGTCGTTGTAAGGTCGAAATGTCTGATAAGGAGGTATGTTATAATGTTATACAGCCGCGTAGCAAAACCAACGAGGTTAAAGGACGACAAAAATAGATAAGTTAATCATATTCAGCAATTAGAGGTCAAAGATATCTTGTCGTCTGGGGCTGCAGCCATACATGTTTTTCTATCGTGCACGCCCAGTCCATTTGTAGCGCTGACTGTACATCCATAATCATTGCATAAGCCATCAATTAATCTGTCATCATTACGCTTGTTATAAATTAACCTGCCATCATCACACGAACCGTCACATTATCAGCCATCAACCAAAGTGCCATCATTACACCTGGCACCAGTTAACCTGCCATCATCACACGAACCGTCACAGCTTCAGCCATCAACTAACATTCCATCATTACACCTGGCACCAGTTAACTTTCCATCATTACATCTGCTATAATAACCTTAAACTCAGGTCAAGGACGTCAAAAAGGTGAAAATCCAGATTATATCTCCGGGGATAATTGTCCAATCGCTACAAACAAACTTTACACCATTTTGTAGCTTCTTGCCAAAAACTATATATCTATATATAGAGATAGAGAGAGATATAGATATAGAGATAGAGATATATAGAGAGAGAGAGAGAGAGATAGAGAGATATAGAGAGAGAGAGAGAGAGAGATAGAGAGAGAGAGATCCTAGAGAGAGATATCTAGAGAGAGAAAGATAGAGAGAGAGAGAGAAGAGAGAGAGAGATAGAGAGAGAGAGAAAGAGAGAGAGAGAGCTCTCTCTCTCTCTCCTCTCTCTCTCTATCTCTCTCTCTCTAGAGAGAGAGAGATAGAGAGAGAGAGATCTCTCTCTCTATCTCTCTCTATAGACAGAGAGAGATATACAGAGAGAGAGATTCTAGATAGAGAGATAGAGGAGAGAGATATCTCTCTCTAGATATACATATATATAGAGTAGATCTCTCTCTATATAATCTCTCTCTCCCTATATATATATATATCTCTACTATATATATCTATTATAGATAGATATATATATTATATATATATATATAAATATCTATATAATATGATAGATATATATATATATATCAATATCTCTGAGTTATGTGTGTGTGTGTGTGTTTGTGTGTGTGTGTGTGTGTGTGTGTGTGTGTGTGTGTGTGTGTGTGTGTTGTGTGTGTGTGTGTGTGTGTGTTTGTGTGTGTGTGTTTGTGTTTGTGTGTGTGTGTGTGTGTGTGTGGTGTGTGTGTGTGTGTGTGTGTGTGTGTGTGTGTGTGTGTGTGTGTGTGTTATATAAGTTCACAAAGTCGCAAGGGCCAATTTGGGGTGGTGATGGGGTTACAAATACGATACCATTGATCCAACAAGTTCGGCTACTTCAGTATAAGATCGGACAAATTGGGATCTACAGCATAAACATGAGACATGATAAATATTTCCACATTGGTACCTTTGGTCTGTTTCTAAACCACATTTCTCCGCTTTGGTCAACTTCATCCGTGCTGTAAATTCATATTCCGTTCTGCAAAACATATGCCTTTTCTCACTATTCTGTAGCAATGCGCCCTTAATCATTTTGCTCAGTTTTACGTGATGTTAATGATTGGCCAATATCACCACTTACTTAACTTCATCGAGCAATCAACGATGAGCCGATACTTTTGGCTTTTTAGAAACAAAAGGCAAAGTAGACTGTGAGGAATGCTGATTCAACAGTTAATTATTAAATAGGAAAGTAGCCAGAAGGGTCACCAACACTTAATAACTTAAACCAAATAAAGACGGAGTGCAATCCCAGTCTAAAAATAAATTACAAATCTTCCGACCTGTTAAACAGACTCCAACGAAAGTAAGCCCACTAGAATGTTATCACTGTGGCAAACAAGGCCACTTTGCTCGTAACTGCAGAACAATTATGACCCCTGTATCAACATCTTGCCCCCCAACACCTAGACTTTACTGGCCGCCAAACATCAAATAATGCTAACTTTGATCTGCTGCGCTGCAAACGATACCGCATTGGTCAGCATCCCACGAATGCATGCAGAGCCCCGCCTCCCAACAGTCCATGTCGGAAGTGTGGTTGTCATCATTGCAACTATGATATAGCAAAAACTAATATCGCAGATTTTTAGAGCCAGGGAAGCCCTGTCAATACAAGCTCTTCGTCTTCCATCCTGGATCGACGCCCTGGGGTCGTTTTAGAATGTGAACGAGTATGTTAAATTGCACTTATAGATACAGGTTCAATGCATACACATATAAGCAACAATACTCTTAAAAAATTGCATGTATAGGACTGCTTACTAATACTGCCAGTCATTTAACCAGCATCACAGGACATGCACTAGAAATATATGGAGTGTGTACTATTGATATGGTATGGTATCCGGTTACCATAATGGTAGTCGATATACTGGATTGTGATATATTGGTAAGAATAGACTTCTTACATAAAGCAGAAGCCGTTTTAGACATAAGACAAAATTTAACGTGTCTTAAAAATGGTTATTCTTATCATATTTTAGCTCCTGGTGAAGCTATAGGCAAGTCAGCACAGTGTAGCCCCAGAGAAGTAATTGGAAACGAAGGATAAGCACCAATTCACACTAATCACCAGGATAATTTTAGTGGGAAAGACACTCTCCCGTTGTAATTAACACTGCTAATATTGATCCAATTAAGCAAAAAGCATATCACATTCCTGACACTAAGAAGCAGATAGTGGTGGATTGTGTGAGTGAGATGTTGAGAGATGATATTATTCAGCCCAGTGATAGCCAGTGGTCTAGCCCTATTACACTTGTCCCATAGAAAGACGGTACAACACGTTTCTGTGTTGACTACCGGAAGCTATATGCAATTACTCAAAAACATGCGTATTCCTTGCCCAGAATACAAGAAGTATTCGACCCGTTAAAGGGTAATGCTGTGTTTAGCACCATTGACCTCAAAAGTGGTTATTGGCAAGTCCCCGTGTCCGCTGAACCAATGCCTAAAACCACATTTGCTTGTCATTTAGGACTTTTTGAGTTTAAAAGAATGATTTTTGGTTTTACGAATGCCCCAGCTATTTTTCAAAGAAGTATGATGAATGCGTTACATGGGTTAATTGGCAAGATTTGTATGGTGTACATTGACGATACAGACGTTTATTCAAAAACTATTGAAGAACACAAGGTTCATCTCAGCATGATATTCGATCGTTTACGTGAGATGGGATTACAGTTAGAGCCCTCGAACTGCACTTTTGGCATAACGGAAATCGATTTATTAGGTTATAGAGTAGATGCCCGAGGTATTAGCCCCCTTCGCGAGCGTGTTGATGCAATTGCGCAATTGCTACCCCCCACCACTGTTAGACAGGTTAGATCGTTTCTAGGATTGGCAGGTTATTATCGCCAAGCAATTCCAAAGTTTGCCCAGAAAAACGTGAATACGCATTATTTAATGACACCAGCAATTATGCTGTTGTTGCCGTGCTTGCTCAGAGAGACGACTATGGTCAGGAGAAAGTTGTTTCCTATTTGACTTGTAAACCAAGGAGTTATATAACTAAAGAAGGAGTGACAACGCACTTTAAAGTCGCCGCCGAGGCGCTCGCGTGTGTGCCTCGACAGCGAGTGTTTTCACAAGCTCGCGGTTGGTGGCGCTTAGTGTACTTCATATTGCGACATCAAGCGAGCCAGCGAGGAAACCAGAGACCTTGACCCGAGGTCAAGTTCGCGGAGAACATAGGGGAAATGGTATGGATAAGTTAACAGCAGCAGGCGGTGGACTCGATTACACAATGTCATTGACGATGTCCTGTACGTGCCTTGTCATCACATTGTCTGAATCTGAGGTAAAATATCAGTACTTGTGCGAGAATTGGCTTCCACAACTTCCAAAGACGCGGCACCACGAAACGCGTTGGCATGCCAGGAGTTTTGGTGACACGCGACGCAAATTCTGACGCGCAACTTTAGTTCATTTTGATTTACTCGGAGCACATCTGGTCCGCATGACAGTGGATATAAGGACGAATCTTTTTAATTTGTGGAGACATTTTCACAGAAGCATCCCCCAAGCCAGCCTGATTGTAATAGAATGGCTTGTAGGCCACAAAAAAGTGTGCACGTTTCATCAAGTAACAGATTTACTGATGGTAACTTTGTAGTCGGGGAAGATTCAAAACTTGAATTAGATCGCATTTTAGGGAATGACTACACCGAAAGAGAGAGCGACTTCAACAAGTGTGAAACGTGTTGCAAAAGTGAACAGGAAAGTGAGCATTCTGACATGGACTTTGAATCAGTTGAAAAGGAGCCGTGTCCTCAAAACAAAGAAAACAGTTAGCTTACTTCATCCTCTAGTGTAACATGTAAATGGCCTGATTGTGACAACCTTTACAAGTCAATTATTGGATTTCGTGGTCATGCCATGCGAGTCCATTCACAGAAGAAAATTAAAGGTTAGTTGTCTATTTTAAATACGCACATAGCATATACATTTGTTAAATTTCTGCTTTTAAATACATGCTCATATTTGTATAGTGATGTGCTTTTGATATGTTGCAGTAAGTGATTACAGGCTGTGTGGTGGAGCCTACTCTGCACCAAGGTCAACATGTGAGAAGCCTTCTTTGGCTCGGTCAAACAAAGCACAGACAAGTGAGAAGTTGTTTTGATCAGAGTAATATATATGTTGGATAACATTGTAGATATTCGAAATATACAAAGAAAGTTTTTAAAGCTTTTAATGTGTAGTAGTTTAAATTGTCAGAGTGATGATATGTGGCCTACGGCAATCAACCAATGTTTATTGTATGTTTGCAGAGAAAACCTTTCAACTCATCCCCAAGGAGTGGTTTTCATCAAACTTCAGAGATATTTTGACCCTGGCAACAAACACTGCTTCCAATAACCCATTCCATGGTAGAGGCAGTGTGTTTGGTGGATTTGTTGTTGAAAGTGCCTCAGCTCTGCAGAATAATGTTGCGTTCACAGACTTTGCCCTGGATAAGAAGCCAAGCATTAACACTGCTATGAGAGAAAAAGGCATTCACCTTATTTCATACTACAGTGATTCCAAGACTATGTGAATTTGATGACAATAGTCCTCTTCATAGCATTACATGTGATGTCCCTCTGACCTGGCAAAGAATCACTGGAATTGAGATTCTAACTGCTGCTGTGCAGAGAGATTTGGATGAAATATTCACTGATTTAGACCTTGATCAGCAGACCACTATTGCCAATGTACACCAAGATGCCCACCCATCCACCAAAGAAATCTTGTACTTCATAGCGGGGTACATAATTAAAGCACTCAAAAGGTACATGACATCACCAAAGTATCGTGCTATGTACAGAAGAATTAAGGATGTGCTAATGCTGAACGAGAGCTAACAAGCTGGTGACGTTCAAAAGTTTGCTGAATGGACAAGAAAAGTTGACCTGGGTGGACTTTCGTATCCATCATCAGAGTTTCCTTATGAGTTGTAAAACTACCATTTCTGATGAGTTGCCCAAAGGGTCACAATCTTTGAATACTGAGCAGACCACTGATGTGCTCATGTCTGACCACAGAGTCATGTTTTGGTGGGACAAGCTTAATCAGAAAGATGATGCAAGTTCATATTTGTTGTTAGAAAGGGTTGTCAGATTATTAATTACAGTGAGGGGACATGCCATGGCTAGACTTGTAAAAAGACGCCATGAAAGGCTTGAGAAAGTTTCCGTGAAATATTCAAAGGGTTTAAGAAAAACACTTAAAGATCTCAATCCCTATTAACTGTGATTTGTGTGCAGAGTTTAAATGATTCTACCACTCTAAGTACTGTATTGAGTGATTGTGCATTGTTTTCCAGCTTTTAAATTTTTCATGCACATTTCCAGCTAGTCTGTCATATTTTGTCATCACCATATATATAAACTGGGTTATTTTCTGGATGCCTGTATTTCCCAACTTGATATTAATGTTGTATAATAAATTCCATATTCACGCCACAACCACATACTGAGATCATGTTTCTTCCTGCTAAAACAGAAGTAGCTATATGTTTATGTAAACAATGAGATAAAATGAGAACTATTTTTTGCACTTTAATATGACAAACATATAAACAGAATAACATAAATAAAATACAGAACAAGCCTACACCAAACAACACAATCAACTATCTACCCCAATTTCTCCTTTGAAGTGGCGTATTGTCAACACTGATATTTACATCACCCTGAACATTTCCTCTTATCTGCTAGAAAGCTTGTGCATGCATCAACCGTTTTTCATTGAGTACCCTGCCCGCTTCTACAACAGTTGGGTTGTCATGAGCCCCACCCTTCATTCTGAGAAAAGCAAAATGTTGATCTAGGACTTCTTGGTTAAACACTGATGTCAACACATAGGAAACACCATTGCGCAAGAGATATGGCACCAACTCAACAATTTTCCTGATGGTGATTTCTAAACCTTCCAATGTTTGACTACTGAGCATCATTTTGTTTTTGTCCCTCTTTGAGTGTTCACCAGGTCTATTTTCAACGCTTTCCTTCCACTCGACCAAATATCCAGGAAACTCGTTCTCTAGCCAAACTAACCTCTCATCTTGTTCATTTTGATAAGGATTTAATTCTGGATTACGCTTATTGCGCCATTCAAAAGTACTGCGGAAATTGAGACAATCAAATAACTTATTCATCATCCTGACAAATTTGACAGTCTCTGACACATTTTCTCCCATGTAATGCTCTAGAGCATCTGCTACGGTTTTACTGAGAACCTGAGCTGCTAAAGACACTTTCATGTAAGAGAATGATACCAAGTTTATATGTGAACGAGTTTAATTTTGGAGTAGGATTGTACAAAGAATTTTCACAAATGTTTTACAAATATTGAACAATATTTATCCAAGAAATTTTCTTTCCATCTTTCCGCAACTTTCTGGCAGTTTTTAGCAGGTGGGGAGAATCGGAAATATAATAAATCTTCCTGCATTCAGCGGAGTAGTGGTTAATGGTGTAATAGACCACTTGATTTTGATCACGTGGCCCATGCATTCTGAAAAACCTATTGGGACTTGCCCCATCACATGTGATGAAAAGTACAGGCAAGTTAACATCAACTTCAAGAATCTGAACTGCACGCCATAAGACAGGGTACAATAAATCAGCAGTTATACAAGCCGTGGGAAAGTGTGCAAGAGGATACTTGAAATTTGAAGCAATACCAGGTACCATGAACACAAGCAAATACTTAACAAGTGGTGGATTTTCATCATGCACACTACCATATATTGTCAATACAGAGTTACGAAAAACATCTAGATCCACAAAGCCAATAAGCTCACCACTTTGCCTATCATTCACTAAATCTGACTTCACTTTAATTTCATCCTGCAGCAAACCAACAAACCTTTGCCAGTTTTCTGTGAACTTGGAAACTTCATTTCTGAGATTTTCAATGACAGATACATCAAAACCAGATTTGTCACTTAGAACATGAGAATAATCATACAATGTATGCTCACTTGGCAGTTTCAAAAATCCACTTTTCCTCACAACTTTGTAACAAGAAGCTGATTTTGATGACCATTGGATGCCGGCGCATAAGTTTCTTGTCTTTCTGTAGGTTGTACTTGAGTTGCTGTTCCCACAGAAGCCTTTGATGAGAGGAAGGATCTGGAAATGCTCTCTCAACTTCTGGTGTACTGTCTTACATCATATTACATAATTCAAACGAATCATATTCAGGAAAAGTTTCCCCTTTCATAATCTGACACCTCAGTTGTCTTTCCAGCTTGTTAATTTGATTATGTAGAGCACGAGTTTCGTCAGAGAGCTGAGAAAGTCATTCTCTCAGTTCAAACTGAGACATACAAGTATGTGTTTTTCTTGCTTCAGCACACCTGGGTTTAATTTTTTCTCTGTGTTCCATTTTCCTCAACGTACCCCTGTATTTGCGACACAAGCAGGTCACACTTGGTGGCGCGAATTGTTGATGAATACAACAAATCACCAATGACAGAAGAGAAGTCAGCCTCTCGATAAACAGTCATATTGTCTGTAGTAGAAGCAATCTCAGCACCAGTCTTTACACATTCTTGCCAATGTGGAACAGGGCTGCCTATGCAGGTGTGGTATTTACCCAGGGTGTTTAGAAATGCCTTCACTTCCTCAAGAGTTTTCAAATGCGATGGGCAGCTGCTACAAAGTTCATGGTGTGAAGGAAGGGGTTGTTGTGGACTCTCACAGAAACTGCAAACAATTGGTCGATAGATACAGAAAGTTCAACACTGACATTTGTACCTCCATACAAACGGACAAATCTGATGTGCTCGCTGTTTTCGACAATGCTGAATGATGATGGGATGTCAATAGCTTTACAGTCTTCTTGCAGCAATTCAAATGCATCATTATCTGGAGCATTTGTTCAGGACTGGGTCACTTCAGAACTGAAACTGCTCGATTGTTGGGTGAAATATCCCCCACATGGGATAGAGTAGAGGTATAATCCCGCTACAAAGGGACTTGTAGCTGCACCTGGTTCAGTTTTACTGTCAATAAAACACCTATTGAACACAAGCAACACAACAAACAGCAATTAAAACGAACCTATATCATTTGACAAATAGAGCTCATACTTTTTGGTTGAAAATTAAGCGTGATGCTGTTACTATCTGTAGGTCTATTAATATCTGCACATCAACTGGCTCCTTACTCATCTTGGTTACCAAGGAGTTTTTGATTGCCAAGGAGTTATGGCATTCCATTTTGTCCGCCCCTGGTGGTTTGAGTGCTGCGTGCGTAGCAGCTCAACCCTCTCTCCAAACCGGCTGACCATGCTGCATCTGCCATACCCCTGCCTTCGCCCCTACACCGACTACTGTCCGTTTCGGATGCCTTGTATAATGCATACCATCGGAATGTGCTGGCAGAGGAGGTAGTTTTGGGATAGTTGAGAATTCCGTTCCTTATATGGAGGTGGTAAAGCCATTTTTTTGGTATATAAGATCCAAGGAACAGACTCCTAACACACACTCATTTCGACTCCAAGAAACCTATTCTACCTCGTTTTCTGTTTTTTTATACTGAAAATAAACCAACCTTAGTTCAAGACGGAGTCTTTCGATTACCTGTGCACTCTTAAGCTGTGTTGGTAAATCAGAAGTAAAAAGGAACACGCAATAAAAGAACAACTAATATAATATCTAAGCTTTACCCCAGGGCGTGATATGATAAAGCTCGTATAGAGTAATGATGGACCAGAGGCAAAAACTTGCATAGAGTAATAATGGGAAAGAGGCTTTTGTTCGTATAGAGTAATAATGGACAGAGGCTAAAGTTCGTATAGAGTAATGAGGGACCAAAGGTTAAATCTCATACAGCTCGTATAGAATAATGATTGACCAGATGCTAAAGCTGGCTTAGAGTAGAGATCTAACAGAGGCTAAAGCTCGTATAGAGTAATGATGGAACAGAGGCTAGAGCACGTATAGAGTAATGATGGACTCAGAGGCTAACGCTCGTATAGAGTAATGATGGACCAGATGCTAAAGCTCGTATAGAGTAATGATGGACCAGAGGCTAAAGATCGTATTGAGTAATGATGGACAAGAGGCTAAAGATCATATAGAGTTATGATGGACCAGAGGCTAAATCGTGTATAGAATAATAATTGACCAAAGGCTAATGGGCAAGAGGTTAAAGCTCACATAGAGCAATGATGGGCATGAGGCTGATTCTCGTATAGAGTAATGATGGATCAGCGGCTTAAGCTTGCATAAAGTTACGATGGACCAGAGGCTAAAGCCCGTTTTGAATAATGATGGATATGAGGCTAGAGCAGGCATAGAGTAATGATGAACTAGGGATGCTAAATCTAGCATAGATGAATAAGGGACCAGAGGTAATGATGGATAGTTAGCTTGTATAGATTAATAATGGACCAGAGGCTACAGCTTGCTTAGCATATTGGCAGTAATGATGGCCACAGAGCGTTGATGAATCTCGTATATGTCAGGGGTAATGATGGACTAGAGGCTGAAAGCTTTGCTGATAAGGTAAATCTCGATGGACAAAATTTAGGTTCAAGCTTGAGTATATCGATAGTTATGTGCTGGCAAAAAACGGTTAAGCTTGCGTCACATTGTGATGGGCAAAGTGTTAAGTTCGCATGGAGTGACGATAGCCAAGTAGCTAAAGCTCGTACGAAGTGAGAATGTGTAGGAGTGATAATTAGCATGAGGCTAAAGCTTACGTACATTTTGAGAATAAGGCGCTTATCAACTTAATGCATCGTATGGGTACACTCATTTGAACTTGACATCTAAGTGGAATAGCCGTCTTAAGTTATCTTGATGCCTTTATTACGTCCGATAATAGGGTTCGGTGCTTTTAAGTAACTACAAATATACTACGAAATTGTCCAACCCCTTTCGTTATGCAAAAACAATGCCTGAGCTCACCAAGCGAGTTGGGTAATATCTCCCGTTAACTTTCCCAGTGAAGAGGTGTTGAGCTTGTATTCAAAACCGGCAAAATCCACAGTTTGCAGATGTATTCTGCAGCACACTCCCTCTATGTTTAATGTTATCATGCTTATTCTGTGGGAATAGACTTGATCTCTTGGAGTTGCTGCTTACGCACTGCATATGAATTATGTGTCATCATCTACTGCTCTAAGCTGATCATTCAACAAAATGCTCCCATTCACACCTGGTTCAAAGTACAAAGTCTGGGTTAGACTTAGGGAGGGCAGCTTTTTGAATATTTGTTGCAAAACAAATATGCCGACGCATATGTTTCCAGATGATACGCGCTTACGTATATCAAACATGCTGCCGTCGCTGGACTTGCTGCTACTGCCGCCGTAGCTGGAACTGCTGCTACTACTGCCGTCGCTGGACCTGCTGCTACTGCTGCCGTCGCCGGACCTGCATGATGGGCAAATAGTTAAAGCTCGCATAGAGTGGTGATGGGCAAATAGTTAAAGCCTGCATAGAGTGATGATCGGCAAGAAGCTAAATCTCGTATAGAGTGATGATGGGCAAGTAGCTAAAGCTCGTATAGAGTGAGAATGTGCTTCCGTTGATTTTATGGTAGCGTCACTTGATTACACGCGTGTGTTACACTCATTTGTACACCCGCCGCAGAGGTAGTCGGAGTGAACCCTCTTCGCGTAGCTTTAAGCTTTTATGTGATTTCCGGAATGAAGTAGCAAAGATTCTACGAAATTGTTCAAATAATGCCATTGGTCCGTATTCCTAGCCACCCTTATTTTGTTTATCCGAAGATGATTAAATTCTTGAAATGTAAATCTCACTGGGTAAATGTATTACTGATGTTATGGTGCATTCTGATGCACATTTGGAATACATTTTGTCAGTAATTGATGTGTAAAATAATAGGATTATGTAAAACATAGAGCAGATCACAAAGATGGCTCCAATAAACCGAGTACAATAATCAACACTCACACGTGTTGATTGCCAGTAACTTGTCTGCTTATCCATAACATCGAAATATATTAGCGATTCAGGCCATAGCAGGATTTATTTATGAACTTAATACCAGCAGTTCAAACTGCCAGCGAACCATTGCTCTATGTGATTACATACTGATCTTAAATGGACGGCTCTGGACAGTTCTGTAGTATAAACAATCGATATAACTACAGCACCAATCATCATTTCTGGCTCTTAGATTAAGCATATTATAGTTGAAGATAAAACACGTCCCTGCTTCCACCCAATAAGACCCGCGCTTTTATTGTGATTGAGTTTCTTCACGAACGTAGACGTATATTGGTTTAACATTGCATTGCGCGTCTGGGTATTTCGTTCGTTGACCTGATATCATGTTATAATGTAGTGTTTTTTACCAGTCTCTTGTCAATCAGCCTCAGTTGTACTGCATATCGAAGTCAGTTATTGCATCATGTAGATTTGCCTGAATCCAGGTAGATTCCTTTTGTATAAAATCTAACGATTCTTAGAAGCCTAAGAGTGTCAAGTAAAGTAGATTGAAGAGTAGATCGAGTTACTGCGATGCTCCCATGGAGGATTGTTGCATGGGTACACTATGTTGGTATAAACGCAACCACACAACAACAGATGGACAATGACACAGGCGATGTATTTTAAAGCATTGGTCACAATATCGAGATGTTGAATTATGGCTCCTGACTAAAGATCGATGAACACATAAACCATTTCCGGATAAATTGTTGCAATTCAATGAAGCAGACCCATATATGAGGTACTTTCTCTTTGAAAATACCTCTCCGTTCGTCACCGACGGCCATATTGGCTTTCCAATTGCTTTGCTACCCGCCAGCTAATCACACCACGCTAGGTAACCCATGCCTAGCGCGACCCAGTGCCATTTGTACGTGCAGACAGAATAGTCACTGTCAAAATATAATATGGTATTAAAATGTCCAGGCAGATCTAGTGCTATTCTTTTGATCCTGAATACTTGCCAAACGGACTAGACAATGATAACCGATGTTACAGACAGAAGGACGAATTTCAAGAGAGGGTCGGTCATATACGATGGAGTCGTCGAGATGATGAGGGCTGACTTCGAGTAATGTTTAATGATAACAAACAGCGAAACTGCAACCCGTCACGTCCAATATCATGCGTGTTGGGACCGTGCAAGAAAGCTTTACGGTAGGGTAGGTGGAATTGATGATAATCAAGTGCAATACATTTATAGCTGTTGCTATGATGACTTCAATATTTCAATATAAAGACTTATTGCACGATGAAATCTTACCATGCAATGGCACAATGATGCGCAGAACTCAGACTATTTTTTTCACCTTGACCTTAAACTTAGGTCAAGGTCAGTGAAAATGTGAAAATTTATAATGCCTAATACCTCCGTGGATAATTGTCCAATCTTTACATGTAGCTTAATTCATTTGCAAACTTGTGTTTCTTGTTGTATGAAATCAATGGTTTTTCCAACGCCTATGGTCGAAAAACAATGGTATCAGTCCCAATTTTAACAAAATTAACAAAAATATCCATCGCCTTTTAAATTGTTAATAACGTTCGATGGCAATAAAAATTGAATCGAAGGTTGTCAGTGGCATTGTTATTTGCATCAATAAGTTGTAATGATGTTGATAACGTCATTTCCAGGTCCAAACGAATCAAAATTTATCAGAAGTTTAACGCCCAATATCTCCGTGTATAACGTTTCTATTTTTAAAATGTTTACTTATTCTGGAAGTTTCATTTAACAGTTTAATTGCAAAACTTTTACACAATACATGTAATTGTTGATAATGTATTGTTAAAAACAATTCAGTATGTCTGAAATTTCTTGTATTCTTTCAATTCGTAATTGACAAGCTAATTATAGTCCGATCTTAATAAAAATTTATAATTCACATGTTCTATCAAAATATTCGTCGTTTTCAAAGTGCATTGAGCTGAAAAACATCTTTAACAGACAATTTTTGGAGAGATTTCAAGCGCTTATAAAATCATAGATACCGATACATATTCTGAAAGTGTGATGCGATTGTAAACTGTTATTAAATATATGTAATTGACAATAATGCATTGTTATAAAAAAAAAATACTAGCAGGTAAAGTATTTCTGGTAGCCAAAATATTTAATTTGGTAATTAATGAACATTTTCGGAAAGGTGAATCAATTATCTAACTTTTAAAACTGATATATTATTTATTAAAATATTCGTAGTTTTCTCAGTGCCTTGAGCTGGTGGGTGGGGGGGGGGATTTCCACATGGACATTTTCTGGAAAATCGTAAATATTGTTTCATAAATCGTTATTGGGTCAATTGTTGTCATAGACAGCACAAATCAAATCCTCTAATTTTATGGAAATTGACGTCACTTCCGGTTCTGAGGCTAACGCATCATTTTTCTGTCGTTAATGATCGTATCTCTCGTATCTCTATCGTAGGAACCCATCTCAATTTTGAACATATAATTGTAAATTATCTATAGTTTTCTCACAAAATAAGCTTGAAGTACAGTGGGTGACATTTCTACTGGGTTTTTACTGTTTTTTTAACAGCAGCCAGCACCTTGACTCAAGTATGGCAGGTCACAGTATTATTTTATAAACAAAGCTTATCATTGAGTCAGGCACAAATTATCAATCTATCATGGCCAGGACAGCATGATTTCTTTAATCAATTTGATCACATATAGAATCATCAATATACGTGCTACGGTCTTGAAACTTCGTAGAATTGTGCTTGCCAAAAAATTTAAATCTATGATAACTTGGTAAATTGTTGGCCGATTTTGAAATTGTTTATCAACTTGGCGCATTAGCATTTGTCAAGTTATCTTGGTCAGTTGCGTTTGTGGCTATGTATGTATGTTAGGAATGAATCAAGTTCAAAACGGGACTTAAATCTGAAGTTATTGCGTCGTTTTTCTTTCGTAAATGGTCGTACCACTCAGAGGAAGCCCATACAATCCTAAACACAACGCTATATATATTCGTTTGTAATTGTAAGATTTGTATGACGATAAAGCCTATGATGATAATAATGATGATGATAAAGACGATGTAGATGCTTACGAAGATAGCCTTGTTAACTTGAAGAATTCGCATTCTCCAAGTTGTATTGGTTAGTCGCGTTTGTTTATATGAATGTAGACTATTTTTGTGACGTGATACATGTCTCAAATTTTTTTTTAAAATTTCCGATATAATGTTTCTTCATTATCTGCAAATAGTATTTAATTAATTAATTAATTATTGACAGTATGTTATCAGACTGGGGTGGTGTTATCATTTCACGAAGATATATGAATACTGTTCGATTTTAAGGGGACGAAAGTGTGAGCGTTTAATGGCGGTATTGTGGACTATCGCATCATGGCATCTTGTACGTTTGCTTCGGTACCATTTAGGTTACTCAATCATTATGGACTGACAGGCGACAAACAAACCGTACAACTAAACATGTACCTATAACTTGATAAAGTCAGGCGCAACCAACAGTCAATAATTATTGAGACAATGTCGTTCGTGTATTTCTGATTAAGTGAGGCACAACCAGCAGTCATACGCGACAGCCGGTTCCCATGGCGTAGTGGTAAACGGCGACGCATTTCGATCTACAGGTTGTGGGTTCGATACCAAGGTGTGAAATCCCGACTAGCTGCCCATGACTCGGATGATCACGTTGAATGGCGGTTCCGTCTCCGAAAGAGGATGCACCCGACCAGGTAGCTCAATAGTATCGAGCCGGACCTTCGTCCCAGCCGGGTGGGTTTCGCAGCCTGGTCTGGGCAACGTGTATGTGCCAGGTGAGAGCTGTCCAAGCATCACAATCATCCTCATTCATCACCATCGCGATATCACCTCATTGTTGAAAGTGACGTTTAACCCCAGTATTGCCCTTACCATTACTTACTTGCGCGTCAGCACTAAGACAGCATACGATAGAGTCAAGTGAAAATGACCACAATAAAGACGAGAATTAAATCTGCTCTATTTGTACCACAACACCCGCCGTATATATATATTAACAGAATTTCCCATATTACAGTGCAGGAATACCACTTTATGCAAAGTTAATACATATAATGATACCACACCATTTATAACGAACCTATCGCATTTGTAAGTACGATCTTTCGCCCTCCATTGACCTTCAGTGAACACTTTTACGCTCATATGAAAAGACTGATTATGCAAATCATCGGGATGAAATCTCTGCTGAGTAATCTGCTTAACTTCCTTGTGTATATGCTTGACAGGGACGGTGATGCACTGCTCCACATAAGATATGCACGGGCCACCACAATACAAGATGAAAAGTTATAAATCAATCGACATTATCGTTGGTTCATTATATCCAATGTGTGAATTGTTTGATAATGTTTATGTTATCAAACTGAAACCATAATTTCAACTCGTTATAAAAAGCCCTTCGTTGACCATGCCAGTTAAAGAGCGGGATGTTCCCATGGCATGGAAAGCGCCTAACGAAACCGACACATTATGGGCCTTTCCTGCGAACATATTTAGATCGCCATAGCGATAGCTATTTCCATACTTAAAAACCACTATTCTCGGAACCAAGTCGGAATATATATCGTTTGAATTGCATACGGACGAGTTCAAAAGACGAGCTAGCATCTATGGCACAGGACTGTTGATTTTAAAGCCATATTTCCCCCCGAAAAGAATGATGCAGCAAGCTATTGCACAAAAATATAGAATTAAAAAATTAAGCCCGTTTCAATTGCTGCTGCACTGCATTCCATTCCTGCTGACAAGAGCGACCTCACCTTGTGACGTATCCAGCGCTTGCGGCGAGCTGGCGGTGATGCGTGAAGTCTTTTGTTTTATTCAATCTACCAACAAGACGCCAATTGTGTGACCCTCATGCACAATTGGTGATTTCTGGCGTGTTGTGCTCCAAATTGCAAAAAAACTAAGAATAACCACCCAAATCTCTCTCTGCTCAGCTTGCGGTTAAGTACATGAGAGCGTATTTGACTAAGTTGAGACTACAGCGTTCTCCTCATCACCCCAGCACCATCCTCGTCCTCTCGTTAGATGCGACACTGTCAATAAAAGCAGCAAACGCAAGATAAGTCAGAGATAAGTCAGGGAATTCAGTTGAAGGCGTCATTTTATGTACCCTATACCATGTATTCGAGAATCCTGAGACGACCTATTCCTACTAAGACAAAGACTGTATGTCTTAAGCGCTCTGCCTTATCAAGCAGATAACAAGAATACACGATGCTTGAGAATGTGTCAATGTGAAGCCCTCTACCACCGCGATAGGTGTAAGTGCCAAAAACCAAAGATGACGGTACTTATGTCTGTACTGAGACTGTTGACATGTCGACTGTGACATTTTCAGATCAGCCTTATGAAACTACTCTTCGTGCATCTGACACTGATCAACTAGATAAATGTATCACCGTGAACCGGTCAATGATCCTGACTCTGAGCCGATGGACAATGACTTAGCTTTTTCACATACTCGAGATTGGGAAGAACAGCCTGAAACTTGTCAGCGTCAATGATGTGACTCCAGACTAGACCCATGTGACAGACACACAGCAAACCAACCAATCTGTCCATCCATACTGTAGCACATGCGATGTTTCACGTGCTGGCCAACAGATACCGTCCCAAGCCTCAAAGCTTCTCCTTACTATGAATGCTTATTAGGACAGAATGCGTCAACTTGGACCACAATAATAATCCCTGCTGCTCTCAAGACTGAGCTGAAAATGGAACAGTGTCCTTCAATACGGTCTTTTCCAAAGAGAAAGCAGGAGTGCCAAACCAGTAACCAAACCTAAACTGATCACTTGGAGACGACTTGATGTGAAGTCCAATCAGGTTTTCTGTAGACAAGGCTCTATTTTGACCAACAATATTGTTTAACCAGATGGCGTCCCCCAATATCGTTACATCTATTGACAGCCCTTCCCTACAAAAAAAGATTATCATCTGCCAAACCCGATCCCATTTAGTGAACAAATGAATCGTGTACTAATTTGATCATCAAATCATGTTTATTATGTACTCCTGCTTGTTATGTATGATTAGCATCAATATTGTATCATATTATGCTGTACATATTGTGTATTCGTGTATACCCAAAGGAATGTCATGTTATCATGCACCCACAGTGACTTGGCACCAATGTGTGGATATCGATGTGCCATGCCAGCGCCTACCTGTTATGTACATTTCATTACTCACTTCATAAGATGGTACTTATTGATGGCAGTGATTTTATTATGTTCTTTTATGTCAACACTCTGTGCTTGGGTTGCCAGGTGCTTGGGGAAATGTTCTTTTCTCATATGTGTATTATGTAGCTTTTGAAGCCTATGACCTACACCTAAAACTTCAGAAAATTAAACAATCGTACAAATATTATTTTATTGATAACTGCATATGGAATGTTATGTACCTTTCATATGTTCCATTCATTTCGGGGGATGCATTTCGAATTGCTTAAACGTCCCATGATGGAACAGGAATACGACACTTGGCTCCCAGCTTCTATAAGCTGCCTGGCAGTATCCTCTGAAAAACATCGAATAGTCAATAATACATCAAATGTTGTTTGGGATCAGTGATTTATATACATGTCTGCAATGTTGTTTATGCTGCTGCTAGTGTCCTTCATGTGTTCAATGGATTTGCTTCAGTAAAATTTGATTCTCGTCCCATCATGTTTAACATTTGATTCTTCCCATTGCAAGGAATATTTAAGCGCTTCCAACAAAATAAAGTACATTGAAAGACGTTTTCTTTATAATCATATAATACTCTGTTGGTCTAGACATCTCACCAGTTAGGGAATTAGTCAGTGAGTGGTCACTTGTGCAATGCATCATGAATATGTAGAGGCTGATTGTAAGCACATCTTGATCCAGACATACTGTGTTGAATTTTGTGAACATCGTAATTCAAGTGTCTCACTCCGCCTTCTTTTTAAAATTTTTTCGTAACATCTAGACCACAACATCATCTGATGAAGTCAGCCCTCATCAAGTCCTTGACGACACCATCGTGTATGACCGACCCCTTTTTGAGTTCTCTCTGTATGTAATATCAGTTGTAACATCTAGGATATCATTGTCTAGTCCGTTTGGCAAGTATTCAGGATCAAAGGAATAACACTACATCTGCCTGAACATATTTTATTTTGACAATGACTGTTCCGCTTACACGTACAAATGGCACTAAGCAAGGGTTACGTAGCATGCTGTGATTGGCTGGTGGACAGCAAAGAAATTGAAAAGCCAATATGGCCGTCGGTGACGAACGGAGCGATATTTTCAAAGAGAAAGTACCTCATATATAGATCTGTTTCATTGAATTGCAACAATTAATCCGGAAATGGTTTATGTGTTCATCGATCTTTAGTCAGGAACCATAATTCAACATCGCGAAATTTTGACCAATGCCATAAAATACATCGCCTGTGTCATTGTTCATCTGTTGTTGTCTAATTGCGTTTAACAACACAGTGTAACCATGCAACAATCCTCCATTGGAGCATGGCAGTAACTCGATCTACTCTTCAATCTACTTTACTTGACACTCTTAGGCTTGTAAGAATCGTTAGATTTTATACAAATGGATTCTAAATGGATTCAGGGAAATGTACATAATGCCATAACTGACCTCGATATGCAGTACAACTGAGGTTGATTGCACTCTACAATAATGACAAGAAACTGGTAAAATGCACTACATTATAACATGATATCTGGACAACGAACGAAATACCCAGAAGCACAATGCAGTGTTAAACCAATATACAGTCTACGATCGCGAAGAAACTCAATCACAATAAAGGTGTGGGTCTTAGTTGGTGGAAGCAGGCACGTGTTTTATCTTCAACTATAATATGCTTAATCTAAGAGCCAGAAATGATGATTGGTGGTGTAGTTATATCGATTGTTTATACTACAGAACTCTCCAATGCTGTCCAACTGCTGGCATTAAGCTCATAAATAAATCCTGCTATGGCCTGTATCGCTAATATATTTCGATGTTATGGATAAGCAGACAAGTTACTGGCAATCAACACGTGTGAGTGTTGATTATTGTACTCGTTTTATTGGAGCCATCTTTGTGATCTGCTCCTTGCTTAACAAAATCGTATTATTATGCGAGCTTTAGCCTTTTGCCGGTCATTACTCTATGCGAGCTTTAGCTTATTGCCCATCATCACTCTATGCGAGCTTTAGCTACTTGCCCATCATCCCTCTATGCGAGTTTTAGCTACTTGCCCATCATCGCTCTATGCGAGCTTTAGCTACTTGCCCATCATCACTCTATGCGAGCGTTAGCTACTTGCCCATCATTACTCTATACGAGCTTTAGCTACGTGTCCATCATAACTCGATACGAGCTTTAGCTACGTGTCCATCATAACTCGATACGAGCTTTAGCTACGTGTCCATCATAACTCGGTACGAGCTTAACCTTTTGTCCACTATCACACCGGGCTACCATCACTTGCGCAGCAAGTATTCCACACAATCTACTTTTATTTATAACAAGCTAAAACAATCGGCTCATCGCTGATGGATTGATGCTTTTAATTAATTGGGCATATTGCCTAATCATTAACATCACATCAAACAGAGCGAAATTTATCGGGCGATTTGCTATAGTATACAATGGCAAAGCACATGTTTTTCCGAAAGGAATAGCCATTTACAGTACGGATGCAATTTCCAAAGCTGAGACTGACAGCGGTTTAGAAATAGCTGCTTCACTATAAGCATCTAGACAGACGACCACTAACAGCGGTGCTGTGGTGATGCAGAGCACGTTATATGAACAGGACTAAACGTAACTGCCTTTCAGGTTCCTCACTGAATCGCTCTTCTAATGGATTAACCCACGGTTCATAATTATCAATGTCTCATGGTATTGCTCAAATCGCAATTTATCCGATCCACAATAGCAGCATATCCAGCGACGGCGGCAGTAGAAGCAGGCCCGGCGACGGCAGCAGTAGCAACACATTCCGATAATATGCATCATACAAGGCACCCGAAGCGGACAGTAGCCGGTGTAGGGGCGAAGGCAGTGGTATGGCAGGGGCAGTATGGTCGGTCGGTTGTGAGAGAGGGTTGAGCTGATACGCACACAGCACTCAAACCACCAGGGGCGGACAAAAATGGAATGCCATAACTCCTTGGCAACCAAAAACACATTGGTAACAAAGATGAGTAAGCAGCCAGCATGATGTGCAGATATTAATAGACCTACAGATAGCAACAGGATCACGCTTAATACTGCCCACCAATCTCGTCATAACATAACTTTCCTAACCGGCAGCCAGCTTTTTCAAAACGCCCTTCATAAATAAATATAAATAGATAACTTCAAACAAGGTATTCAAACATAAGAGAATGTGTCTGCATCTCATTAAGCAGCTTAAAATCAGAACCAACTAAAATACAATATAACATTAGCAAATCATCATCACTCAGGACAGGATCGTCACACGGCCTCTGGTCCATCAATACTCTATGCGAGTTTTAGCATCTTTCCCATTGTCACGTTACATGAGCTATTGCCTCTTGTCCATCATTACTCTAAACGAGCTTTAGCCTCTTTATATTAACTACTCTATGCATGCTTTTGCCTCTGGTCCATCATTACTCTATATGAGCTTTAGCCTCTGGTCCATCATTACTCTATATGAGCTTTAGCCTCTGGTCCATCATTACTCTAAACGAGCTTTAGCCTCTGGTCCATCATTACTCTATATGAGCTTTAGCCTCTGGTCCATCATTACTCTATATGAGCTTTAGCCTCTGGTCCATCATAATTCTATACGAGGATTAGCCTCTGGTCCATCATTACTCTAAACGAGCTTTAGTTTATATTCACTACTCTATGCATGCTTTAACCTCTGGTCCATCATTGCGAGCTTTAACCTCTGGTCCAACATTAATCCATACGAGCTGTAGCCTCTTAACCGTCATTTCACTCTGCAAGCTTTAGCATCTGGTCCATCGTGACTCTATAAGTGCTCAAGCCTCGGGTCTTTCATTACTCTATGCGTGCTTTACCCTCTGAATCATCATTATTCTATGGAAGTTTTAGCCGGTGCCCATCATTACTCAATACGTGCTTAAGTCTCTTGTCCATCGTGGTTCTATACGAGCTTATGCTAGTGGTCCACCATTGCTCTATACAAGTTTTAGCCTCTTGCCCATCATTACTCTATACGAGCGTAAGTCTCTGGTCCATCATTGCTCGATACAAGGTTTAGCCACTTGCTCATCATTACTCTATACGAGGTTTAGCCTCTGGTCAATCAATACTCTATACGAGGTTTAGCCTCTGGTCATTCAATACTCTATGTTGTCCAACGTTACCCTGCATTTTCTCCGTTTCTTTAACTGGCGATCCCGTTTTATTTTGTACAAATTCTTGCGGAGTGTATTAAATATGCTTCAATTGCCAATTTTCAATTCAGACTGTGCAAGAATATGTTCCATTAAGAAATGGAACTGACCTTGGAGAGAGTAGAAAAAACCTTTAATTTATAACCGCCCAGTCTTTTGCCAACTTGTGAGCCAACCCTAAAATCTTGATGGGCAATTCTTCTGCCTAAACCGAAACAATAAGTCCTGAAAAAATTATCCTCAAACGGAATGCTAAGCAGATTGCATTCCGTCTTTATTTGGTTAAAGTTATTAGGTGACCCTTCTGGATACTTTTACATTATAATAATTAACTGTTTGATCAGCATTCCTCACAATATACTTTTCCTTTTGTTTCTAAAAAGCCAAAAGTATCGGCTCATCGTTGATTGCTAGATGAAGTTAAGTAAGTGGTGATATTGACCAATCATTAACATCACGTAAAACAGAGCAAAATGTTTACGGGCGCATTGCTACAGAATACTAAGGAAAGGCATATGTTTTGTCGAACGGAATATGAATTTACAGCACGGATGCAGTTGACCAAAGCGGATAATTGATGTGATTTAGAAACAGACCAAAGGTACCAATGGGGAAATATTTATCAATGTCTCATGTTAATACCCAGATCGCAGTCTGTGCAATACTATACTGAAGTAGCCGAACCTGTTACACCAATGGTATCGTGTTGGTAACCCCATCACCACCCAATTTGGCCCTCGAGTGACTTTATGAACACACACACACACACACACACACACACACACACACACACACACACACACACACACACACACACACACACACACACACACACACACACACACACACACACACACACACACACACACACACACACACACACACACACACACCCACACACACACTCACACACCCACACACCCACACATCCACACCCCCACACACCCACACACCCACACACACCCACACCCACACCCACTCACACACACACACACCCACACACACACCCACTCACCCACACACACACCCACACCACACCCCCCCCCACCCCACACCCACACACACACACACACAAAAGCTCCAATGATGACCATGGCAGCTTCCGCATTTGGTTCGTTACCTGGTTAACGTCACACCTACGCATGTACTTACAAGTCATTAAATCTTGAAGCAGTACCATTTCCGTATATCTGATTGTGTTAGTTGCTTCACAATTAGGAAGTGAATGATTAGTTTTGTCGATGTAAAACCTCATTATCGGCGGTGAAATGTACATGATTAGTTCCGGTTCCGCAGACCAGAACCCAGGTTTGCACAGCCTTAAAATTATTCATCATTTAGAGATGCATTTGGTCAAATGTTTCTGTAATATACGAATATGTCAATAGGCGAGGAATGTGGGTAAAACATCCTATTATTGTGTATGAAACGCATGGAAGGGCTTATTATGTCATCACGAGTCATGACGCACGACGCCAAATGCTATTATGTCAAATGGAACAAACAAGCTGAATCCCAAACAAAAACGAGTGTAATGGTTATTACTAACAGGAAATGGGGCGCACTCGTTGGTATGAAATCATAACGTCTCGTGTTTATTTCGATGTGCATTAATCATATGACTATGCAGCCATATTAATTTCTTCATCGTTAATACATGACAATGTAAATGTACCAGTCAAAACGGACCAATCGGCTACACTGGCGCGATCGCTCTTCCAATACTGGCCTTCAGCGAACACTATAAAGCTCGTATGAAAAGGCTAATTATGGTAATCATGAAATGGAAAACCTCGTGAAGAGTGTGCTTAGGTCTCTGTGCATATTCATGAATGAGACTGGATTGGCCGTTCCGAATAGGATAACTTCGAGCCAACATAATACACGTTAGATATATGCGGCCAGCGGCCGGGTAAGGTCATGGCCCATGCAGCTGTCATAAACACGTTTGCTGAACGAAGTAGCATTGTTCCACAATATTAATGATCACTTTATGGTTAACGGAACGTTCCTTGACGCACTCAAGCTCAAGTGGCAAAATTTCATAAATACACAATAATAGTATCCCAGCTGGGTGGATAGGCAAAGCACAATGTGAGTGACAAATGATGCGTACGCAAACGGCAAACGAATCAGTATTTAGCGTGTCCAAATGCTAACATGAGTCACAGCTTTCGTTCCATTGACCGAACGAGCAACGTGGGTAATGCATACCATGCTAACATAACAAAGTGAGTTATTGTTATCTGTCACTTAATGTTTGTGGACCTGAGAAATGACGGAGCGGTTACAATACTCCACATGGTGTCTATTACATGGGCGCATGTGACCCTAATGTATTCAGTTAAAGCTGTTGCATTATGAAGCCCTCACTAAAAATCATAACGTGCACTTCATGTGTTGGATGGTGGTTAAGAATAAAGACAGTTCTGTTCCGGTCTACATGGTGTCGTCCTCGTGTGTGTGTTTCTCAATATAGTTATTTGGACATAACATAACATGGTGGCAGCAAGTGAGATCTAAAACGACCCATAGTGATTAAAAACAGTGTTTTTATCTTCCGCTAGTCAGCAGTGGAAACGACTGTCGTCTTGAGGTCAGTGACACCGGATTTCAGTGAACCGAGTAATTCACCTCCTCAACGACCCCGCTCAAACGCACATGGTCGGCGACGGATTGTGTGACTGTGGTGTGTTGGAATGTCGAGCAACAAAACGAGCGCAAAGTGCAAATCGCAAGTAAGCTTCTACATGTGACAATATCAGGTCTAGTGATCGTGTTGGACGTTGTGGTAAATAATTGCATCGCGTCAGTGACAGTGTGCAGTTTATCGCCCGCCAAATCATGTCGGAATCAAACCCAGCAGCAAGCGTGCAGTACGTGCACTCAAACGATCTAGCCGGTATCAAGTTGCCCTCATTCAACTGGGACAGTGACGATTTGCCTCATCAGTTTCGCTCATTCAAGCGTTATTGTGAACTGTTGTTGTCGACTCCTACGTACAGTAACAAAACAGGTCACGAAATTGTTAACTACATCCTACTGTGGTTGGGACCCAATGCTTTAGAAGTCTACGACAACTGGTCTCATCTGACAGTAGAGCAGAAGAAAGAAAACGCCAGAGTCAGTGTGGCAGGCATTCCAAGACTATTTTGAGCCCAAAGCTAACTATAGACTTGCCCGTTTTCAATTTCGCGACATTCGTCAACAGTCAGCTGAGCCCATTGACACCTTTACAACTCGTCTTAAGGTGCAAGCACGGAAGTGTAAATTCGAGGCTGCTCTCGAGGACATGCTGATCGACCAAATCATTATTGGCACTGTGCACAACCCCGTTCGTAAAAAGCTACTAGACCACGATCCCGAGAAGTTGACACTTGACAAAGTTCTTGACTGTGCTCGAACATACGAAGCCACACAACAACAACTCAATCAGTTTGGGCAGGCTACGAAGGTGGATAGCATCCATCAAAAGCGAAACAACCAAAGGAAAGGACCGATTCCACATGCTGAATCGACCTCAAGGAACACATGCCACTTTTGTGGTGGGACTAGACACCGTCGGGAGGAATGTCCCGCTCGCGACCAGAAATGCAATAAATGCTTAAAAGTTGGTCATTGGGGAAAAGTTTGTCGCAGTACTGCTGCACACAGTTCTACGCAAGGACATCGCAGTGGCTCAATAAAGTACAGTACTTCAAAGTATAACAAACAGAAGCAGAAGCCTGATGTACACTCTGTTTGTGTTGAGAATCAGGATGAACCTCAGTTTGAACAGTGCACATTCGACACTCTCTCCATTTTAACAGTAAGCCGGGACAAAGCATTTGCAATCTTGCGCATTGAGGCATACCCCCAACAAGAAGACAAATCTACGAGGTAAAGTGGATACAGGTGCTCAAGGGAATATCCTGCCTCTGCGAACGTTCCGCAATATATACCCATCGCATGTAAATGAAGATGGACTGCCAACAACCTTAGTTAAAAGTGACGCCAAACTCACTGCATACAATGGCACTCCGATTCGTCAGTACGGTACACTTACCATCCCGTGTCGTTATGCGGACAGCCAGTGGCAAGCAACAAAATTTTATGTAACTGACACACCAGGTCCTGTAATTTTTGGATTGGAAACTTGCGAAGCTCTCAGTCTGGTGACCATGAACTGTACCATATCTCTCCAGACTGACACTGCAAACCTTAGAAAGCTGAGTGACGTCAAGTCCATGTACCCTGACCGATTCACAGGCTTGGGTAAATTCAAAGGAGAGCATTCACTAATCCTCAAGGAGGATGCTTGTCCTGTAATCCATGCGCCAAGAAGAGCTCCAATCCAGCTCCAATCTCAAATCCGCTCTGAGCTTGACAGAATGCTGGACCTAGATGTCATCCGCCCAGTGAGTGAACCTACAGACTGGGTCTCGAGCATAACATATGTTCAAAAACCAAACGGGTCTCTCCGCATTTGTTTGGATCCGAAAGACATCAATAAGGCGCTAAAGAGGGGTCAGCACCGCACCCCCACACTTGAAGAGGTCACACACAGACTCAAGGGCGCCAAAGTGTTTAGCAAACTGGATGCCAAGTCCGGCTATTGGAGCGTGCAGTTAGATGATGCCAGTCAACACCTCACTACGTTCAACAGTCCATTTGGAAGGTTCTGTTTCCAAAGGCTCCCATTCGGCTTGAAAACTAGCCAAGACGTCTTCCAAAAGGCAATGGATCAGATACTCGATGGACTGCCTGGCGTCATATCCATTGCAGATGACATCACTGTGTTCGGTGTTGACCAAGCTGATCACAACCGCAATCTCCATCAGTTGATGGAACGTGCTCGCAAATGTGGTCTTGTCTTCAATGCAGAGAAATGTAAAATCAACCAAGACGAAGTATGCTTCTTCGGCAACATCTACGGGGAGTCAGGGGTCAAGCCTGATCCAAGCAAAGTGCAGGCTATCATCGACCTAAAGCCCCCAGCAAACGTCTCAGAACTCCAGTCATTCCTTGGAATGGTCACATACCTTGCTCCGTATATCCCTAAGCTGAGTAACGTTACAGGACCATTGAGACAGCTACTACAGAAGGACTCTGAATTCCAGTGGCATCTAGAGCATCAAGCAGTTTTCAGCCAACTCAAACAGCTCATTAGTAGAGCTGGATTGCTCTCATACTTTGACCCAACCAAGCCAGCTGTATTGCAAGTTGATGCGAGTCAAGAAGCCCTCGGCGCCGCACTCATTCAAGATGGTCACCCAATCTCGTTTGCCTCAAAAAGTTTGTCTGACACCGAAAAGCGGTACGCAAACATAGAAAGAGAGCTACTTGCATGTGTATTTGGAGCAGAACGCTTTCACACATATTTGTACGGCAAACCATTTACCATCGAGTCAGATCACCGTCCACTGGAGATGATCTCAGCCAAAGCACTCACATCTGCCCCAGCCCGTCTGCAGCGTATGCTGTTGAGGTTGCAACGCTATGACTACGAGATAAAATACAGACCTGGCAAAGAGATAATTCTAGCGGACAGCCTTTCTCGACTCCCAAAGTCTAGTGCTGATGAGCACATTGAACTGAATATTAAGGTATGCTTCGTTCAATTCAGCAACAGACGACTCGATGAGCTTCGTGAAGCAATAACAAATGACGAGACACTCAATCGCCTGTCAAAATACATTATCCAAGGATTTCCCGGACGCCAAAGAGACGTCCACCACAGCATTCATCCTTATTGGCCTTTCCGAGACGAACTAAGCATTGAAAATGGTCTCATTCTGAAGGGAAGTCAACTGCTGATCCCAGAGATCCTCCATGACCAATATCTAACTGACATCCACACTGGTCACCAAGGGATTATCCGCTGTCAGATGCGCGCTAGAGGTAGCGTGTACTGGCCCGGGATCAACTCTGACATCGAGGGCATAATATCACAATGCGCCATTTGTCAAAAGCACCAGGCATCGCAGAGTAAAGAGCCAATGGAACCCGTTATTACAACCGTTCCACCATATCCCTGGCATACAATTGGCTCAGATCTCTTCACACTGAATGATGAGAACTATCTCATCATAGCAGACTACCACTCGAAATACCCGATTGTTGAATGCCTTGGACGTGACACTTCCAGCCGTCACGTAGCTGCTATTACCAGTCATGTATTTTCAATGTTTGGTTGTCCAGACACCATCATCTCGGACAACGGTCCACAGTTTATAGGCAGTGCTTACCAGGCAATGACAAACAACTATGGAATAGCTCATGTCACCAGCTCCCCTCACCATCCTCGTTCACACGGTTTTTTATTGAACGCATGGTCCGGAGCATGAAAGCCCTCATTAAGAAGTCACCTGAGGAAACCGACAAAGCTATTCTTGTGTATCGAACAACCCCTTTAGGCCCTAAAATCCCCTCACCAGCTGAACTCATTTTCCAAAGGAAAATTAACTTCAACCTACCAGTCTACCATCAAGGCAACGCCCATGACATAACTGCAGCTAGACAGCTAGCCCATCAGAAATCTGAAATGCGTTACAACAGCCAGAGCAAAACCCTTGATGAGCTTGACATCAACCAGCCCGTTTACTACCAGGATGTGGCACGTAAAAACTGGCTCCCCGGTAAGGTTATTGGAATTGGCCCCGAACCACGTTCCTACACAGTGCTATGCCGCACGACAGGTCGCCCTCTAAAACGCAACAGAATATTGCTACGACCTCGACCCATAGCCACTGACACTTACACAAGCCCAACTCCGTCACCACCAGCTGCACCCATAGTTGCCCCACCTACTCTACAGCCAACACAGGATAGCCCCGTACCTGATCCCATCTCCACACCTACTAGTAACGTGAATCACAACGCAACAGTCTCCTCACCTGCGATACAGAAAAGTGGAAATACTACAATACCTACACCACGTCCCAAGCGAAATGTCATGCCTCCACGTCGTCTCATAGAAGATATTTAATCTAAATACATATTCATATTGTAGCAGAACCAGATAGTATTGTTTTGTATGAATGTCAACTTGGGACTAGACTTAAATTGTATGTCATTTTATTGTAACAGGCAGACTGCTACCTTTTTGTTTGTGACTGCAGACAAGCAACTAACATAATGTCTGTCATTGATGATTTCTTAAAAGAAGGGGGATGTTGCATTATGAAGCCCTCACTAAAAATCATAACGTGCACTTCATGTGTTGGATGGTGGTTAAGAATAAAGACAGTTCTGTTCCGGTCTACATGGTGTCGTCCTCGTGTGTGTGTTTCTCAATATAGTTATTTGGACATAACATAACAAAAGCAACAGGCATTTACAGCTGTCTCATGTCTGACTGTGTAGAGTCAACTACATGTGCAATACTGACATTTTAAATAACTACGACATCGCCAAGGACGTGTTATAATCTATCGACAATATTTCTTTCCATCTAAACCACAGTATACAAACACCGATTAAACAGCAGAGAATGATACGTGACGTGGCGGCATGCAACGGCCTTAACACATGATGGACGTGGTTTTCAAAGTACCTAACTAACCAACATAGTATAACTCTAAATCTGCTGTTTGTTTTATGCGACCAGTTGTCAAGTAAGATTAATTATCACATCGGTAACATACGTCATATGGATTAAGTAGCATTATCCATCAATAGGGCGTATACTAAATGCGTCCGGGCGAGCAAGATTCATGGATAGTTAGGAATAATCTAACAGCTGGGTGACTATTTAATGCAATTTGAGTGAGGCAATGCATATGGGCCCAACTGCCAAGGAAATCAGCATCGAATAAATGTGGTTCGAGTGAAGGAATTGCGCATATATGAATACCAAGCGTGTCGAAAATGTATACATCAACAGCTGCTCTTCGGATAACGCATGTGCGAAAAGAAACTGTGCACTCAAACGAGCTAACAGCGCAATAAGTCATAGCAGGAACCATTATGATGCACTAATACTATTAAAAGCGTATTATAAGCATAACATATTACGGACAAATATCACTCAAGTTTATATCACACAAGATGGGATTGCTGAAATCAAACGACAAAAGCTTAGGCGCGATGTATGTATATCAAATGTCAAGTAATTAGTTGTTTTTATGACAGCTCTATTCACCTTTTAAAATGGAATACAGTTTTATCCAACTAGCTGTCGTTCTGGTAAAGTTCTCACTCAGCTGTCGCTAGCACATTTGATCTGATTTAAGCAGCTGCTTCAACAATTATATATAATCGCGGTTACTGTTAAATAGTCGCATGGATGCGATTCATGAATGAACCCCAGCTAGGTTTAAAGCACATTGCGTTTGACAATCCATATCAACCCCTATGCCACGGGAGGCAGTATAGAATATACATATAACTAGTGTTGCGGTGTGCACGAAGCAACACTGAGCGAATTGAAAATGCATATATAAATAGCTGCTACTTTGAATGATGCACACACAAATGAAAACTGTGCCTATCTGGTCATGAACAAGCAAACAACTTGAATAGTGCATGTCGTATCAGTAATAACTAGAGCTAAAAGAAGATTGTATTGGATGTGCACTCTAGGAACAACAGACTGTTGACATCAATCATTGAAGTCGCTTTCGTCTCCGTGTAATTACATATCAGCATGCATCACACAGAGTAACTGAAAGGTTCACAGGCATCAGAAGCTACAGGCATTAATATTGGTAACCTAATGTGGCTTGGATTGTTTATGAACGGCGTTTTTGCGGCCCAGTAAGAAGCAGTCGCAATGCAAAGTTGATGAGGGGGATTTATTTCTGGATGGATCAGTTATTAGTGAACTGTTACAATAGACATTTAGGTAATGCTGCTATTTGGTGTAACTCGTAAGTATCCGCATTTGTCTCCTGCTAAAGTTGACAATGCGGTATGCAATATCAATTTAATAATTTTACATAAAATCCAGTGAAGTAGAGATATGCATTTAACCTGTGTTATTTTTTAAAAACTTTGATGCTTTCGGAACCGGACATGACGTCATCAACATCCCTGAAATTTTGCAAACATACTAACGCTGTGACTGACAACATTCGACCCAATTTTTATAGCTATAGGATGAATTTTATAGGCGATGGAATTGTTTTTGTTTAATTTGTTAAAGTTTGGCCCAACACAACGATTTTTAATTTTTGCAATTGAATTAAGCGACAAAATGGTGTAAAGTTTGTAACGATCGTCCAATTATTCCCCGGAGATATTCGGGAAACTGGATTTTTACATTTTCAATTACCTTGACCTTAGTTTAAGATTATTATGGCGACAGCTTGTAGAAAGGGGCCTATTTACATAATCAGTTGCATGCACTCGGTTTATTACTCGTGTGATACCTGAGCGCTTGATATGTTTGACAGAAATATTAAAATTTTCACTATGTTTGAGATAGCATAGCTTCAGCTAGCAAGACACCGCTTTTGTGTGTTGATTGTTAAATTTGAGACCGTTATGGAACTTAGGGGACATCCTGCCCTGTAAAATATGATATGTTGACTTCTTTATTTGTGTGGGATAATTACCTGAAGCCAGGTTGGTAATAATACCCAGCCAAGAACGACATGAGGTGTAATGACGATGGGTGTAATGAGGATGGGCGTAATAACGGTAGCTAGATTGACGACGGGTGTAATCACGTTGGGTGAAGGAAGGTGTAATGATATTTGGTTTTGATTACAGGGTGTGTAATGGCGACTGGTGTAATGAGTGCACGTGGAACGACAGCATGCGCTATGACGGCCAGTGCAGTAATGGTGAGGATGATGACGGGGATTGTAATATCAGGGGTGAAATGATTGGTGAACTACTGCAGTAATGATGTTGGGTGTAAAGACAGTAATGATGGCAAGTGTGATGACAGACACTGTAATGACAGCAGGTGATATGACGGCCAGTGTGATGTCGGTTGGTGTAATTTTGTGGGCTGTAATGATGAGGGATGTGTTGATAGCATGTGTACTGATGGCAAATTAACCAGTGCCAGGTGTAATGATGGCACGTTAGTTGATGGCTGATGTTGTGACGGTTCGTGTTATGACGACAGGTTAATTGATAACAAGTGTAATGATGGCAGATTAATTGATGGCTGATGTAATGACCGTGGATGTACTGTCAGCGCTACAAATGAACTGGGCGTGCATAATAGAATGACACGTATGGGTACAGCTCCAGACAACGTGATATCTCTAATTGCTGAATATGATCAGCCTATCTATTTCAGCCTTGCGTTAACGTCGTCGGTTTGCTGTTCGGCAGTACATCATACCTCCTTATCATGCATATCTTCCTTGCAACGTAAAGATACATAAACCACGTTAAAACAAGTAATAGGAACCCGTTTCTGCTGACCGCATCTTGTCCATTTGCCAAAACGCTACCATTGTAAATGTGAATATGATCCCCTAAGTTGATAATAGTCGGACTAATCAGCTAATTGGCTATGTGACTGTACATTCGCCCCATAGGTTGTGGATTCGATCCATTAGAGTGAACACCTGACTGGTTCTTTATTACTCGGATGATCACTTAGTATGGCAGACATACACTCGACCAGGTAGAACAAGAGTATCGTGCCAGTCCTTCATCCCAGCAGCATGTGTTTCGCAGCAAGGTCTTGGCAACGGGTTTGGGCAAAGTGGGTGCCGACGCTAAAGGGAAGCTGTCATAATCATCCCCACCCATCACGTCGCAATATCGTGTCGTTGTTGAAAGTTACATAAAACCCCAATATTACCGATACCAGCCTCACTACTTCCATATCAAGCAGCAAGTAAAAACACATGGCGTAAATATTTATTGGCTCCTAACTTCCGAGTATGCTTTATGTGTACATAAAGAGCGCACTGTGTTATGTTTTGCTATGTTGGAGCACTGACACCGTTACAAGCGAAACGTCTGTCGTTACAGAAACTCCAGACACTTCTCTCGTGCAGCAGGAAGCGGCTGATAATGACGTTTGATAACACCAAACTACACCTTTCACTCCTTGTCGCTGTAAGTGGGATGTTAGGGTTGTTTCAAACATATTTAATTAGCTTAGCCTATCATAGTTTTGCCAATTGTATCACTGTTTAACATGTATTATCATTCATTTATCTGATGTCTATCCACAGATTCAATGAAAGGTGCCTTTTTTAGAATAAATTCGTTTCTAATTCTTGAACACATTATAGGTCAATTGGACCTTGGGTTGCAGTCCATTTATAAATAGTAAAAATAATTTAGCAATCACATTAAATATATCTTTCTTGATTTCAGATAGAAAAAACAGCCATTAATTCTAGGAATTGTTGAAAATCAATAGTGACAATCTTAAAAAATACACGGCAATAGAGGGAAATCCAAACGGCTCTGTAAAAGAAGAATCGATAAACTAGTTGCAGATGAATCGAGACATATTCATTGGCAGAACTTATAAAACGAGCAAAGGGAACAATCACAGGTAAGACAAGAGAGCGTAGCCAAATGACGAAAGGAACAATCACAGGTGAGACAAGAGAGCGCAGCCACATGACGAACGGAACAAACACAGGTAAGGCAAGGCAGCGTAACCAAATGACGAAAGGAACAATTACAGGTAAGACAAGTGAGGGTAGCCAAATGACGAAAGGAATTGTCAAAAGGTGAAAGGCCCTTTCTAGTGCTCATGTCTGCCTTAGAAGTGAGTAGGTGTCGGTTACATAGATGTCTCGTCAAATCCGTACCTCATTGACTAGGGGTTGCCGACCTTAACGACCCGATGTCCATGTAAAGAAACAATTGTAACAGTTGTATATGAATGTGTGGACGTGGAACTGTTTTTTTGTTAAACCACAATTTGTGAAAATTTCGGTTGATCAAAATCTCTTTTTGCAGATGCTTCTTTCATTATCAATTGCCAGGAGCAACCCTAGAAAAGATATGCTCGCAAATACTTATTCAGGCAATAAATAACTGACCCAAATACCCTAATGTGTGAACCAGTTTTATCAATAACCTTCGATTATTAAATTCTCATTCTGAGAATTAAACAAAAACGAAGTGGATTACATTAATGGAAAAAGAAATAAAAATTAACCAAATTAGATATAATTGAACAAAGACTTCCACAACCATTGATGGTACTTCTCATTAAACAACGTAAGCAAATCACGAAATTACCAAATGAAAACGAACCCAACGTTTGATAAGCCTTTTTCTTTAAGTCCTAATTATGTTTGAAATATTTCAGCAAACGCAATTACATCACTTCCAAGTACATCTCCTTTTCTTTTTGGAGCATATCGTCTTTCCTCAGTTCAAAACCTTTTACCTCTATCTCCATCTTGGACTCAGCAAACCATTTAACAAAGCATTCACCCAAAGCCTCTCTCATGACTTGGTCCTCTTGTAATGCCTCCAAAGCTTCTCTCAGAGTACCGGGCAACTTTTGGGCATTGCTAGCAATTTCTTCAGGCAGCTCCAGATTGCGACGTAGTCCATCCATACCTGCGGCTACTGTTCCAGCCATTACCAAGTAAGGATTAGATGCAGAAGAGGGAATGCGGTTCTCCAGGTAGCAGCCATATTCCTTTACTCTGAGGTAACAATTCCTGTTGTCCATACCCCAGTCAGCTCTTAACGGGTTGCCTAATCCGCCAAAACGTCGGTAGCAGTTGACAGTGGGGCAGCAAATGGCAGTCAGAGCGGAGGCGTGAGCAAGAATGCCAGCACACCACTGTCGAAAAACAGACGACATTTTGTTATCGTTTTTATAATCCCGGAAGACGTTGTTGCCATCGGAGTCCAAAAGTGAGTTGTTGAAATGTGTTGTGCCACCAAACGGAATGTCTTCTAATGGACATGACATGAATGTTGCGATGTACCCCTCTTGAATACACACCTCTTTTACCATTTGTTTCAGCATGAAGCTCGCATCTGCCATTTCGATTCCAATCATTGGTATAGTGGCCAGCTCGAGCAAGTATCCGTACTCTGCATGGAAACTTTCTAATTCGATTCCAAACTTTGCCAAGTTATCGCATATTGTGTAGAGTAGATGCTCATATCTTACATGGACACCATGGGAGCAATTGTCTACACTACTATCTAAAACCTGCTTAGAATCAGAATCTAAAAGAACAAACTCGTGTTCCTGACCAGACTTCAATGAATAGCCGAATTCGTCGTGCAGTTTCTGCAATTGCTGACGGGCAATTTGCCGGGTGCATGTTTTCATAGGAACTCCAGTTTCACCAGCGAAAATCTCACAGAGCACACTGCCAACACGCCATTGACGATAAGATGTAGCGCCATCCTTTGGCTGCTCTGTGCCTTGTAAGAGTCGGAGCGTGTCCGTGATAGGTCTTGCGACATCATTACCGTGAATTGTGAACTCATCCTTCGATGTATACAATTGGGAACGTGGCCCTTTAAGCAACATTCCTGAAACAGGCTACAATATCTTAATCTTGATCTTAGCTAGGACCAGTCGCAGTTTTTGATCTAGAATTCGTGTCTATTAGGGAATATAATCGCATAGTTAACTCCGTTCCATGTGGGTCATGAATGGTAAACATGCATTAAAGGTACGTTTACTCACCGGTGGCGACCCGCAGTCCCTCTTTGAAGAACTGTGCAGCCCGTGCGACGGGGAGCAATTTCCCTCTTTGAATTCCATGAATGTCCGACCAAGTAAAACGTACAAAGTCATAACCCAGAAAACTGCTCTTGTCAGCTATTGTCTTCAAGTTGGTTGCTTCTCACGTGCACAACGCTCTAAGGCTGACATCATTTACCTTCACCATTATCATGATTAGATCATTATCACCAACATCACCATCTTCGTCATCTTCATTATCACTATGTTGTATTGTGGGCATAGTACTACCTATTGAATATATGCAAGTCCTTCTGCTCGTTTCCTGAATGGTACTTAATTTACCTTTCGCATACTACAACAAATGGTAGCTATGTAAAATATTTGTGAACGTGGGCGAGTCAGCCAGACGCGGGAGTGTGGTGCGAACGGTTCATTTTCCATTTTTATCTTCAATATTGGTGACACCATGATACTTTCAGCTTAGTTTATAAGAAAACAATCAGTAATTTACAATAAGATGAGGGATGATGAGCGATGTGGGATGGTGGTCGATGTAGGGATGGTGGTCGATGTGGGGTGGTTGTCGATGTTGGGTGGTGGTCGATGTGGGGAGCGGGTCGTCGAGGGGTGGTTATCGATGTGAGATGGTGGTTGCGTGGATGGTGGTCGATGTGGGGATGGTGGTTGATGTGGGGTGATGATCGATGTAGGATGGTGATCGATGTGGTCGATGTGGGCAGGTAGTCCATGAGGGGTAGTGGTCAACGTGGAGTGGAGGTAGATGTGGGGTTGTGAATGTTGTGGGGTTGCGGTCAATATTGTATTATGCGGGTCATGAACGAAACTTTTATCATGTAATTTATATACAGGCCAGCAGTTCATACATGTAATTATATAAAGTAATATCAATTTCATAATCGGCCAATAATTTACCAATTTATTATGGATTTTAAATATTTGGCAACAATAATTCAATCAATTTTGATGAACATCGCATGTATATTGATGATTTTAAAAGCAACAAAATTTATTAAAGAAATCATGCTGTCCTGGGCCATGATATATTGACAATGATTTGGCTGACCCAAGGAAAAACTTATTGTATTAAATAGTACCGCGACATACCATGCTTGACCGTGTGCCTTGAGGCGAGCACAGAGGCGATATTTGTTCAGCGCGAGATGTCGGCTGCTATCAACAAACTAACGAAGAGCTAGCAGAATCGATACCCGAAACACTTCAAGCTAACTTTGTGAGAAAACTGTCCAGTATTTAGAGCAGAATATGGTAGTCCTATGTTCAGAATGGAATGGGCCTCCTTCGAGCGTAATCAAATTTTCGACACGACCATTAACGACGGACAAACGACGCGATAACAGATTTCAGCCCCGTTTTAACTTTTATTCGTTCGAAACTGAAAGTGAGGTAACCGATATCAACAAAATTTGCGGATTAGATTCGCGCTGTTTATGTCAACATCTAAGCTCATTTTAATGACTATTGAGAAGATATCTATTATTTCATTAGCAATAAAAAACTTGACGAAAATTGAACAAGTGTAAGTTGCTTTTTCAAATCGACGCTCTTTGAAAACGACGAATATTTTGATAGCATATTCCAATAATGAAAGTTTGGTAATTGTATCAGCTTTTAGAAAATGTTAATTTTTTTACGATCGGACGATTATTAGTGAATCGATTGCGAAATTAAAAAGTTGTGAGATTTTGGCTTCCAGAAATTTTCGACCTGCTAATTTTTTTTTTAAACAATGCATTATTTACAATTAAGTATATTTAGAAAAAGTTTACAATTACATTACACTTTCAGAATATGTCAACTGTTTTAAAATTGAATTCTAAAGCATGGACGTATTAAGCATTGAACTTGTGTCATTTTTTAAATTGTTTTTTATTATCATCGGTCATGTATTGACGATTTTATAAGCGTTTGAAATATTCAAGGAACTTTTGTTGACATTTGGGCTGATACCACAATTTTTCGACATTAGGCGCTTTGGAATACGTCCATATGCATATTTAAACAAAGTTTGCGATTAGAATGAGCTACACAATGGTGTTAATGTTGTAACAATCCAACTATTATTAATGGAGTTATTTGAGATACTTGTTTTTCACTTATTCGATGACCTTGACCTTAGTTTTAGGTCAAGGTCAAAATAAATCCTCTGAATTCTGCGCATTATTGACGCATAACGATTGAAGAAAAAAATTCAAAAATTTCGAAAATTGCGACATATATATTGATACGACCCCCACTGTGTCCACTTGAATGGTTCATTATCTCTGTGCGTCTGCGTTTGAGGGGACATCTGAAATACGCCCACCCTTCCCAAGTGAATCTGCAGTAATTGTGTTCAGACATAACGAACTCTACTCTTGATACGCTCCCCATCGAGCCAGATAAGCGATCGAAGTAAGCGACCCATAACCATGCACCTGCGCTAACGCATTGACATATACCCAGTTTTGCGGTGTGAATTTAAAGCGATTGTAGAGTCACAATCAAAAATGTATCACATCTGTAAAAGAGCCAAAGACGCCCACATTTAATATATTCACATGTGGAAAAAAATTCTACCGTAGGACCAAGAGACGAAACATAGCAATGTGACACTGAATGAGGGGACGAGTTACTCCGCCAGGATTGGACTTTGGCGCTAGATGTCGCACATGGTCGCGTTGTTTATGACCCCATGCGATTAAGTTATACACCGGCGGTTGCCATAAACAGGCCATGTTAACGACGCTCTCACACATGCACGCACGTACGCACGCACATACAATATACACCTGGGGCATATATGAACATTATCTGGAATGATCTACATGCGCATGCACGCACGCACACACACCAAAGCAATATACATGATATATCTGAACACGATCTGGAATTATCTACCTCACATGAAATCACTCGCCATGAAGTCAGCCTGCCTTCTTGTTCGCTCAATTTCAATACCTCCCGCCTCCCAATGTATACTTCCCCGGCGTTGCCAGTGACTTACGACATATCGCATAAACTTCCCACGCATACAAGATAAACAGCCATTTCCACCTCCCTATCTAAACAAGAGGGATCCCATGAGATGACGTAAGGCATCCGGTAGCATCACGTGCGTAGGCTTTTCCGAAGGCGTCGGACTGATAGTTTTTAGCTCCGTGTTGCTTTCGATTTTCTATAGGATTACGTTGAAGGAGATACAAGATTTTTGGACTATATGTGTATAAAGAATCACTGATACTTTTGACGTTTTTGTTTTATCACATTTCCGATGACCACTGGTCATTTGTGGTAATAAAGTTTCACCTATTCATGGTTTCACTGAAGCCTGTGGATAACGATAGCACCAAGGGAATTTATATATTATGTGATCAGAGTGGTGTTGTTTCCTTCGTCAAGAGGCCGTGACGAACATGACTTGAATAGTAAAAGGCGCGACTCTCTACTGACATCAACGACTTACTTAACATGATGAATGAGGGCCGGGCTAAGAAATTATCACGATCTACTGCGGCTCTTCTTTTGTTTGGCATGCTGTACTCTTAGGCAAGAGTGCAAAATATCGAGCGTGTAGCGGGCCTATCCCAGTGGTAACATGTTTTTCTAGTTGCGTAAGTTATTCAGCTATTCACGACAGACTCTGTGGCACATTCGCTTGAGTGTTTAATATCATCGTTTAGTGAAGGGCTTGTTTCAAAATCTGCCTGTACTCTAGCATAGGTGTTCAATGAAATGTTTTCCAATTGCACAATGAACCGACTTTAAATCGTCAACACGAGCTATTCCCCGCTTGCTCTGACAGCCTGTTAGCATGATCATATCAAACATTGCGATGTGGTCGACTGATTTGTTGGAAGCTTAAGTTAAGATAGCGGAATGACTAAGCGAGCCACGTCCTGTTTAAAAGTTCATCGCAATGATTAACTGACTATCGCCCTGTTACTAAGTAATCACAATGACTTACTTGACCCAACTCACTCCCTCATCCATACTTAACTATCCACTTAACAACTCACTAACTCACTCATCCAGTCCCTCGCTCACTCACTCACTCACTCACTCACTCACTCACTCACTCACTCACTCACTCACTCACTCACTCACTCACTCACTCACTCACTCACTCACTCACTCACTCACTCACTCACTCACTCACTCACTCACTCACTCACTCACTCACTCACTCACTCACTCACTCACTCACTCACTCACTCACTCACTCACTCACTCACTCACTAACCTACACTCCCACCAACTCACTCACACGTAAATACTCATCCACTCACACTTAACTACCCACTCACCAGTCACTCACCCACTCACTCACTCACTCGCCCACTAATATTCAACTTCTTAATCACTCACTCACTCACTCACTCACTCACTCACTCACTCACTCACTCACTCACTCACTCACACTCACTCACTCACTCACTCACTCACTCACTCACTCACACTCACCCACTCACTCACACACTACCCACTCACTCACTCACTCACTCACTCACTCACTCACTCACTCACTCACTCACCCACACACACTCACTCACTCACTCACTCACTCACTCACTCACTCACTAACTCACTCACACTTAACTACCCACTCACTCACTCACCCACTAACTCACTCACACTTCACTACCCACTCATCCACTCACTCACTCACTCACTCACTCATTCACTCACTTAATCACTTACACTTGGTCAACCGCTCACTCCCTAACTCACATTGTCATTTGGTGGCTGATTATTTATTTCTTAACCCATTCATGCACTCAGTTGCTCTTTCGTGCTATCATCAATGGAATCTTTCTAACCCAATCTTAACAGTGTCCTGTTTCTTCCTTTCTTCAGGTAATCTGCCATACAGAAGAGAAAGAGGCAGCGTTGGTGCCCGTGTGTAAGTTGTTAACCAAGCAAATGTGATTGAAACACAACATGTGTAACTTCTGAGATGTAGTAGTATAGAGACTGGCGTTTCTGGTCCAGCGGGGGGCAATTTTTAGATCACCTCCACCCACCAAAGTAAATCACCCACACCCTAGGTCCCCCACCAGCCAGCAACCATATTTCCAACGTTTCGGCCAGCCAACCCCAGTAGCAGGTAGCAAACACCCCGTGGCAAACGTCGGTCCCCCTAGGCTACCTTCCAGACCCCATATCCATCGTTTGCGAGTGCGCCCATACCCTTCGATCTCAACTTATAAAGGTGGATGGGTTCGACATAGCTACCGAATTTATGGCTACTTTTTTTTCGGCCCAGACTAGCGAGTTCTCCAGACCATTTTTTCCGATCCAGCCAGGGGTCCGCCAACTGCCAGCCAGGGGTCCAAGCCGCTGAGCCAAGGGATTTCCCTGCCACCCCAACGGCAGACGGGATCGACATAGCTACCGTGTGGCCCAGGGGGTCCGCCAAGGGCTACTCAATGTAGAAAGGGTCGGCCCTAGGGTTCAGCACAACGGTCCGTTTTTCCACTAAAGGTGTGGTGCGAGGATGTACGAATTTTGCATCGGGATCTGTTCTCCAGTATCTCCCAAGAAACCAAGCAACCACAGACGGAAGGCCCCACAACGCCAAGCTTTGGAGGTCGGGAGACTCCCCCTCCTCCTCCTTTTCCACCAATTAGTCCACTTTCTCCTCGGCTTCCGCCAAATCGTCTTGTTCCTTTTCAAGCGCCTCCATCTTGTTGTCCACCACCAAGCTGTCCACTTTCCCATCTATTGCATCGATTTTTTCGGCCATATGGGAAATAGCCTAGTAGAAGTCGTACACGCTAGGAGCTCCTAGGGGCAAGGTCTTCGTTGCCTTCTCCATTTGTGGAAGCCACGGGCGGGGGGAAGTCCTCTATAGCCCATATTTTCGACAGCCTTCCGGACCCAATCCCGAAATTCTTTTTGGCAGCAGCAAAAGATATTCTTCCCTTGTCCGCACGTAGGGCCTCTACTTCTTCCTTGGAGAGCTGTTCTGCAGGCGGCATGGTATTCCCCACAACTCTTGGCTCTATATCGTCCTTCCCAACCCAACCAAATCCGCTCACCCCAACCTATACACAACCCAACCCAACCTATATCCAACCCAACCTACCCAATCCGGCCTACGATAGGTGCTCTCCCCGCGCTACGAAAGACAGCCATCTTGCGCCACATCCATTCTAACTTTCTTCCCACCACATCTATCTTTCTTTCCACCCGTGCTAGAATACACAACAAAGCGCCCACACTGGCCTCCCCATCCTCCTCCTCCGCATCCATTGGATGCCTTCGGCTTGTCCCCACGTACCCATATCCAGTACAACCTGGTGGTTCCTATGCCATACTTTTTCCGGATTTCGGATCCAGGGGAGATTCCACGTAGGGCCCGAATCTCTTCTATTTCATCGTTGGACAGCTTCCTCTTCTGCATTGTCTATAGGATACCAACACCAACGTCTAAATGCGACACAACTTGGCTTGCTCCTGGGTGGTCTTTGTACCGGGACTCCTATATAGATAGATGGAGCAATGGAATATATGGAGTGGCATAGAGGTATCCCACCAAGGTTCGCCAACTTTTCCAAGATCCTAGACAAATACCTCAAATCCGGGCTGCAGAGGGAGAAGCTGGATGACAGCGAGCCGTCCACCTTCGCGAAACCTTGTGGCAAAGAGGCCGCTGTGGTTGGTGTTGTCCCAGCTGGAAAATGGAGGCGGGTAGGGCTGGGAGAGATCTACGTTGTTGGGTACTGTGGCTTTCCGTATCTATGTACTAGTAGAGGCGTTGTGGCATACTAGCAGAAAACAGGGGGGGACAACGAAGACGATGGAGGCCAACAGATTGCCCGCGGCACTACCTCGGAAGGCTCTTTGGACAGGATTGGTGCCACGGGGCGTCGTCTTTTCTAGGTTGTTGGTAGGACAAGATTGCTTTGGACGAGTGCTAGGGCCACCAACCGGTCCTTCTTCTTTCCTGGTGTTGTCCTTTCTTCTGCCAGCCTAAACAGCATAGGCGCTCGAACGTTTTCTAACCCTCCAAGCCTCGCAACCTCCTGCGATAGGAAGTACCCATAGGCCAGGACCTCTTCTGCCCCAGGGATCGCCTCGCTGTTCTCCCCCAGCCGGACGAGGAAGAGGATTGGTTTCGGGAGGTGGACGTGCTGTAGCGGGTGGTGGTGTGCTCCCCCGGCTCCATCGATAGCACCTTTTTCTGCTCTCGGAGGGGTGAGACGGGGACTATGGAGAGGAAGGCCTCGGCATCCACGGCGGTGTATTTTTCGAAGTCGGAGTTCTTCCACGCTGTTGGCGTCTGGGGCCGCGAGTAGCTCTAGGGGGTGCCAGGATATTTGTTCCCCCTTCTGGTTTCGGACCTCCTTTGCTGGGTGGACCACAACCTCCAACGGTGGAATTCCGGCAGTGGTAGGCAGCCAGTAAGTTTTCCGCTTGCTCTTCCATCTCGAAGTGCTTTTCTGTTTTCTCGAGGATCAGTTCTAGTCCCTTTGTGGCCCAGATAGTGTGCGGCTCTGTGTAGTCTTCCTCGTCGTCCTCCTCGCTGTCTGTGTGGTTGCTGGAGGTGTGGAGTACCACTACTCGAGAAGTAAAGAGACAAGATTTTGTACGTTGCCCCACCAACTATCCTGTATCGCGCTTTCGTCGGTCCCTAGGATGTCCACCCGAAATATGGGGCAGTTGCGGAACCCGAAGTCCCCTAGAGCCCATAGGACAGCCCATTCCCAGCTCTGCTCGTTTTCTACCTTAGCCTTTGTGGGCCGGATGCGGACACCCGCAATTGTCCCGGTTTTGGTGTGGGCGTACCAGTCTACGAAGATCTCCCGGAGCTTCCTGTTGGATAGGACTAGGGTGCGGTCCAGGGTCTTTGCTAGGTTCTCCCACTGCTTCCTTGGCGGCTGCATGACAAAGACGGAGGGGGTGGGTCAGGGCGAGGGGTGGGGTTTGGGGTGTGGGCGAGGGTCTGGGTGCAACTAGGTCTAAGGCCTTCTGGACGATTGTGTTCCCAACGTCGGTGGAATGGCTGGGAAAGGCGTAGACCTAGACCTCGACGCAGGTACAGCCTCGCTTTTGGATGTCTGGGTGTTGGAAGGTTTCTTGAAGGTGTTCGTTGGGGCAGTCTACGTAGTCTGCGAGATGGCCTCCCATTGTTTTCCACACCTCTCCAGCTTCGAAGTTGTATAGCTTGGTTCGTACCGTATACCCGTCGAACGTGTGCATCCAGGTGCAGACGTGTTTTCCTATGCTGGCGGTGTTGTTGAGGATACATGGCTGGTTGGTCTCCCAGAGGGGTTCTCCTTGCATGCGGAAGTCGTGGTTGTTATACAGGTGGTCTACCAGGGCGGGCCTGTCCAAGACCCCGGAGTGTAGTCCACGCAGTAGAGCCCATAGCCCATTGCCTGCAGTCTTTGTTCCACAGCTGGGAGGGCCTTCTGTATGCCGTCTATGGGGATCTCGGAGACCGCAATCTTGGCGACAAAGTATCCAGCTATGGGTGTGTCGGGGTGCAACTCCATCCAGGCCTTTTTCGCTCTGCCGTCGGTGTCTCTCTCGATGCGGGCAATAGTGCTGTGATAGTTCCCCCCTCTCCCTTTGCTCGAATGGTGTGGACCAGCTTTGTGTCGATCGTTTGCTTTTTTCCCGAGGGTGCTAGAAGCTCTCTTGCTGCGTTGTTGACGTAGGTATGGATCTGTTTGGCGCTGCCTTCCTCTCCCGTGCTGCATTGGAGCGACCCTCCAACCTCTACGCATTCCTCCCGCGCATATAGCCAACAACATAGAAGTCGTCGACGAAAAGGGGAAGCCCCTCCAGCGGATGCAAAAGCGTTGGCCCAATGTTTCTGGCTAGATAGTCCACCTTGGATATGTCCGAGAGTAGGCTGTCCTCGTAGGCGTTTTCCAACAACAGATGCGGTGCAATGCTCTTCTTGCTTCGTATGCCCATGCTTTCAAATGTGGTAGCTATGTCCATTTAATATCAGGTAGGTAGCCAAATCTCTAAAAGGGGGGAATATGGCGGGTTTTTGGTATGGGTAGCATCGGGGGTTGGCAGAGTAGCCATACTTCTGTGTATGGAAAATCCCCTGGCTCGGCGGCTTGGACCCCTGGCTGGCAGTTGGCGGACACCTGGCTGGATTTGAAAAACTGGTCTGGAAGGCTCGCTAGTCTGGGCCGAAAAAAAAAGTTGCCATAAATTCGGTAGCTATGTTGAACCCTTCCGCCTTTATAAAACATTGATCGTATTTGTCCTCTATATTCAAAATTGCCTTGGTGCGGAGTAGTTTCTCTGGCAGTTGGATTGTTGTGTAGTCTTGTTTCTCGCGTGGTGATGCGGGTTCTTCTGGTTCGTAGTCGAGTGTATGTAGGACACAGCGATCGCTCTTGCTACAGTGGTCGAAGGCGACACATTTGCAGAAGGGATCTGCCTTGCCGAAGATTATGGTCCCTAGAGCTGTTCTTCGCCACAGGATTCGCTGCAGTCGTAGTGTCGTTCGACTTCTGGTATGCCGTCCTCTGGTGTGGGTAGGATGCAACACATCCGGCCCGTCCGGTTGTTTGTCATGGAGATCTCTACTATGTCTTCGATGTACCTCCTGCAAAAGGCGTGGTGGAAAATCAGTTGGTATAGCTCGCGGACCTGGTGGGGGAAATCGACAATGTGCACTACGGTGGTACCTCGGATGGAGGAGAGAATATCGCACTCTTCCTGGTACAGAAACAATTGAGGGGTGTATTTGTGGGCCTGGTCGTGCCAAGATTGGTCTACCTCGTCGTCGCGGTCCACTTTTTCGACCTCGCCTTGGCGGATTTTGGCGAAGTTTTTTGAGCCTATGCGGTAGGACCTTCGGGCTTCTCTTTCTCCTATCTTGCCGGTTTGGATTCCACTAGGCTGTTGGGGGGCTCCCGGTTGTGTGCGAAGTACTTCTTGATTTGTTGGGGGGTGTACGTCTCTTCTCCATTTCGGATGCGGGTGTATGTGTGGGCCCATTTCTGGTATTGTCTCTTGGCCTCTCGTTGGCCTACTGCCCAAGAAACACTGTCTTGGTATGCTTTCTTCGATAGTGCGTTCTTTGCAGGCATTGTATTCCATAGAGTTCCCACTTGTTAAAAGGGCGGTCTCACGACGTAAGTTGAGATCAAAGGGTGTGGGCGCACTCGCAAACAGTGGATATGGGGTCTGGAGGGTGGCCTAGGGAGACCGACGTTTGCCGTGGGGTGTTTGCTACCTGCTACTGGGGTTGGCTTGCCGAAACGTATTCTGTTGGAAATATGGTTGCTGGCTGGTGGGGGGCCTAGGGTGTGGGCGATTTGTTTTGGTGGGTGGAGGTGATCTCAAGATTGTCCCCCGCTGGACCAGAACCCCCAGTCTCTATACTACTTTCTTTGAATCGTGATCTTGTAACCTCTTGGGGAACTGCATGTATTGGCGTGGGTTTTTTAAGCAACATGTTTTCAATGAGAAATCCAGACGCAATGCGCGTCAGTCAACTTGCCAAAACTTATACATCTTTTGTTACACCAACGAACGCATCAGACAGAAACGAATTGAACCATAAAACTGTACAGCAAGAGGCCTCTATGTATATTGGGCAACTCGGTGAACTTTAACGACTTTTCAGAGGCGTAGCCAGGCTCGAAGGAATGTTACGCTCAGACTGGGGAGAAAATCTAGTCCCAGACAGTAAAGTATAACCGCCCTTAGATTTTTAATTTGATGCCATTTTTGGTCATATTCATTTGTTCACAAATCGATGTTAAGCACGTTTTAATCATCTTTGAGGAGGTAATGCTAAATGCAGTACAGTTGAGTAATACTGAACATTGTCATACTGAAGAGCTCGTAGTTATGATGAAAGAAGGGCTTTATTCTTTGTGGGCGACATGTGTACTTCTTGCGGTATACAAAGGTTAACTTGAAATATCTTACACGGCACGGGGTAGAGGTAGCGCTTTTGCCTGACATAAAATAGGTTGATGATCAAATCCGTCCCATTTCTTTTTAAAATTTTGTTTTCAATTTTCGTGTCACTACTTTTGTTTAGCTTAGTTATTAAGACAGAATAAAAGAATAAATGGGCTCCGATACGATTAACGACGGAGAAAGGGCGTATTCGCCAAGTTAACAAGACAATACTAAGAATTACTAAATAGGTACACTCACCTATTCGCCCGTAGAAGCAATAAATGGATGTTGCGTTTTTTCCGGGACGATTTCCAACAACTTGTTCAAATGGGCGGGATTGCAGAATGCCGTGTCAATTTAAGTGTGCATTTCCTCCAATTGCGCACGCTAAAGATTGATTTTCACCTGACGAAATTGTGGGGGGTACTCTGTTTCGATTTGCATTCATCACCCTTACGAAGGAAAACACAATTTTATTCCTTATAAATGTTATCATCTCATCAAATCCAAATATGATTTGCTTGTCGGCAGCCTCTATTGCGTTCTCATGTATGCGCTTAGAAACTCTACACGCTAATCAGTTAAAGCGGGTTGTTAATTATCAACCGATTGGCAAGATTCAATAAGCAAAGAATGTAAATATTTCAGGGATCCCAAATCGTTACATGTCTATTGGCTCTTTCAAGCATATGTCACTATATAAAGTAGGTCAACGACGTTACTATCATGTTTTTAGGTGGCCATGTAAAGAAACGCCCCATTTCCGCTCGTCCCACTTCCTTGGTAGAGTGCATGCAAAGCCGAATGCGCTTACTTAGATGACGGAAAACCGCACCACCTAATCATTCCGCTAAGGGCACTGGCACCCAAGTCAGTTCAACTCGCCGAGTGACAGTGACATGCATAATAATAAGTAATATAGTAGTATACAGACTGGGGGTACGAGCGCAGTTTCAAAATGGACGCACATGAGCCAGCGATTCGCTCGCACCTCCCCCTATACCATATGTTGTCAACCGGCCCTTCCTGTCCCGTATGGTCCAGGGTTACACCAGTAGTTAATCACCATAGAGGTCATCAAGTGAAAAATATCTGCGACGTCGCTGTAAGTTCCATTATCCTCCCAGGATAGGGGCGCTTTATCTCGAGCAGCACAATCTCCTCAGATGCCCCAGACAGAGAGCACCCACTCCACCCCCGGTCGCCCCGCGTCGCCCGGATAGGTAGCACATAAAAGCCATCTGGAGAGTAGGCCGTTGCGCCACCCTGAATATAGATATTATTTCCGTAGACCTTGGTGTTGTACACCTTCTCCAATACCGCAAAAGTCGTACCCCAGAGGCAGGGCGCGCTAAAGCAAACACCCTCATTGCTAGTTTTGTGTTGTACACCTTCTCCAATACCGCAAAATTCGTACCCCAGAGGCAGGGCGCGCTAAAGCAAACACCCTCATTGCTAGTTTTTTTCAGTCAGCTTCTTACTATAGCTGCTGAAGTAGTTTTGCCCTATGATAGCGGAATAGTCACTTCCTCCAACGCAGTCCTTCCTCGTGGTCTCCCACTGGTCTGTATTTTGTTTGACTCTGGTATTATCGTTGCAGAAAGATTTTATCACCGCGTCCATTATACCAACCAAACCCCACTCTTTAAATGGACAGTCAGTCAATTGTATTAACCGTGGGGGTGGTCGACCTAGGCACCTCGGGGGGTGGATATGCCCTAGCCAACATCTAGCATTAATGTCCCTTTTCATTTGAGTATATTTATCGATCTCGGCCAAATCGAGCTTAAACTCATCGTCTGAGATAAAGCCGTCTTGAAACGCCGCCGAAATAATATCTGTAACCGTGTTTTGTTTGCTCTGTGCCAGAATTTGAATCTGGTCGTGCTTCTTTACCTTCGCCGACAGCCGCCTGCTGATGACCTTTCCTGCGATTGCAACCAGCCTGCACAGAGCCCCCGCAGCCCCCAACACCGTAGCAACTGGGGCAGCAACCACCGTAGACATCAGACCCGCTGACCGGTTTTTGCCTAGGTCCGTAAATACTCGTTTTTATTGACAGATAAGTCGTAGTTATCCAATAGCCTTCCTTTATTATTGCGTAACTGAACTTTCAACTCATACACAGTTCCGCTAGTAACACGCTTACAGACAGGATTAGTGATGTAAGTGGTTACATTATCACCGAAATAGTCACCCTCTAAGCCAACAACTTCAAGAAGTGTAGTGGGTGCACCATCTAGCATGTTGTGCGTGGTGCTCACTTGATCGAGGTGATCATAAATTGGGTTAAATATGCTAAAGTTGATGGGCCGGTCACCAGTGTAAGTGCCTCAATAAATCCACAGACTTCTGAGACCGTGATCAAGGCCCAACATTGTTAACACTCCGTCTAATATATTCACAGTCCCATCAGGAATTTCGAGGGTAATAACCCCCTTTACAACATCAACGTCCAAACCAAGACCTAATGATGTAATTTGCTGCTGAAGAAGACTGAAACTCCATAGGCCGGGTTTTAATTGGATTGTTCCTCCTTTTCCAGCAGTTTCAGACTGCCATACAATGCTTTCGTTTGTTTCGAGTCTGTACCAGCCCACTGTATAAGCGATTGACCTCAGGCCAACACATAGATCGTCCGCAGTGTTGTCAATAGGATTTTGCAGGGACACAGCATCACCGCTTTGAGCTACAGGCACCAGATGGTAGCCTCACACCCTAAACAGGTTGTGGTGCAAAAGCCTCTGGATGCTCATATAAAGGATACTTTTTATATGGAATAAGATGACAACACCAATTACTGATGGAAAAATGCTCGTCAACGCTCTGTACCACAGTGCAGTTGTTTCCGGTGTTTCAATAGGTTAGGCCAAGCATGCTAAGATGACTCTGGGTGGTGGAGTGTCACATCTTGATTTCACCCTACGCGACCTGGCTATGTCTGTTGCTGATGTATCACGAGCTATGGCTACAAAGGATATGCTAATTAAACAAGGAAAATTACCAGTTGATATACTGAAGTAATGGCCACACTCGCGCTGCTTGTTGGAGGCGCTCTTGTTAATGCCCTTGAAATCTCTGGGAACAACTTTTTGTTCTCTAAATTACGAAGCAGCCAAGTGGACGCGGAACGTAAACGCCATGATATGGCAATAAAGCAGCTTAAATCTGCTCAGGCAGCATGGGCCAAGAAGAGGACTGAGCGTTTAGACTTCATCAATGAGCAACTGCGCCGCCAGGGACATGCCGAGCATACTTTTAGGGATGCGGACGAGGCTATGCATGGGTACTTCCTGATTACGAATAAAACCGTCGACCGGCTGGGCTCTGAGCCACAGCTTTCAGACTTCTACGAGCCCTCAGATGGTCAAAAAGGCGTGAGGTGGCGTTCATTATACTGGGTATGGCTTCTACTGGACTGGTTGCATGAAGAATTGCCAAGTAGGTCATTTGGAGGGCTACTGGAAAGGCATAACAGCTATCAAGAAGCTTGCAACAGAAGCGAGGGTTTCTGAGGAAGTTGCCAGGGGGTGGCTAACAAAGCAAGCTATATAGCAAATCTACCTACCAGTGCCAAAACACATTCCCAGGCCAAAGTTTTATGTCCCTGTCCCTAATGAGGTTCACCAAGCCGATCTCTTATTTCTTTCTCATGACGTTGTGAACCGCCGGACTTACATGTATGCCCTAACAGTGGTTAATGTGGCTCGAGCTACAAAGTGGCTGAGCCATTGACTACATAATTGACTAAAGAGGTGGCAGGTGCACTGGAGAGGATATACAAGCGAGGACCGCTGGGTTTGGCCTAAACTACTTCAGTTTATGGGAGTAGTGAATCAGCTGTTAATAAAACACGGAGTATCAGTCAGGTGTGGCCGTGTGAATATCCATCGAGACCAGGGTATAGTGGAACGCTTCAACCGAACACTGGCTGAGCGACTCTTTGGTCACCAGTATGCCGTAGAGTTAAGGGATACTGCAACACGATCGACGGAATGGGTTTCTCGGCTGCAGGCTGTAGTCTCTGCGATAAATAATGAGATGACCCGGTTGACAGGAAAAACGTAAAGATGCTATAGAGGCAAAACGAGTTGCACAAAATGCCTCTGCAGTCGTACCAGGTCGCTGGGGTTCAAAGAGCAAAAGCTTCCCTCTGGTGTTGGTGTTCGCTACCTCTACCAGCCTGATGAGGCAGAGCAAGACCAGTGCCGGCGGGCCACTGACCCTGTGTGGTCACTCAATGTTTACTGGATTGGAAGCTCTGTCACTGAATCTGTTACTATTTGTTGGATGGACCGCTCCGTGGCTTTGTAAAGGAGGAGTTGCTTGTGGTGCCATCCGATACCCAGTTGCTGCCAAACGATATTACCAATTAGACTAACAGAGATCTATATATATTACAATGGTAGTATATGACAATAAGTGCCCATGGATATTACTCGTGAAGAAAGACCCCTGTACGCAAGAGCAAGAGTTTTGTAACCTACACAGATATAAGATAAAACATGGTGTCATTAATCGTCTTTGTACAGGTTGTCAAAAGGCTATTAAAAATAATAGTAGGATTGTGCATGGATTGTGGGTTCGATAAAGTCAAGCACAGTCGTCTTCGTCATGCCCCAAAAATTGCTTCACAACGGCCTATAGGTGGGGACACTCACTCGCCACTGAACGGGGATTCCCCACTGTATAAAAATAGAAATCTTGTGGCGCTGCTAACAAGGTCAAAGTCAGCTCGCTGTATTATCGTGTCTTTTGTGTATCAACAAATTTCCTTTTAGACTAATGGAACTGTATAGTTAACATGACTCATAATCAGCGAGCACGTGAAGCCCAAAACGATTATGTTTCAATTCACGGTTTTAAGCCTCCTTATCCACGCTCAAAGGTTGCACTCAAAGCACTCCAAGTGCGTAATGAATATGATCGTATATACAAGGAGATGTTGGCTAGATTCAGCGCTGGGGTGCCTCACACCCCTGTCCCCACCGCTGCCCCATGCAGACCAGTCCCTGCCCCATGCAGACCTGTCCCTGCCCCACGCAGACCAGTCCCTGCAACCCAGTCCCCAGTCCCCACGCGTCTTGAGTTCAAGAAGACTAAGTTGGCTGTTAAAAACTATTTGCGTGGATGGGTGATTAATGTTCCTTAGTCTTACCCCCTTGGATCGGACCTTATGATGTTCTTAAAGGGCATGCGTCGGAAGATGCATAAAGTTTTGACTGGTGAGCTGGAAGAGCTAGGTGGAATCAAGTGCCAGTTTGCCCTTAAGGTAAGACTCTCCAAGCACGCCGATGATGACAGCACTGAGTATTTTGAGCCTGTGTTGCGTAATAAGCAGCAGGTGGTTCTTTCTTCAGAGGACGTGGGTGTTGCGCTGGACCACAGTGCCGTTAATATCCAAGAGCGGTTGGAGAAGTGGACCAGCCAAGGATCTGGCTGGGAGTTTGAAGCGGTCACAACTCTGTGGATTGATATTGGCAACTACCAACTGTTGAAGGGTAGCTCCCACCTGCGACTGCCCTGGCAGCTAAGCAGGCCATCATAAATGTAAAGAACTGGGACGACTTCTGCATTCTATGGGCAATTGTAGCCGCTCTGCACCCGGTTGCTAAGGACCCACAGTGACCATCGAAATATAACATTCAGTGGCTTTTGGATCTGCTAGAGGGTGCAGGTTTAGAATATCCTACACCAGTGTCGCATGTTGAGAAGATAGAAAAGCATGCTAACCTAGCCTTGAATGTTTTTTAGCTGGGATGGGAAGACCACTATTGTACACCGCATCAGGAAGCACTCTGGTACTCGTATAAACCTCATGCTGATTGAGAAGGACGGCAAGTTTTATTACACGCAAATCAAAGACCTGAACCGCATGCTGTATGACCAGACCAAACATAAAGAGCGCAAGTTCTTTTGTGAGCTATGTCTGCACCACACAGGTTCTGCTCCCGACGCATAAGCCTGAGTGCATGGGGATAGGACAAACTGCTGTGTAAGTGGATATGCCTGAGGAAGGGAAGAACATATTATCCTTCCAGAACTGGCAGAAACAGCTTTCTGTACCCTATGTCATCTATGCTGACTTTGAGGCGCTCACAGTGAAGCTTCCGGGTCCTGCGCTTAATCCTGGTAAGAGCAACATTCAGAGAATGCAGGAACACCAAGGATGTGGCTATGGCTATGTGGTTATTCGTTGTGACGGTAAGACCGAACCCCCTGTGGTTTACAGAGGAAGCGATGTTGTGGAGAAGTTACAGGCTATGCAGCAGGAGGAGCAAAAGATCAAAGCAGTTCTGTCTAAGCCTGTCCCTATGCGGATGACTCAGGAGGATAGAAGGGCACATAAGGCTGCCACCCACTGTCATGTATGCAAGAAAAAACTGGGCTGTGACGCTGTCCGCGATCACTGCCACAGGCTTGTACAGAGGGCCAGCCCATAACGTGTGTAACCTGAAACTTCGGCTGAGTCCCAAGACAACACCCATCCCGGTGGTGTTCCATAACCTGCGGGGCTATGACTCCCATCTCTTGATGCAGGGTGTAAGCAAACATCAACTGTATCCCCAACAACATGGAGAAATATATTTCCCTGTCACTTGGACAGTTGCGCTTCATTGACAGCGCACAGTTCCTCCTGGCCTCGCTTGATAAGCTGGTGTCTGCTAACAACCCAGATGCCTTTGCTGTAACGGCGGAATATGAGCCACACCAAATAAAGCGGCGGTTGCTGTTGCGTAAGGGAGTCTTCCCCTATGAGTTGATGGACAGCTGGGATAAGTTCGATTCCCCTCTGCCGCCAATCTATGAGTTCTACAGCAAGCTCTCTAAGAAGGGTATATCGGCTGAAGACTATGCACATGCACAGAAGGTCTGGAGCGTGTTCGGGTGTAAGAACATGGGTGACGACCATGACCTGTACCTGCGGACAGATGTACTGCTCTTGGCAGATGTGTTTGAAGTATTCCGCAAGACCTGTCTTAAGCAGTACGGGTTGGATCCGGCCCACTACTATACCAGCCCCGGTTTGTTCTGGGATGCTTTTCTTAAGAGCACAGGCGTGAAACTCGAGCTACTCACCGACTATGACAAGCATCGGTTCATTGAGAAAGGTCTACGCGGTGGTATAAGCATGGTGTCTCGCCGCCACGCTAAGGCCAATAACCCGCTCGTGGTAGACTTTGACCAGGATAAACCAAAGAGCTACATCCAGTACCTTGATGCTATCAATTGGTATGGGTGGGCTATGAGTCAGCCTGTGCCAACTGCGGGTATTGAGTTGGTGGCTCGGCAGGAGGATCTACAGATACAGGACCACCCAGATGATGCCGAGACTGGATACATACTTGAAGTTGACTTGGAGTATCCTACTGCACTTCATGACGAGCACAACGATTACCCGCTGGCTCTCGAGCGGCTTCTTGTAGAGAACAACTGGTTATCGAACTGTCAGAAGCACCTCATGGGCGAGTTAGTTGGCACCTATGGAGAGGTTGAAAAGGTGGTGCCCAACCTGAGGAATAAGGAGAAGTATGTGGTGCTCTGCAAGAACCTCAAGCTGTATCTGTCTTTAGGGATGAGACTTACCAATATCCATCGTGCACTTGTCTTTAACCTGTCCCTGGATGGAGCCTTACATTCGGATGAATACCGATCTGCGTAAGGTGGCCACCAGCGACTTTGAGAAGAACCTGTATATGCTTATGAACAACTCTGTGTTCGGCAAGACCATAGAGAACCTCCGCAGGCGGGTCAATGTCAAGATTGTGTGCTCTACAGAAGAAGAAAGAATGCGTAGGCTTATCGCAAGTCCCGTCTACGCGCGTCATCAGGTGTTTGATAATGACCTGGCCGCTCTGCACATGCACAAGACTCACCTGGTACTGAACCGCCCGCTGTATGTGGGCATGTGTATACTCGACCTCTCCAAGCACCTGATGTACGACTTTTATTACAATACCATGAAGCCCAGATATGGCAAGACCTTGGCTTGTTGTACACGGATATCGATTCTCTGCTTATGGAGATACGCACGCCTGACGTGTATGCTGACATGAATGAAGATGCCCATCGCTTTGACACTAGCAACTTTCATCCCTCCCGTAGCCTCTACAGCAGTGTGAACAAGAAGGTTCTGGGGAAGATGAAGGATGAGTGCGCTGGCGTGCCCATCAAGGAGTATGTTGGTCTGCGCCCTAAGATTTACTCGATCTTGGTGTCAAGCCAGGATGAGATTAAAAAAGCAAAAGGTGTGAAGAAGGTGATGGTGAAGAAGCATCTACGGCATGCTCAGTACGTGGAGTCGCTGTTCGCCCCTTAATATGAGGTCAAGGTCAAAACAAAACCTCTCGGTACTGCACATCATTGCTCCCAACCATTCGAAATCGTGACCTGTATTGTGGATCAGAAATTGTTTACATACATACACAATGACAAACGCGACTAACCAACATAACTTAAGTTAACAAGAAGCCCATGGAGACATGGTAGAACTATATCAGGATGTTTTTAAAAGGTCAAAATTGGTCCAAAATTGACCAAGTTATAATGGATTTATCAATGATCTTAAGTTCCGGAATTAAGGACTCGATCGACTTATTGATGTGAGTGATTTTATGTGAGGTAAGCTATTAAATCTACAGTTGAAACTTCATCTCTGCGCTATATTCAATTGTACTATGTTGAACACACAGAAGCGTTTGATATTTGAAGACCAAGTTAATGACTTTCTCGTCGGTCAATCTAATCTTCATGACAATCGAGTGCAGCTCAAACCCGGTAAATCATGTATTTGAGTGCATTTCTATATTGTTTTGAATGGGTGAACCGCGTTACAGTGTCGATTGTTGCTAATAGATATCCTTGAACGTTTCTGTCAATTTATAAACTTGTGTTACTGATAATAGTGGTGTCCTGGCTGATAAAGTGCATGTGAACGCATGGCGCAGCGCAGATATTTTGTTTTCCATGTGAGAGGCCGGTGTTCGAATCCCGAATCTCTGCATTTTCCTTTTGTTTCCAATTTTCGTTCCACTACAATTTCGTTCCATTTGTGTTTATGAGAAGGCTATCTGGAATTTACAGGTGCATGTAACTACTTATTTTGGTCAGAATTGAATGCGCTAGCTTCAGATTACAGTTATGCTTGCACGAATCGCGATAAGTTGACTGCTGTTCACGAACCAGTGAAGAGCAAGCAGAAGTGACACCCGCTTTACAGCACACAATATTTAGTCATATGTTGAGAGTTGAATGAACTTTCTTTGAGTGTAAACTTATTTACGATAAAGCCGTTCACGACGGACAAACGGCACGATAACTTCAGATTACAGTCCCGTTATAAATTTGATTCGTCCGTAACCGGAAGTGACGTCATCGATATCCATCAAAGTTGAGGATGAGATTGGCGCGGTCTATGGAAACAACTCTTCCAACTTTATGACTATTAAATCAATATTTACTGTTTTATAAGCGATCGAAAATTTGACGAAATATACACTAATTGGAATTTGTTTTCAAACTCAATGCACTTTGAAAACGACAAAATTATTGCAGCATATGTCAATTATCAAAGTTTGGTAATTGAATCAGCTTTCAGCAAATGTTAATTTGTTTACGATAGGACAGTAATTGGTGAACTAAATGCGAAAGAAAAAAGCTTATAGATTTTTGCTACAAGAAATTATCGACCTTCTAGAATTTTTGTAACGATGCATTATCTACAATTACATATATTTAGAAAAAGTTAACAAATATATTATATTTTCAGAATATGCAAATTATTTTAAAATCAACTCTTAAACCTTGGAGGTATCAATCATAGAACTTGTGTCATCTGTGGAAAACTTTGATGCTCTAACAACCGGAAGGGACGTGATCGACATCCACGAAATCTAAGGGTCCGACTGAAACTGTCACAGAGATTATGTGACCCAATTCTTACTACCATCAGACGTGTATTGACGTTTTTGTAGGCGCTCGAAATATTCAAGACACTTTTGTTGACATTTGAAATGATACCACGATTTTTCGACATTTAACGCTTGGGAAAAACTATTGATCTTTCACACCGTGATATACATCACAAAAAGTTGACAATTGAATTAGGCTACAAAGTGGTGTAAATTGTGTGAAATTTGAGTTATTCAAGATTTAAAATTTTTACATTTTCAATGATCTTGACCTTACCATAGCTTCAAGCTCAAATGATTAAAGAAATCATGCTGTCCTGGGCCATGATAGATTGATAATTTTGCCTGACTCAAGGATAAGCTTTGTTTATGAAATAATACTGTGACCTGCCATACTTGAGGGCGGCGCCCGTGAGGCGAACAGAAAGCAGCAGCGACCTTGCACATCTCAACGTGTTGGCTGCTATTAATAAACCAGTTAAAACCCAGCAGCAATGTCACCCACTGTACTTTGTGAGAAAACTATAGATAAGTTAAAATTATTTTTATTGAGTTATATGTTCAAAATTGAATGGGCTTTCTTTCGAGAGATAACCGATCTATGATACGATCATTAACGACAGAAAAACGATGAGTTGGCATCAGATCTCACTTTCGCTTCCAGAACCGGAAGTGACGTCGATATCTGTAAAATTAGAGGATTGATTTTTGCTGTCTATGACAACAGCTGACCCAATTTTGTATGATTTATGAATCAATATCCGGAAAATGTCCACATGGAAATTTTTTCCCTCAGCTCAAGGCACTTAGAAAACGACGAATATTTTGATAAAATACATCAGTTGCAAAAGTTAGATAACTTATTCACCTTTCCGAAAATGTTCATTAATTACCAAATTAAATATCTTGGCTGCCAGAAATGCTCTAACTGCTACAATTTTTTCAACAATGCATTATTTACAATTACATATATTTAATTACAGTTTACAATCGCATTACACTTTCCGAATATGTTAACTGTTTTAAAATCAAATTATTATCCACAGAGATATTAAGCTTTGAACTTTTGTCATTTTTTACAAACTTTCGCCGGAAGTGACATTGAATCGGTATTTATGATTTTATAAGCTTTTGAAATCTTTCCAAAAATTGTCTGTTTAAGACGTTGTTCAGCTCAATGCACTTGAAAACGACGAATATTTTGATAGAACACGCGAATTATAAAACTTAAGTAAGATCGGACGATAATTAGCTTGTCAATTACGAATTGAGAGAATACAAGGAATTTAAGACATACTGAATTGACTTTAACAAAACATTATTAACAATTACATGTATTGTGAAAAAGTTTTGCAAATAAGCTGTTAAATAAAACTTCCAGAATAAGTAAACATTTTAAAAATAGAAACATTATACACGGAGATATTCGCCGTTAAACTTTTGATGAATTTTGATGCGTTCGGAACTGGAAATGACGTCATCAACATCCATACAACTTATTGATGCAAATAACGATGTCACTGACAACCTTTGATTTAATTTTTATTGCCATCGAACGTTATTAACAATTTAAAAGGCGATGGATATTTTTATTAATTTTGTTAAAATTCTGATGATACCATGATTTTGTTACCATAGGCGCTTGAAAAAACTTTGATTTTATACAACAAGAAAAACAAGTTTGCAAATGAATTTAGCTACAAAACGGTGTAAATTCTGAAAAGATTGGACAATTATCCACGGAGGTATTAGGGCTTCTTAATTTTTACATTTTCACTGACCTTGACTTAAGTTTAAGGTCAAGGTTAAAAAAAAGAGTCTCGGTTCTGCGCATCATTGTGCCACCCTTACAAATTGCGACCTGTATGCCCAGCCCCAAAAAAGTATACAAACAAACATACAAACTGCACTGATCAAGGTTCGCTAAGTTAATAACAAACGCACACACAAACGGCACTGATAAAGGTAACTTGGCGGCAACATTTTGCCAAATTAATTAGGTACCCGCGGCTACCAGGCTGTGCAATATAAACTTGGTGGCGTTGACAATTACTTAAACAGGACGCAACTCGAAATGCACTTACAGGAAACTATAGAGCTGAACACTGGTCGTATAATGGTAGTGATCCGTTAATATTGAACATCGAAACATCATCCTTACTTCCCAAATATGTCAATCACACCACCAATATTCGCGGCGAAATATATGACGAAAAAGCGGTGTATTTAATGAAAGCTACCTATCAATTTCGTTGGGTCTTTATTGCATCGGTCCAGATTATCTAGTGATTCGTGTTTTTAAGCCCATGCTACCATATTTAGCAACGACACAAGGAACAGATAACGAGTGCCGAGTAACGTCCACCTAATTCCCTCGACATACCAATCGTACTGAGCGACATACCGACAACGTGTTTCTGTTGTGAATATCCACCGAATCTGTTCCTCTTTTTATTGGCGTTTCACCACTAAAATGGGGTAATCCTGGAAGACATCATACAGTTAGCTGCTGGTCGTGGCAAATATTAACCAATCAGTAGTGTACCATCAAATAGTGTCAACGAATATAATGTATTGCAAGACACGTGACATACTGCACAGACCAAAACAGGGAAAAGATGCAAGTGCTTTGTATTGACGCTATTTACACCAAAACAAACTAATGAGAACGGAAGCGATTTAACAGCAACGCGAGTGAGCGACTAAAGTAAGCTACAAAGAACGTCTACATTATATACTCAGATTAGTAATAGCCAAATGAAGCACTATATTGACATATCGTTGATATATCGGAAAGGTGACATGGTATTTATGACATCAATAAACATGAATTCTTACCTGTTTCGCACCATAAGCACCAAAGCTAATTTTGCTAATGTCATTATTTCTTTATAGTTCGATGGAAATCCTTATATGTTTGAAGAAAGAATGAATATTGAAATGATTTGAATTAAATTAGTGTTTGGAATCCACCTCATTGAGCAGGAGAGATTGAGCTTATCCTTCATTTATTTGTGCTAGGAAATTATTCCAATTTGCATTGGTGTGAGCATAAGCAATCCATACACTGTAGAGGGCAATTTTGAAATCAACTAATTTGATGGCACATGTAAGGACGATCACATAATTCGCTATTATGCGTTCAATTAGGCGTTAATATCTCGCCTAATCTTGTATATTTGTATGCCTTGTCTTCACACGGACCTAAGTGCATGACAATACAATTCACATTGTGCAAGCGCTTTTTCCCATCGGACTCCACACAAATTCAATGACTTCTGGTACTAATCGGACAAACGTAAATCAAGACTTGGATAGTGGTTATCAAAATTAAATGTTTGTAGGTCAATTAAGAATAGTATAATTATTTAATGGTCACAATAAAACAAAATGAAAAATATACGATGATATGCGCGCTAATACCAAAGTAGAAGCTGTGTTGATCTGCAGAATGAATGCGATGCTGTAGGCAATCTGATAGTAGCCGTTGTTTCTTTCATTCATCAAAAGATGTCATAAAATATATGGTGAATTGCATTTCTATAACAATAAAAGGAATAATTTCTGTTTCGCTGTTTGTTATCATTAAACGTGCCAGAGGATAGATTATTGGTTGACACAACTGCTGTGTAAATGAATCTACTCTCTAGCTAGCCTTGACCATACACTTGAACGTTAATACCGTTATTAACGTCCGCCGAACGCTTGAAAATTATGGCGGAATATAAACTTTATTTGCCTCCCTTCATTTGCTTATTTCTTAAACATCACAATGTCTGCACGACACGATCGTACCGTTCTTATAGACTGAAGGCAAACCGGTCCAGTTGATGCAAACACAACTTATTAGAGCAACAGTTATGGCGGGAATATTACACAGGTAGGTCTTTGGGCGACGATTGATCGTGGGAACTTGTCACATTTCTGCTGGTCACTGCCAGTTTGGCACATAAGCTCGAAACAAGAACAACCATACACGGTGTGACATTACCCCTTTGGACCAGGTCCTAGAGCGGATTATGTGTAACGCGACTGATTTCAATCACTCTCTTGATGTTCATTTTGGGTAGTAGCAACAGCACACAAATTGCTGGAGCACATATGAAGGATGTCATCGGTCGAAAGGTGTCATGCTCCACTTATGAGATACAACTCGCGTGGTGCTCTTCATTGAACGTACTGGCGTCAATATTATTAAGGAAATCACAAGGATAGATAAGATTTGGCCGAATGAACAAGGTTGTATCATGGTAGCTACTCACTCAATATTAACGTTGATCTTGCATAATTCGGAAAACTATCTCTGGTACTCATATTATATTCAGAGAATCGATGCGTAAGAGATCAAATTGTCAGTACCTTGAGTCCCGGCTTTTCACCTTCACACACTTCACACTCACACCCACACGCACACCCACACACACACATACACACACACAAACACACACACACACACACACAATGAAAAGTTACAGCAATCGTTGTTCTGGAAAGCTGTTGTACAGTTCTTTATGGACAACATGCGCTATAATATTTGCCACACAAATCACAAATAGAACAACACTCATGTCTATATAACCCAATACAAAAAGTGATATTGGCATTGTGACTACTGTCATGATTATGGCTGACAATGTGAATCAAAATTACATTTCAGATGAATGCAAGAGCTGGTTACACAATATATATATTTCATTGACAGAACCAAAGAACGCCAAAAATTCAAGCCATGGTGTCTGTAGGAATTCGCATTCTTCAGCATTCTAGTGCCTCTTATTATAAGCAAACATATAAATTAAAGCGTCCCTCTCCATGCTTAATACTGGTTCTTTGGACTGATCGGTTACAGAATTATTATCCAGAATTGTAATACAACAAAATAATATACCTTTGTTTTTATTCATTAATAATTGTTACAATAAATATTTCATAAACATTTTGATGATTATTCACAAGGCTGCTGCAAATAAGCCAAAAGAGTACACATGGGTTCACTATATAAACAATATCGTTTTGTGAATGATGTATGCTAAATAGCTGGAGTAGTAATCTACTTTCAACAAAGCAATACCACCCTAACAATTGCCTTTCATCCCTGGAGAGTTCAGTGCACCGTGTTATCGATCACCACTGTACGATGTGAATGGCTCATTGATTAACAAAGGAATGGGATGTAATACACTAGTTTTGCGAGCGAGCGACAATAGAAGCCGTTGCACTTATTGGTTGTTCCAGAATCTGAACTTGCCAAAGCAAAAATTGCATGCGTAAAGCATTATTATACACTTGATAATCCCAGACATAGTGCTAGCGTATTGAAGAGAAGCTGATGATTATGAATGTATGAGAGATATTGGTGGTGCTCATTTTTATCTGAGAGGCCAAATCAATCACATCATATATATGTGTAAATTATTATAAAGGATGGCAACATGGACATTTGTAATCAACTTTGGCAGTATGATAAAGTAGGTGACAGATCATTTCGATTTTCGTAAGGCCCTTCAATAAACATATATATTCTCATAAGGTTGCCTCAGAATCAAAACGTAAGTCAGCACATAATATTTGCCAATATTGGGAATACTATTTTTTCTCAAAATATCACATTTATCAGTTACCTTGTACACAGATCAAGAACACATGCATGGCAGCTTTTGCTCGGCATTATCAGACATTGCACTTGTTATTTGTAAAAGAGTTTATGTAACTCACGCACAATTCGGTATTATTTTCATGCAGCCATATTTGCAAATTTGTTACTGCATTTTAGTTGCAAGTGATCTTTATCGGCAAACAATGCTTGCAGTAGAACCTTGATTATCAGTTAAAACAATTCAATTGCAACGTAAACCCAAACCTCTGTATTTGCTACCCCAATATTCTTCAACGAACCATGCTTTACCAGTGCATATATATGATGACATTTTAGTATACCTAAATACAAGATCGAATACATCTAATGATGCTTATATCAATAGCGATCAGATGGCATCTCACTAATGTGCATAACAGGTTGGAATTATTCATTTAATTGCAGCGATTATTCAGAACATGAAACATATAACTGATTTCTGTATTAGACTAGCGAAATCATAATGAGCATAAAACTTTATAAGGCTCTTGGTTATTAACGTGGTAATAAGATAAGCTGCTCTTGGTCCACTGGCATCATATTATTGTACTCATCTATTGGTAGATACGCTCCATGTATACAAATTTTTGCCATTTAATTGCACAGCTATTCAATCGAATTATTCTCATTTCAGCACACCGTACTGAACATTTTGCCATATTTGGTCACACAGTAGAATCATAAGACAACGTTGTAAAAAATCGTTTTGTCGTAAGATATGCTTTATCAGGCTTATTATGCGACGTATAGGTTCTGTTAAATATCTCTATTTTCAATGAAAATTCTGAAAAAAAAATACGATACATGGTCAATAGATCTCTATGGGACAGGGTCTGATTTTTAAAGCCATGATTTCATAATCTGCCAAAATGGGGAAGTTGAATTTGTGGTATAACATAATGTACCTACAAGTTGCTTGCAAGTGAGAATGCTGATCCCACACAATTTCTTCAAAGGTCCTCATTCGCCTGCGGGAAATAAGTCAAAGTGACGCAAAGGGTCCGAAGAGCCGGTTTTTTTTCTTATACAACATGTCATTAATTTGTTTGTCGTTAAGTCCGAGCACGAACTTTAGTGGCACTGACGTATTGCATGAACGTTGTGGGATATCATTTGTAGCCGAGAGAACTGTAATTAGTGCGACACGCAATTTTTGATTTATAGCAAAGGGTTTGTCTGCAAGTATGCAAATTAACAAATGAAGAAAACTACCAATTCTACCGTCGGCAACAACCAATCAACCCGTTGATGGTAGCGGCTAAATGAGGTAACATGAGACTGAACATTAGAATGGACGGATGTTGATGGGTTAATTCGTGAATAAAACTGGGGTGTTTAGATCAGTTTAGCTTAGGCTATGCCAATGTATTGTTATAGGCAACATTGATGGTTGTATTGTGCCGCCAATGATAGGCTCAGCAAAATAGGAGCAATTGCGGCATATGCTGTACCACTATGTTATTCCGTTAATTACGTTCTTTGATATACCATTTTGGGACCTAGATACCTCCGTTGTGTAAACAAGTTCAATATCTCTGCTTATAAAAAGTAGACTATTTGACTTTCAAGTTTAATCACATGCAAATGTTCGTGTTTTCCTCAATTTACCTACAATAGGGCAAGGCCTCCTTGACTAACCACATGTGTTGCATTGTCATTTACTTGTTGTGAAACAATACAGTAGACTCGTTTGAATTAATGTGCTTACAACAGAGTGAATGCATTGAACACACATATAGATATGATGGCCTTGTTAAAGGCAGTGTGTAGACTGATCCAAGCGATTCAGTGTTAAACAGTTCACCAGTACCTGACTTTGAACGACAATATAGATATATGCTAGCTGCTTCAATGCACCGATGATGCATAGTAGCTTCCTCTATGATTAATTATACGCATACAATGTACTTGGTAGTATTTGACTCCCATTAGAGATATCCGCCGTTACTTCCCAGACCATGAGCTTGGCAGGGTTATGTCGATAAAGATGATGCACGTCAGCACCACTAAGCAGTTATGTTGCATATCGAATGATCGATGGCACGTAGCTTTTCAATATTTCAGTGCCAATTAGGTCAATTTGTGAAAGAGGAAAGGTTGTCGATTCCATATTCGACACTGCTTGTAGCAGGCTTGGTGTATGATACCTTTGATGCTGCACCATTGCAAGATTGCCAATATAGATGTTATATTTGTGGGCTTAAATACGTCGTACGTTTACTATGCATGTTGACGTACTTTCGTGGCGGTGAATTGTAGTGGCTATTATGATATATTATCGTGTGATTATAGTGTGTTTTTTCTTGCATCTGAATTGTCTCTTGAGTTAACCAATCACCACACTTGTAGGATCTTATGCATCATTTTGATGGAATAATTTTGGAATTCTTCAGGTCGTTGATTAAGTTTCCGGCATTATAATAATCTTTGTGTTATAGGATTATATATAAGAGCCAACAAGCGGGCATCGTGATAATATTGTAACGTGCCTCAACATCACCACGCAGACAGCCTTAGCGTTATAACTACCTTGATTGTCCCGTTTTCCTGGCCCCTCCAAGTCAACCTGTTCAATATGATCCTTCTTGAATAAATTAGTTTCATGATGCTGTGCCGCAGTGGACTAATTTAAATGGGCTGCTGTGATGAATTGAATGAATCGTGGAAGCTCAAGTTACTATTTTGAAAGGAACACTAACCTACCACAATAATCATGAATTCACAGCATTTGCAAGCTAAATATTGTTTACTGATTGCTTAATCAATGGAAGAACATCACGTTGATGACAATAGTCAAACCTCAAGCCTCGGCTCCGGAGCAGAAGACAAAGAGTTATGAAAGATATTTTAAAGTGTTTTTGCATGTAGACTCATTATATAACTATCAAATGTAGAGTATCTTCCTTTGTTGAAACAAAATAACGCTCTCATTCACACTCACGCGCCCAAATACAAATCATTGGGCTTTTTTTGAGCGGTAAAGCCATGCACACTCTTCGCATCAAGATACCTTCACAATGGAACCGGTGTCAAAGCCTTAGAAGAAAACGATACAGTTTGGTTAGGTTAATGCAAGAACAAAGTAATCCGATGACATTTATGTGCTGCTCGTTCGTTGGAAGTAAATAAATTGATTTTAAATAATTAAGCTATACGGGAACTCTTTCATGCCTCGCAGCACTTTTCAAACACAAAGCAGCAGGTATATACTTCGTTTCCGCAACATTGCGCTATAATGCACCACATAAATGTTCTGTCAAAGCAGTCTGCATTGGTGAGAGTTATATATTAAGGCACAACGCACACACATGTTACTCCTTCGATATCCTTGCCTCTATGTTTTTCATCATTACACGTGTATATTTACACTCTTGGTGCGCATACGTTACTTATTCATCGCATTCTGCGTCATACGCACAGTTGGTTGAACAGACAAACAAGGGCTTTGTTGATTTGATTTGGATAAGATGATCTTGGTTCGCATGGATATTGTTTTTAAATCATATCAGTGTTAATATTTAGAATGTTTCGCCTGCGGTCGCCATGATCCGGTATTTCATGGACCTACAAATTAAATAAAAAATGATCAACCAAAACGGGCTGTGCTTTAACCATTGTGGATTCGGGGCGGGGCGCTTAACTGTGACGAAGGTGAGTACTGATTCACCGTTATCATTCAAGTAACAATGAATCGTGTGGAGACCAAAACGCTGGAAACTTTGTTAACGGGCGTGTAATAAAAAATCATCACAATGCTGCTAATTTAAAGGATTTCATGGACCAATTCCCCTCTTTTTTTCGGCAATTATGTACGGTAAAATGAGTACCATCGGTGACTCCAATCACTTTTATTTTTAAGACGTGAATTATAAACCAAATATGGCACGCAGTAGTCGCTATATCCGGTGCTAAAACGAGTTGAACCTGAGCGATAATATCAGTAAATACCGACGTAGCTACTGGTCCACGTCGATTTCATTCACATATATTTGTAATCAAAGGTCGGAGGTTGTTTGCAAGGCATTTATATCGATTAATTATTGAAAATTAGGTGTTTCTGTTTGTTTGTAGCCTGCACTTCAGCTTGTACTTAGCTATTTGTTCTCAGCTACTCGACACCTAGCAGAAGAGATAAACTTCGTCGATTATCACAGAAGCACTAACCTGCTATTCAAATGTCGCACAAATACCGGAGCTTCTGTACAAAACTAGCTGTTGTGGTGGTGAAAAATGTTCGGAATGTCGCTAGAATACAAAAAGATGGTACGCATCAACAACATCCTTGTGCTGCTTGACGTGAACAAAATGGACCCTATCGAGGAACATTGCTACTTTGTAAAACACCAGAACATCACAGTACAGCAATAACCCAACACAAACAAGAGCGGACCAACAACATAAGGGTACACATATTATCATTCATAGTTGGCCAGCTACAATGTTACACCTCCAATAAGATCTGAACACGGGTTGAACTGGGCCGGATTCATCATTCTTCATCGTAACCGTCTAGATACGGAACACGGTACATGTTCAACTTTCATATTTGTTTAAAGCCCGATGCAAATAAAAAGGTGTTTGTATAGAGTATGAAAATATTTACATTCCATTTGTTTCCATTAAGTTAGTGTTATAAAGTTTCCCATTTGATACATGGTCGGTAGGTTTTAGAACATATGTCGGGCTGATGTAAGTTAGAACAATAGCCAAAATTGCAACGGTGAATGAAATTATAATACTGTAGAGGGGTCAATTTGGAAAAAAAGTATATTGCTTAAATTAGAATTATTGTAACACCAGGATGTGTACTGAATACAGTGTTGTAGTCAGCCTTTCTCCCTTATGCATGACTGTATTATCTCAATCTCTGGGTGGGGCAATGCGTTGGTATTCATTGCAAATTAAAGCCATGACTGCAATACTTGTGTTTTTGTCATTGATATCAAATATGAATGCCCTGGTTAGCAAGTACGAATCTGTAAATGGAAACAGTCACGAAGGCACATTAATCAATTTTTAGAATACAAGAATAATCAAGAAACGAATACCTTATTTAGCACACTGCTTTAATCAGATAGATATGCACATTAGTCACAAATCAATCGTTCCGATCTACATCATCAAGTTACTTTTTTCCAGCCGGTTACTTCGTCGCAGTGTCAAAACACATATATTATGCTCGATCGGAAATAACATTTCTTTTATAAATACACTATAGGTTCGTAAATCCCACAGCAGCCATTTGCTGACAATGTGATCTTCTATTTTGCATTGTGATCAGCACCATATCAGATTGACAAAGACATACTTTTTAGTAGATGCAGGTAGGTCTTTTAATCACGACGACGAAAATGTTATTCGGTACAGTAGCTTCGCAAATCCAGCAGTATATAGACGTCCAGGTTGATAGGATGTTGTGTATATTTATAAACAAAGGTGTTTATAGCATGGTAATGAAGTATTTTGTGTAACAATCACCGTGGTAAATATCAGCTGTGAATGATGCCCCATAATTTCACTGCAGCATGATCACGGCAGCTCCACGTTAATGTCATCAATATATAAGGACAACATTTGCTCGTAAGCATACGAGACATTAAATTAAATGTCAGTGCGGCTAAGAAGACATTATTATACTGTGGTTTGTAGTGGGTTATAACACGGACCCAGCACCTCCTGGCATGGTTGATTGTGGCAGATTTTAGCGTTATGTTTGTATGTTCATATTGTCATGTCGACATCATTCCATATGACTATGCAGCAATATCTCCATGTTATTCCACACAAATGTTATTGCTCCAAGCGAATCACAGTTGGCCATATAAACGCACTTTTGCGTCCCATATTGGCCTTCATGGACGCAAATAACGAGGCAAATTATGCAAATCGTGATTGAGAAGACCTCGTTAAGTCGCTGTGATATTCATGCACATACTTAAATATATTGTTCTAGACAGGATATGATCGCCTCCATTTTATATAATACTGAAACCAACCCACAGACGCTTGCTTATCATGACAACAATATTCACATGTTAAAAAGAATTGCAATCATCAATTCATATTTGCCGATTAAAATGGCTGTATTTAAGAAATAACCTCACGTCTGGCTTAATACGGAATGAGTGTCGCAATCCGTGTCTGCTCATATCCCATATGAGTCGGCATGAAAATTGCGTTACGGGCTTAGCGATTGTACATGATGAATATTAAGCGTGCAGAAAATGCATTCATGAATATTTTTTTTTCTTATAATATAAGCATGCAGTGTCAATCACGCAACAAAATAGAGAACAACTTGAATAGTGGACACCATGTCATTTGTAACAGTAGCTACAAGTAGCCTTAAATGCAAGTGTACTCGGGGAATAACTGGGTGTTTACAATACTCACTTGGATATATTTCATGAGCATAATACACCTCTAATGGAACATAAATATAAAACAGCGTGCTTACCGAATGAATTAATATGTGCCAATGCTATAATGATACTTGCTTTTTTTCTTTACTTTATTGGTCACAATCACTTCAGTAATGAAAGAAGATATCTGCAAAAGCTCTAAAATTAAAGTTGAAGCGAGTATTCAGGGCATTAAGCATAATGCAGATTACTTTGTTAGAAAATGATAATCAAATCTGCAAGACGACATTGTAATCAACGTGATAATCAGACATCGCTGCTCTTGATGCCATTCTGGGTGTTCAATTGCAGGGAGAGGTAGAAGGACGAATTATTCTCATTTAGGCACAATGCACTGAACGAATGTACATTTGATTATATTTGCTCGCAATATAGAATCATCATAAACAAGGGGACACAAATCATTTTGCCGTAATATATGCCTAATTATTCGAATCATATGATATATAGGTTCTGGTTAACATCTCTAATTTCAGCCATCACTTCATAGTGTACTAAAAGGGTGAGGTTAAATGTATTGTAAGAATACGTACCAACAAGTTGCCTGAAACCCCGCATGATGATCGATCACAGTAACTCCCAGCTTCTCATTCGCCAGTGGGAAATTGAATTGACGAAAATAGCCCGAACAGCCGTTTTTTCTCTTCCACTGCATGTCATCAACTTGTGTCGTTCAGTCGGAGCACGAACTTTCGTGGCACTGATTTATTGCACGTAACTTGTGGGATATTGATATTTGCGAAGAGTACTGGAATTAAGGTGACACGCAATTTGTGATTTAAAGCAAGGGGGTGGATAGCAAGTACGCGAATTAACAAAAGAAGGAAGCTAACAATTCTACCATCGACAACCGCTAATAAACCCGGTGATGGAGGGAGGTAATCTGACAAAGAACATTAGTGGGAATGGATATAAATGGGTTATGTCGAGAGTAGAACTGAATTACACTTTGGTTGAACAACGTGGGAGTGGTGTTATGCTTGGGAGTGTTTCGATCCATATTTGCCATGCAAATGTTTTATTCCATTTGTTCTTGTTCTTCAATTTAGCACGCGGCTTCAGCGTGCGACGTGAATGTGCCTTTACTAAGCAAAACTTGGCCGTATTTTGGGCTGCCAATGAAAGGCTAAGACAAATAAAATTTCATTGTAGCATACGCGGTAGCACTGTACTGTTCCGTTTCTTTGACAGAACACTCAACGAGAACATCGACTATGAATGCTTCTTATCATCAGCCATTGGTGGCTAAGGCTGCCAAAGACGATTTCAAATGAAATGTTTCGGCTGTAAAATTTTTTATCCACCATCTTTTCCAATATAAAGAGCCTTTGATCTAAAATTAAAATTGATTTTTGCGTTAAGAGAAGTGATATTGACACATGGATTGTCTTAAATGTGATCCACTTAAATACAAACACTATTTTTCGCTCTGCGTTTAATGATGGCATTCGTTTTGAATGAATTCGATTATTTTCAACTATGATGCATGCGCTTCATTAGTTATTCACTGAATTATAATGGGTTGCAATGAATATCGCTTGTTGGGTAATTGCCTGGAAGCTAATTCATTCTCCGAACAACAAATGAATGAATATTATAAAATAGCAACATATTAGCGGGCTACCATTTCTCGCAACGGCATTGGCACGGTATCAAATGGGCGAGTAGAATAATCAGAACGTAATACCACTCACATGGGTGTATTTTAACTGCTGGCAATGGAATATACGAATAATACAATCCCAAGGTTCATTGTAATTCAATGCCGCATTTAAACACTGAATGCTCAGTCAGACTGTGATTTGACCACATGGGGTTAAACGTAGTCTGCTTCCTTGTTATGACGTTCCATTCAGTATTTTGCCCGTTTGATCCGATGCTTTGATGGTTCAATGCATAATTCACACGCGGATAGGCCATAACAGGTATGAGCACACATCACCTATGCTCACCTTTGTTGTTTTCCCGGCGGGATGGGAAAAAAAGTTACATTAATAGTACAAAAGCACACCGTTAAGACAACCTGCCACTACAAGGAGACAACGCGAAAAAGTATCAAAAGAATCTCGGACAGGAAACTCAGCGGCTGCCTTTTTGGGTGAATGGCATTTTTCGTGCAGAATTAATACTTCTTGGCATTGTCTCCTAGTTAAGGAAAAAATACCAATCACTTGCCTCTAATCTTTATTGCCTACGGCAGTAAATCAAACAGAGACACGCCATTGAATCGACTGGTGCTAGTGCAGAAGCAGCCACCATGTGACCTGAATGCATCCTTTTGGAAAAGATGATGCACAACTGTGGCAATGGAAAACAGAATAGTTGGCAATACGACGGGAGTATTCATTATATTTCGCACTCTACTGTTCAAGTATCTCTTAAAGCCTGTATGTAGAATCAGTTTCCATCAGTTCACGCACATATAGCTGCATTGGCACTATCATTTGACTCCGAGAAGCAATATAAATATTTGCCAACTGCTTCAACGCAACCATGCTTTATATGTACTCTATAGACATATATATGTTATATATATATATATATATATATATATATATATATATATATATAGATATATATATATATATATATATATATATATATATATATATAGATATATATATATATATATATATATCTATATATCTATATATCCCTATATCTCTATATATATTTATATATCTCTCTATATATATCTCTATCTAGATATCTATAGAGAGAGAGAGATATATAGAGATAGAGATATATATATATATCTATAAATATCTATATATGAAAAATAGCTATATGTCTATCTCTCCATATATCTGTATCTATAATTATCTATCTCTGCATATATCTACATATATGTATATTTCTAATCTATCTCCTATATATATAAATATATATATATCTCTATCTATCTCTCTATATCCCTCTCTATGTATCTATCTCTATCTATCTCTATCTCTCTCTATATATCTATATATCTATATATATATATATATATATATATCTCTATATATATCTATCTATATATCTATATATATATATATCCACTCTATATATATATATATATATACATAACTCGGTATTACGCTGCGGAAGAACCAAGCAGCGCCATCTGCAACTGCAAAATGCGAATGTAACATGTCATGAATCAAATCACTGTCAAGATGCAAAAGTACAATTAAAAGCAAAGCATATTGCGGACAACTATATGAACGAGAGTTGACGTTTGTTAAGTACCACTAATATTTAGCCATTTTAGCGGGAATATTCCCACTAGTATCCCATTGCCATGTACAAATTTAAGCAGACCAAAATTAAGGATGTGGTGATTTTTCTTGGCAGATATTCTTTAACAAATCATTCGTTATTGAATGGCTAATATAGTGATTGTTTCCATATGCAATTTAACTAGGTTAATCAAATCAGTAGACTGGTGCCAACGGCTCATGGTATATGATCTTTTAAGCACGCCCTGTGGTAGGTAGTTGAAAACGGAATCATGCTATGCAGAGAATGTGCAATTAGGTTGTCAGTTATAATGTCAGGATTGTGAAATAATATTCAATTCACATGGTAAAATCATGTAAATTGAATATTATTTGCTTCGTCAGTGACCAGCATAATGCTATATCATACCGGCCTAGATTGCTCTTATATATTAGTAAGTTTATGCATCTGTTTGAACTGCCGCATATGCACCTCAAGAACTTATATCAAGAAATTTACTTAATGAAAAGAGACTGCATGTTTTGTTGATCCAAAATATTTTAAATCTAAGATGCTCAAAAGCAATATCCAATTGTTTATGCTGGAGATGAGTTGTACAGAGAGTGCTTTGTGAATCATTCAAGTTAATTCAGATGTTCGTCAATGTCAATTGCTACTAATGGACAAAAAACAACATTTAAAGCTTTGCATTGACACATTTCCCCAAAAGCCTGCACGCTGCGTTGTTAACTCCATTATTTAAATATTTACCAGGTACACATGACGGTACAGGTCTTTTCGGACAAGCTTTCGACGAATAAAGGGCACACTGACAATACTTTTTCACGATTCCAAACGAAAAGCAGGAACCATCTAGCAAAAATAGGTCAGTCATTTACTCTGCGTGACCAGCCTGATGAATGGTCGAGTTTTGGTGACACAACTGCATTAGTTTCTGTGATGGCAAAGGTAAATCTTGGGGTTCACTGTGTGTCTTGATTAGGCTGAATGAATGCTTTGTGACTACGGGGTAACCATGGAAAGCCGATGCTGGTAAATTTGATGGATGTAATGCGCCAACTCACTAATAGCTTCGATTTGTCAGTATGGGTTCGCACGTAAATATTATTCTGAACATTATAGCGTTTCTTAAACGCGCTTATGTTCCATTTGTAAGTCGCTGTGATAGCATTTCCGTGGCTAGAACGACGAACAAGTAGATGCATACACACTACCTCAGAGGAACATCAATGGCGATGCATCACAGCACGAAAACATGAATGACTCTTTTGTGTCACTTGATGGGCATCATGCTCGACCGGAATGAAACATGATCTTCAAAGTAAACACTATACGTTTGTGCGGAGTAATCCTCACAGTTTGCCAACGATGTGATCTCCAGAGTTCTCCTCTATTCTGCCGTGATCACAATAACAAATTTAGGCATCATTCTCGACAACGACGAACCTTCCGATCGACTTTACTGGATTGCCAAATGAGGTCGACACACTAGCGACCTTAGTTCAATAGCTTTGCAAATTCACTCTAACCTTACCTCCATGTACCACGTCCCAGCACGCACTATGCTGAGAAGTGACTGATTACATCTATTCAGGTTGGTTAATGGTGACGCCTGTTTTGTGAATGATAAATGTAACATCCTCATGCAACTCCCAACATAGTGCTATGATTTACTAACCAACAGGGTCAGATCGCGCTCCGTTACCATTCCAACTGACGGTATATGAATGTCCAGGTTAAACCAGTGCTATCTATATAAATGAATAGAAATGTTCTGCGGCAAAAGCAGTATTCTGAGGCTTGGTCCACCAAGATTAGAGCAGACTAATGGACTATTTTGCGTAGCAATTACGCGTAACTAGTTCCGCTTGGGCTCATGGTAGTTACATGTTCGTTTCATCAACATTAAAGGACTGCGTTTATAAGCATACATATCATTTAATCAAATGTGGGTGCGGCTTAGAAGTTATCAATATAGCGTGCTATGAAGTGGTTTATAAACTCGGACCAAACTCATTGATTAATGCTAATGCGAGCTCGTGACGCTCCATGATATCGGGATAGTTTACCTGTTGTTGTTGGCTTTGTAGTCAATATTGACAAATATTTATCAAATGCTACACAAAACAAGGGAGGTATTACAACAAAATTATATGAACCGTCATTGTTGTTTATGTATCGGTTTATAGTCGGCGTCCTGGATATAATGGTGAGGCATTCACTGTGTAACAGATCGTGTGGATATAGCATTGATGACGATGGCCATGAACTTATATATAGCTTGAACTTCGGGCAGATACGGCTGTGTTCCGTTTTATCTAAATATATATATATCTGTATGAAGCCGTCACTCCAGATGACTATGCAAAATATTTATGTAACTATAAGAAACTGCCCATCCGAAACCGTTATGTTTGGCGCTTTAGTCTGTATTTATGTTTATGATTTATACAACAAATTATGTAATTGCATACAAATGTAAATGCACTCTTAATAACGACCCATGCCCATGTAAGTGCAATTACTCTTCCTACATTGGCCTTCATGGGACCATATAAAGCTCTCACAAAGCGGCACATTATGCAAATCATGAAGCAGAAGAACTTGTGAGTAGTCCTCGCAGGTCGCTATGTATATTTATGGCAGAGACTGTGATTTATTGGTTCTACTCGAGTCAATATAACAAAAGATCACATTGCTGAAATCAACCGACAAAAGCTAATGCGCAATATATGCCTATTTTATGACAGCACTATGCCCCGAAAAAGTATTACTTATTTTTCCGACTTGTAGGGTAAAATTTCATTCAGTTGTCGCATACACACAATACCTGACCTAAATAGCTATATTCAACAACATGCATTGCAGCCAAAGCTCGCCTTATATTGTTCTCGGGGTAGATCAGTGATTTATCAACTGTCACAATAAATTGATCTGTTAAAAGTTCAAGATTTGACCTCATAGATTGGCTGTTATTGCTTGTAGTTTGTGTGATTAAAAAGCATATTTTGTGGGCCGAAATCCTTTTTTGTAAATCGTTTTATGAGCATATGCATATAGACTTTGGTTTATGTTGACTATACACTTTAATGTGTCATATCAGTTACTGGATAAGCTTAGCCCATACAAGTCATATGTCAATGAGACTAAGCTACCACGACAATATAACTTTTCGTTATTCCTTTGATTTTATCATCAACGGATTGAACATCCCGATGTGTAAGAATCAATGGCATTAATAAGGCAGCACAAGCAGTACATTTGGTGGGATATTTCAGCTGTAGGGTCGGCAATCAGACGCTCTGCGACTACACTTGCTAGCTATGTGACGGGTATGGTGCTTCGAGTAATGTACACCCAATCCTCCCCACATGCCAATTAGTCAGCGCGACAAAATGACAACATTTCGTTCATAACTATTCGTTGATTATATGCCACTTAAATGGAGTAAGCCATGAAAGGCTTAATGCAGATAGTTGTGGGCAGTGTCATATATTTACAAATCAGTAACGGTACGTCAAATATAGCATTAAATAATCTCCTACAGTGCTACAGACTACACAGTACAGGATTTAGCAAACAAAGGCGTGTACTTTGTATTGCGTTCTACTGGGTACAAATTAGCATATAACGGCAACGCAACCAAGCCACAAGCGACTTAGTTATAATGAACGAAGAAGGCTTATATTATATTCAAAATTAGTAATAGCAAAATAAAGCACTATCTTGAAACAGTCGATATATTAGACATGGAAGTTGTGACTAGGAGGGCCTTCATCAAATGCAGATATGCTTACATGTTTCACACCAAGAGGTACACACAAGTACCAATGCATTGAAGTAACCAATTCTACCATCGACAGCCGCAAGAAGACCTCAGCACCGGTGTGTTAAAGTAGTTGCTGCAATGAAACATATTGGTTGGGCAATTGACCGGAAGCAATTTATTTTTCTAAATATTATCAAGTGACGGCGAATAAGTAGGCTATTGTATTCTGCAGCCATATAGGAACTCATTTAACATGAGTCCACTGCATAAAAGGAATATGCACTTAATACGCAGTGTCACCGATATGTAAAACCAAACTCGCAACAGAGATTATGCATAATTCATCTGCCAAGAAGGCACAGCCATTGATCAATTTAACAGGTATGAACAGTCATTTTGCTGTTAATCGTTTGCAATTCTGAGAATAGGACATCTGTTATTTTTGTTCAAGAAAAGATGCTATTCTTAATCCAAGTTTTGAATCGCCAGGAATAATCTGTACGAAATATAACATACTCTCCATGTTATATGGCATAAAACCAATATGGAAATAAGCTTGAATTAACTAAATGAGCTTTTGTTGTAATCAGTGTTATTTACTGGGCACGATGTATGATTCTGATTTATGCTTATCAATAAAATCATTAATAAGTTCAGTTACTAACCATGCATTGGACTTGGTTGCCGTGCCTAAGCAAACGCAACCCCCTGTAACTTATGGCAGATGACAGTTGAATGAAATCAGTAAAGCCCTTTTCAAACGGCAAAGAAAAAATATGACATGAATAAATCAAGAATAACCATTATGACAACCTGTGTCTGAGCCCGACTACAGGCGTTGCAGCCTTTCTCTTAGGTAAATGGTATTTTTCGTGTAGAATGGCTGCTTCTTAGCAATGTCTCTCTTTTGAGGGAAGTATCAATTATTTGTCTTTATCCATTATTGCCTCGCGGCAATGAAAACACAGACACGCTATTGTATCGAATGATGTGAGTGCAAAAGCAGCCATCATGTGGCCTTGATACCTCCTTTTAGAAAACATGATATGCAGCTGTGGGTATGGAAAACATACCAGATGACAATTAGGCGTTGCATTTCGCATGGCGAGTCAGACTGACGGCACTCGCATTGAATGTAAAACTACATCGGAGAAAGCTCGAGCTAAAATTATGTTTTTCATCTGTTACCTTTCAGTGCAATGAAGGTCAATATTTTGCAAACTTATATACTAATATGTAACGCACCTAGCAGTGGCCTTGGTGTCATTATCTGAATATGATATTATTTCTGCTTGAACTTTATGGGATACAATTGTAGTTCAACTCTTATCTACAGTTGTGGCTTGCTTGGTTATGCCGTTTTCATATTTTATACCACGATAAGAAGAAGACCGCTGTTTTTCCCTTTTATTCCGTACCAATGGTCCTCGCTTGATATTACTTAGCATTGATAATATTGATGTGAAGTTTAGAGGCAATAAGATATTGTTCCTTTAATTATGCCTCATGAGGTCACATTACATTCACAATTATGACGTCGTACTTTGTCCTTAAGGTGTGGTTGTCATTGCGCATGTATTGTCTCGGAGTGAGCGTTAACTAATCAAGAAACTCTCCGGATGGTATGCATCATTTGGATAGAATAATGCGCATATAATTGTTTAAAGCTTCTTCAGGTCGTTGTGTAATTTTTCTGTGTTCGTATCATCTTTGTTTTATATTTTAATGACAGTTGACATCGTGGCAATATGGCCACGCGCACCAACAGCACACATGGCCAAACAAAGCCACAGAACTAGCTTCACGTTCATTTTTGCAACTACAAAAAACGAAAACCAAACAACAATTGCAGTTTTGGTGACTCATCCCATCTTTCTATATTTATATGTCATTCTGTATTGTTACAAATACATGTTAGTCAACTAATCAAATTACATTATCTGCTGAAACTATATCTCAGTTTGCCGAAGGAACTATATTGTCTTGCAATTCCCGGATGCATATTAGACTATAATCTCATTACATTTGATACCGTGTTACGAACTGTACATAGTTCGTGGCCGTGGACACTGACTTATATCTAATTGCACTCAATTGGTCGCTATCAGAACGTGTAGTATACTGACCACTCACCAAAGGACGTTAACAACGTTGTTTTCGAAACTCATTATTATTGCTGTTATGACCACTTGTTTTACAGCACTCGTGACACACTGCTTATTAAGGCAACCATAGAAAGTAAACGCAAATAGAATTGTACAAGCAATCGCGGAATTCCATGACTGGCGTTTCCAAATATGTGATGACGCCTAGCTGGACGACATGGGACAAAAACTCACAACGCATGCGTGAATAACATTAATTGGTGACACATAATTATGTTACTGTATAATCATGTTGTCGTATTTACATGCCGTTGATCCCACAATTTCTTTTTGGAACAATATCCCACATCAATTGAGCCAATGATCCTATATGTTAAACCCAAGACTGTTCAAAGCAAAAATCACGGCTTTATGTCAATCTTTGCATAAATAATTGATCAACAGCTACGGCCACTTAACAATCTCACACTTAATTGATCTTTGCCACTTCTAGCTGATGGTCACGTGCCGTTTAATTGGATGTTGGGTTTAATCTGCAGCAATATAACAGAAACAAAAACCAGCCTTACATATGTCGCACAAAGTACTGGGGCTACTGTCCCAAACTGCTGTGGTGTGAATGATCTCATTTAATAGACACGCACACCATATGCAAGGCTGAAAACGGCATCATACTGGGTTGAGAATGTGCAGTAAGATTTGCGATTATGAAGTCAGGATAATGATATGTCAGAGATAAGCACAATGCTGTATCATACAAGCCGCGATTATTCTTACAAAGTAGATACTTCACATATCTGTTGGAACTGCCGAATGTGCTTGAAAAGCTTGTATCAAGGAAACATCTAATTGGTACGAGGCGCTTGTTATTGTTTTGGTTCAATATGTCTGAGATGTATGTATCTCAGATGTTGAAATGTTGGTTGAATTACAGGTTGACGAGAGGAAGAATCATAACAAAGCTATATACATATATTAACGCGTATCTTAGTTGTAGTGATGCTTTTCTCAGATGTATAGAAAGACACGATCAGTAGATCCACGCACAACACGCACAACACGCACAACCAGCACAACACGCGAGAGAATCATTTATAATAATACATTCCAGTAAAATATTTAACTGGCTTCGTTGACGACACAAAACACATATTATCCTCGACCGGAATTTAAAATTTCCCCTTGATTCATACGTTGTATGTTTGTTCGACCTTATCCGCAGAGCAGCCGTTTCATGACGATGCGATCCCCAGAGTTCTTTATTGTCAAGTATTGATCACCATATCAAATTTGCACAGACATAAGTTTGAGAAGATGCAGGTATACCTTCTGATCCTGCCGAAACTGCCGATCGACTTTACCAAATTGCCATATGTGGCGACCTCATTTTAATAACCACGCAAATTCACCCTTACCTTACCTCCTCGTGCCAAGTCCCAGCACGCGCTTTATCAGAAATGACAGATTACATTTCATCAACATTCAAGGGTCCGTATTCGTTTTCGTAAGCATACATCGAATCAGTTTAAATTAGATTGAAACTATCAATATACAGTGGATTGTAGTGGTTTATAACACAGAACCAACACCTCTTATCATGGTTGATGAATGCATATTTCAGCACAATTCACATGAGCTCGTGGTATTTGTTTTCCCCAGGATGTCATTTTCTGATCATTTGCCTAATGTTGTTGTTTGTTATATAGTAAATGATGCCCATCAATATTGATAAATATGTTATCAAAGTATGCGCATATATTTGAACGCTTTTGTTGTATAGGTTCCTCGGTGACTATTGCCACGGGCTTAGACAAATCCAGAACTGTGGGTAAATATTGCTGTATTACTTAGCCTTTTATAACAAAAAGCCAAATATTGTATCGTTACTTCTGACACAAATTATATTTGTACTGTCTTTGCATTCAGCCGTGTCAACACTATGACTCTGAAAACGGTCAGGTCAAATGTCCAGTTTGTTGGATCTAAATCAGTCAAAGTAGCTTAAGGAGTAATATTTCGTAGCTGTAACTTTGGCTGCAGCTGTCGTATGCATTTATATATGTACATCCGTCGTTCCATATGACTATCCAACGACATCACAATCGTCCCCGTAATCACAAAAAATGTAAATGCACCAATAATAAAGACCAAATCGCCTTTATTAATGCAATTACTCTTCCCTCATTTGCCTTCATGGAACCATACAAAACATACATACAGAGGGAAATTATGCAAATCAGGAAGTAGAAGACATCGTGAGCCGTCTGCTTAGGTCGCTAAGTATAATCATGACAGAGACTGTGATTTATTGTTCTACTGAACGCTCGAGTCAATATCACACAAGATGAAATAGCTGAAATCAACCTACAGGAGCAATATCTATATATTAAATGTCATGCATCAGGTTATTATCTTTTTATGTCATCACTATAGACCTGTAAAAAAGTATTACTAATTAAGTTGCAAGCGATCTGCTGCCGTGTTAAGTAAGCCCCATACAAGCCGCCTTCATATATACACATAATCACGGTTATTGTTACATTGAATGTTCCGAGGCGCACATGATTCAGGAGTGTAACTGACCTCGGGTGAATATGGTAAACAAATACAAAATAATAACCTACAGCACTATTAGTGCATTATGAGTGTGGCAATCCATATCTGCTCATATGCCACAGGAGTCCGCCTAGAATATATGTGTAACAAGCGTTACGGTGTGCACGGATAAATAATTTAGCGAGTAGAAAATGCACACAGGGATAACTACTCCTGAATAATGCACACGTACAATGAACGAGAAAACAATTGTAATAGTGCACACCGTGGCAGTAGTAACAGTATGTTTAACGGATGTGTACTCAAGAAACAACTGCTAGAGTTACCTATTGATAGCAATTTCTTGAACAGGTTTTATTTCATGGAACGGAAGTATAAAATGGCGTGCTCACGGAACAAACTTTAGTGTGCCAATGATTGTGGAATAATACAAGGTATGATATGCATTTATATTGCTATTTCCTCATAGTAGATCAGCAAAAACTCGACTACAAGAAAAGCAAGGAGATACTTGCAAAAATGCCGAATCAGTCGTTGGTAGCCTCATGAATGTGTTATTTTAATGATTTATTTTCAATTAGATTTATTAATGGATATAAGCGACAGCTCTAATTAATTTAATTGAAGAATTGCAAATCAGAACAAATTCTGTTTTATGATGATTCGTTCAGCACTTGTTTATAGTTTTTGGTGCCAAGGTGTTCATCTTAATAACAGCCTAAAATGCAGTCACTAATTGTAAAATAATGGTTCACTGGCATTATGAGCCAACGGCATTGTTATCATTTGCCATTTGCACAATAGGGTTAATTTGCCTAAAAACCTACTTATAATGGGAGTACCATGTCCTGCCAAACTGGAAGTAGTTAACTTGAAGATATACTTTGGTACGATTGGACAATTGTATATCCCCCATTTTATTTGATCAATGCGTTCAATTAGGCATTTGTCTCTGAACTATTGTTATATCTTTACTCATTGTCAATGCATATGCGTGACCGCAAGACAATACCGATTCTATGGTGTACAAAAGGCCGAAAAAGCGCTCTTGGCCACCAAACGGTGTTGCCATCTGATTATATATTTGTGGAACAAGTCGGACTCGCGGAAATCGAGACTATCACATCGAATATAGCACCAAACCTAAATGCCTATTGGTATTTGTGATCTGACTCCAAAATATACTACTAACACCTGACAATGACATCGCTTTACTCGGTTGTGCTGATAATATTTAACTTGAACCTAGTTCACCTTTAGTTGTGGTTGTGTAATTATTGCAGCATATGAGCATTACGAGAAGCAGCTCACATGATATGAGTTAAGCGGGCTATATTTACAAGAATGGGATTAACACGTAGGGCATTTTACGATCGCAATGGGGAAAAAATGGGTAATATTGAATAATGCGCTTTCAGTCGTTGTACTTGGAGCAAAGCTTGTTGGTCACCTGAAGGTACCATAGCAGTGATAATTGCAAATATAATGCAGTGCATATCAGTTAATACAATCAGATGGTCACTTTATGTATACACGCTCTTGAACCGCCAAACGTCAGTTGTTGCATGTTTGTGATATCGCATAGCTGTAATACAATGATATAATTAACGATACAGCATATTATAAACTGATTTATTCGTTTTAGATGAAAAAATCTCGCTTGTAGTTTGCAGTAGGTAGTCTTTATTAGCAGTGAAAATCGCATTTTGGTGGGGCAAGTATTGATGGCGATTTTGTGACCTTATTTCAGGATGCGGTAAATAAAAAGGGAACTCAGTAATTCCATAACCTTCAATATAACATTTGTTATTGAGAGAAAAATGTAGTTTTTATGCGCGTTGAATTGTGTTATTAAAACAATATGGACCATGGAACGGGTTCGTACATATCACGTGGTGCACACTGGACTAGAGTAAATGAACGCATTTCATTTACGTGCTCTCCACGCGTGGAGCTGTCCGAAATTGAAAGCGGCATCAGGCATCAGTGGACAGCCTTCGGTCAACATAGTACGAGACGCTTTGGCGGCCAAAAGTGGTCACATTATTTTCATACAGTTAAAGAAAAAATTGTATATCTTTATATATATACGGTCTAGGTGGTTAATGTGACAAAATGAGCAATGTTATGGACTTTTGTGTCAGGTAGCCATTAGATGGAATCTTATTAGCTGCACGCATCATTGATCATACAGTAGTTTAAGAACCTGTTTTTATTAATGTTTCTATAATCCTAGCAAAGTTACCCAATCCTTTGTATGTCATTGGACCGCCTGGAGAACGAATGGCGAGTTTAACGCCGCGTATGCGCACTGGGATTGTGGCTCTGGTTATCTTGCGCTCAAGGATGGGTAACGCATAACATGTCATGGGCCTAGTCTTCATCTTTTACTGTTCATTTACGATGTTGAACACAGGCCCAAAGGTTTCTCTACTACTGCATATGGCATTGAATTTACTCTTCAGATGCAGGTATATGTATGTGACATTCGTTTCACAGTGTGACACATATCATTTGATTATATCCCTAATCTCAATCAACCGCTCCATTCAGTGAGTAGGTCGGAAGTATTGGCTGAATAAACCTGGTAAGAAAAGGGTGATTACCTTGCGCAAGCAGGGCGCTGGTCATATCAGACCGTATTTGTTTGTAAATTTTATTATAGACAAATGACTAATTGCATTGTAAATTCTGAATAGTTCGCTCATTATCTAAGTTTAATGTAAGTAAATTGATCCCAAGCCTACATCAGTAAGTCAATGCCACTAATCATGGTCTTCTAACTGATCACCACCAACATCCTTCATCATCAATATCATCATCATCACCAACATCCTTCATCATCATCATCATCATCATCATCATCATCATCATCATCATCATCATCATCATCATCATCATCAACATCATGATCTCCATCATCACATCCCTTTGTTCTGGAGACGCGTTACCTCTCATCAATAGCATCTGTCTTTAGAATTGTACTATATCGTAAGTGAATGACATTTGCGAAACGGTTTGAGTAGTAATCACAACCACCATTAAGTCCGGGAGAGTTAAATGCTCTGTGCTATCTATCACCACTATACGATGTGATTGGTTCATTGAATCACTAAGGAATTGAAGTGTTGCCTTTGGATACAAACCTTGAACACACTCGGTTTGAGAGTGAAAATGGTTATGCTTGTCTGTGTATCTGAGCTTTCATGACGTCCATAGCATGCGTCACATACGTAAAGTACTTGCAAGATTATCATCTAACACTTAATAAAGTGAGAAAGTGCGGGCTGATTTTGAAAAAAGTTAATAATTATGAAAGTATGAGAGTTGTTATTTGTGCACATTTGCATATGTGTGGCAAAATTACGTAACTGGAAGAATTCACGTAATTGCAGCAAGTGAACGGGGCATCAAGCATAACACAGACTACTTACAATCAAACGTTTGAATAGTCTATTTGGTCTAATTTAGTAATTAACGTGATAATAAGATAAACTGCTCTTTGTCCACGCTGACAGAAAGTAATTGTATGTTAATTGGAAGAGCTAGAAGGTAGAATTGTTCTTGATTCGGCTTGACACGTGTACTGAACGAAACACATTTTGCCATATTATATTGCAGTTGGAAACAAATAATAACTCCATCACGTATGCGTAATCACGTTTAATATATGTTCCACAACATATATTTCTATCCCAAATCGAAGGCTTTATGTCAGGATTTCGCTAATTATATTAAATATATTCCGACAGTTAACAATCGTTATCAAATTAAATATTCGAGAATCTCGCATGAACATATTGAATTAGAAAATATCTTGTGCTCAAGTTTAAGATGTAGTATGTCTCAGCAAATACTATTATTCCTGACAACAGTGGAATACAAAAATGGCGTTAAACATCCGCAGCGAACTGATTCTTATTTCCATCATTCTCAATAGTTTGATATTTTTTACATAGCAATTGTAAGCATTAGCTATAATGAATAGATATTTGTTCGATAATGCACCAGCGAAGTAGTTACCCAATTATGCACCAATTTGTGTGAATTGCATTGCTTTAGAGGCGTAAGTAATATAATCTTCAAGAGCACATTTACATAATTGTGTTGTAGAAATAGAAAGTTCCCATTTTGATATCAAAGATTTAATATAATCTAAAGCAATTGAAGTAATGTATACACTGTATGGGCGGTCAAGACTGATATGCTATACCACTATTGCGACAGAGCGTTTGCACAATCACCCTGACAAGTAGGCTAATGAACCTATCAATTTCAACCCTTTGTTCTGGTACACTAAAGTAATGAAACACCTCACATACACATTAAGATCTGCAACAACAATTATTGGTATAGATGACAGACTAGTCTTAGACTGATATGATATTTCTCGGAGATGTGGCCCAAACGAAGGCTACCATTTAGTCTGACGACGATGTTTGCGCACGAAATAGAGTTGAATGATATCAGTGAAGAACATTTTCCAATGGAATTTTAAAACAAATAAAAAATAAACCTTGTGCCCTAGTCCAACTAGGGACCATGTACTTTCTTTTCCGATAATTGACATTTCGCTAGCAGAATCTTTACTACTTCGCATTATCTCCTTGTTGAGAGAACTACCAATCATTCGTCATTATCCATTATATAAATATTGCATATCAGGTACTTTCACTTATTGAAATATCAAGCACATTGATGATTTGATCTCACGCACAACTATAAAAGTCCTTGGTCAAATAGTGGGCGATTAGTTTAGCCATCCATACACACTTCTCGCATCAATATACATTAAAATGTGAGGAAAACGATACGGTATCAATAAGGCAAGAACACAATAAAGGGACACAAATGAGCTTCTAAAAAATCCGGGCTCTAAGGAAACACCTTCATATCTCGAAGCAAAAACTAAAGAAGCAGGCTTTACTGACTAAGTGAATACTGTTCCTTTTCTTTTTTTACACCATTGCGCTTAAATGCACCACATATCTGTTTTGTCACAATATTCTGCACATGCAAAGGTTATATATTTAAGCCCAATGGGCATACTTGTAACTTTGTTTGCCCCTTCGATATTCTAGTCTCCAATTATTTCATAATTACACGTGTATATTTATGTTCGATCACCTCATTTGATCTACTTTTATACGTTGCGGGTGGCTGAGCGCTCTGGAGAGATACTTTCACTCTTGTACTGTGATGGGATTTATTCAATATAAACCCATGCCATGTCTAGACGAATCTAGCTCCAACAGTAATGCACCAATGTCTCAGACGACCAAAAATCATTGCACAACTCTGGTAGAAGGTCACGTTTATATGTTCTTTGTTGAGCCACACTTACGTAAATATTTCTTAGGTGATTCCATGACAAAACAAATGAGCTATATAAATCCAAGTTGCGATTCTAGGACGCTTGTCATACTAACCTATCGTTACAGCCTACTCAAAGAAACCCCTTGTGCGGCGTATTTCAGTGAACACCGCGTTTAGAACTCAGAATAATGTATGGCCGTGGAAACTGACTAATGTCGACCAGCAATCACCGAATGACTTTTCTGGCATTGCAATGACGCCAGCCATCACTCATGGTGTTGCCAAAAAATAATGTGATTGGTTATTGCGGGCGAATATAATCCCATTATGTCCTTATGTACAAATACCGTATGTAAATCAAGTCACGACATTGCTTTTACTACAATGATTGCAGTCGTTCAAAGATCTTAATAAACTCAAAGAAACGGGATTCTATTAAACATCACACATCATGCGGGTGGATTAATACATAAATCTCTGATCAACAACAATGGCTACTTTTAAATATTTCACTTCATTAACTAGCTATTTCCCAGGCACATTTCAACTTAACTCGCCTGATGATTGGCAGTTAGGTTTAATTTGCGGCAACAAAACGAATGATGTAAAACAGCGAGAATTGCATGCCACTCAACAAGTGCGTATAAAATTGCTTATAGGCATGACAGTCCTTTACAAATAACCTACGGGATAACATTCGGCAAATGGCGGTGAATGGGTTATTTGGCCAACGGGGAATGCCTGAATTGCACTTCATATCACCTTTTATTCTACCACTCTACAGATAATTAGGCGAGATTGCGATGGGCTTCGCGGAGAAATAAATTCAGAAATTAGTTGCAATCAACGGTACGTCTAATGGTACATGGTTAAGTTCAGTGAGCTAGCCCTTGTATTTAATGTGCATAATGACCCTTCTACACATGTTTACCGTAGCTGCAGTGTAACTGATTGATTTTCTTTCTAACTTGAGTTAAGTGAGAATGAAGTTTGATTAAGATTGACATACCTATTGTTAATGACCTCTGCATTCTGAGTTCTGAACAGAAATCTTTTACTCAACCTGGTGCCTTGGACTGGCTTTATAAATCAACTGTCTCTTGCGTGAAGTGCGTGTCAGTGAGACAGCATCATTAATCTGAATGACACAGACATCGCAAGAAGACTTACCTTATCCTTGAAGTTCACGGGACACATCTAGGTAGGGTACACTGACTGATTGTAATAGGCCTACCATCTTGTGTAACGATTTCAAAGGATAGCACCATGGGAATTAGAGAGTCAACTACGCAGATTGTACTTTTTCAATATAAGTGCATCATTCTGATCATAGCCAATATTAGCCAAAAGTCTATATAGCTTTGTTTAAGATCTATTCCAAAAGTAACATTGACGTTTATCCCCTTTGCAACGTTTTTTAAGAATATGTGCTGCCTTTGTATAATCTTCCGGCTACGTTTAAGCCTATTACCCATTAGCCCATCATGAAGCAATTAATGACTCATACGAGAATATGCAGCAGTTTTGCTCCGCTGTTTGGAACGTGTGCGCAGTGCAATGGTTGGCGTTGTGCTGGCGAGTGGCCGTCGCATTTACGACTGCATATAACAAACAATTACCCGCATATTGCTCATCAACCAAAAACAGTAAGAAATCATCAATAATTGCACATCATCTGCATATATAGTTCCCTGATAGTGTGTGCTAAGACCAACATGTTAATAAACAAGGCGAAAAATACAGCTTTTTGACGTAATGATCAAAGTTTATATATATAATTTTTTTCGTTTCCTAGACTAAATGGAATAAAATACGGCAAAAAAATTGATTTACTTATCCTGCAAAAAGGTCATCAAGCTATGCATTTTAACGACCCTATTTATTTACCCTACGCATACTCTAATGTCCACTTGTGTCCACTTTACGGAATGACTGAAATCGGACACGCCATTCAGCAGAAACAATGGCCACATTGCCAACGTTAAATGAGACATACATAGCCGCTTGGATTCTATTCCGCAGGTAATTAGAATATATGTTTCACCGCCATTACCAACACCACCCGCATTGAATAATGACACAGTTACTAAAAGAGCAGAAGAGCTCTGCTGATATATGCTCATTGCAGTCAGGCGTGCTGCGGAGAACCAAATGCATTGGCAAATGCCATTAGAAATAACAGCATATATAGATTTATTATCACAATTTGTTCCTTCACCAGACTGTCGTTTATGATATTAATGTACAGTATATATGCTTCTTCGAATGTATGGATGAAGCCAATGTATGGCTGCAGACCTGATGGTGACAGATAACCTAGGGAGATATATATATAGATAGATATATATATATATATATATATATAGATATAGAGATAGAGAGAGATAGAGAGAGAGATAGATATATATAGAGAGATATAGAGATATCTATATCTATACTATAGATATAGAGAGAGATAGAGAGAGAGAGAGAGAGAGAGAGAGAGAGAGAGAGAGATATAGAGAGATTATATATATATATATATAGCTCTATATATATATATATATATATATATTTATATATATATCTCTATATATATCTCTATATCTCTCTATATATTTACTCTCTATATATATATATATGTACATATATATTGTATATATCTATGTATATATATATTTATATATGCGCACATATATATGTATATATATATCTATGTGCATATATACATATATATATATATATATAAATAGATATATATGTATATATATATATATATATATATATATAATATATATATATATATATATATATATATATATATATAATATATATATATATATATATAATATATATATATATAATATATATATATATATTTAAAAATGTGGTTGCTGCGTATGAAGCCATTACCAACGTAATGAGGCGACAAGTGACGATGTGGCTGTAATAGCTCGCCGATTTTGATCATTCAATGTAATCTTGCTCATTGATTCGATGCACTTCTGCAATTTGTTTTCGTTCAATGCGCAATAGGTGCAACGATGCTTGCCATAGCACTCGTAAGCCTAACAAATACTAATCTGGTGTCCCGTTTGACGTTTTATCCACACAAAGAGCTCTATACATGTAGCACGTTGCGCGATTCATCGCCTTCGCCTGAGTGACTAACTATTGATCCATACAAAATATAACTCCTCGCAACTCTCAACCTATATGCAACAGTCATATATTTGGTTATGGTTGCTGGCATTAGATAGATGGGAGTCAAGTGAGAAAGACGCCCTTCATCGAAACCTTCCTGCGTGCTTAGTGTTAATACACTGGTCTGCTGATCCTCAACAGAGCCATCCATTTATGATGCATGTCCTAGCAGAAATCCTCTACTCGCCAAATGACTCGGCTATATCTGTGTAGTGACTGCAGACTTGTGATGAGTTATGACAGCATTGTAGAACACTGTTTGCTGAGATACTGAAAATCGCCATCAAGGAAATGTATACATATCTGTTACATAATTATTGTTTCGCATATAACGCAAAACGTTTTAATATATATGAATTTCGTTTCGACACAAACTTGATACGAACGCGAAGCAGACTGAGGTTCTCAAATAATGTATGATTAACCTAAACTAACGGGCTGTATTTCACAAAGCATTTCTTACCACATAATACCCAAACAAACCGTGTATCTGAATGCATCAACATGGGCAGTGGACAGGTAATGTCGAAATTAGTAGCGATGGAGCAGTTGATATTTACTCAGCAATCAAATATCTATTTGTAGAATTGTCAGCTTGTGTCGGAGCGAGAAAACAAATTATGGTGTGACCGAACTTCAAATGCATTTCTGCAAGAAAGTATTTAGAACCACACGCATTTCCCTTCAGTCATTACGGCTTTTAGAGATTATGAGGAACTTAGAATGTGTTACAATTCGTATGTCGTATGTGCGAGCAACATTATTGTCAAGGGGCATAGTTGAACAGGATATTCTATCATAAGCACTAACTGATATAGGAATAGGTAAATAATTCTATTGTATCAGGCCACTATGCTGGTATCACATGAGCGGTGCATTACACCAGCATTCTCTTTGATCTCTACGCAACAAAGTTCATTAGCTTTTAGTGTGTGCACAAGAACTATCGGCTGCTTAACAAACATTGCTTTGGCAACCATAATTCTATCTGTGACAATGTCACACATCATCTGACGATTATTGCAGTTGTTTTAACGCATAAGGATTCTAAACAGATGTTTCGGGTGATACTACTTGTAGCGGAATCGGAGGTGTAGACCATAGTATTGAAGGATAAGATTGTCAGAAATAGCTTCCTCTGACATTAGTGCCTGCTCATTAGTAGCGGGTGAACAAGCTGTAATCCCCACTAGTATATCATCTATTACTTTGATTGTTGGTAAGATTATTATAGTGAGGAGCAACACTGAAACGATAATATTTTATAAACAGAGGTTAAATAGCAATCTAACTGTGTGACCACCTGGCGTTTTGCAACTGGGTTAGTGAATTCCCTCAAGTGGCATTCTGGCCTCTGAGAACGATGCATCTGACCTAGTGGCTTAAAGGTATAATGATTGACCTTCATTCCAGAGGCGTGGGTTTTGCAAGCAGGCAGTGCCACTTTCGGGGAGCTGTCAATGCATTGCAGTCATCCCCTTCCATCGCTGCAATATAACGTTGTTGTTGAAAGTGACATATAACCAAAGTGTTTCAGTTTATATTATGCTGCGCAATAACTGTCCATTGCTCCTGTGATAATGGTACATTGTTATGTTTCAATATTGGATGAGTTTATATATTCTAATATTTATGTCAGATTCTATTGTTTTATATATTCTAATACTATACATAATGTCAGACTTATAGGTGGCAGTCCTTTAAGCGTCATTGCAATTTTGTTCTAACGTGTAAACATAAGCACTATACATATTGCCACACAGCAAAATTAATATAGGTCGGCACTGGAATAAGTAGACTCTTAATGTGCGTATGCATAAAAGATTCTGTTTTGTCTGATGTTGGCAAATTAATTACGTGTTAATTAGATGTAGCAATATAACCAATCATAAACAAAAGTCTTTCCGTGCGCAAGGATTGACGCACAAATTAACAAATTAATTTCATTAACGAAATAAAGTAAGGCACTGGAATAAGATCAGGTGCAATGGTGTGTATTAATCCATACCTGATGTAAATTCTCAAGACATGTCTATATCTTTAATCAAGCCGTTGTTGATGGTACTTCACCTAGTTCACTTGATCCGGCTTCCGGCGTTGACCCATTGATCAGTGGCCTGATATTCATTGTCATCGGTGCCGTGGGATCTGGGGCGATGTCAACGGGGATTGGGCGGGGCATCTTTTTCCAGGAGCTGCTTTAACCAATGAGATGCCCGACTCGTTGTGACGGCCCTGCTTTGTGGTCGGCTTCATTCGCGCTGCTAGGATGTGAGCCTCGCAAATCATTGCAGCCCTTGCAAGCTGCATTGTTGTCTGGCTGCGGCGCGCACACACTACCACATATCGGTGATAAGGGTGGCTGCCATCAAATAGGTGAAAGTTGCGAGCATTACTCCAATTCCAAAGCATAAGCTACCTCGAGTGTCTATTCCATCCCATTAAAATCGAAATTCATTGGATATTTTCTACACTAGTAGATGTAGCTGCAGGAGGGGTGTGCATGGATTCGCTGTGTTGGGCCGCCGGAGCAGATCTACACAATAAAGCACAAGGAACATTGTAAATCGCCTTAACCCAAAAGAATATGGCCCAACAAACCGCAAGTGAGGATTTGAGTACTGCTTCTACAGGTAACACTACTCACCTGCCTGTACTGTTCACTGATAACTCCACGTCATACGGCCACGCCAGTTGGCAACTGACAACTCGACTCGTTCTCATCTTCTACCTGCCTCCAATACTCATTATCACGGGCACGCTCGGCAACACACTCGCCCTTCTTCTTCTTCACTACCGTCGCTGCCAGCCCGCCGGGTCCCTCCATATTTATATGTTACATCTACTACTTCTGCATATTGTTGTTTTGTGGCTCGGACTCGGATTGGACTGGATATCTGCCGTTAGTGGGACAACGCATTTTGCCAACTTGGCTGACTGGTTGTGCAGAATTCACAGATTTCTCTTTAATGCGCTTGTGTCGACGGGTCATTGGCTGGTAGTACTGATGTGTATGGATCGTGTAGTTATCGTATTGAACCCTCTATTAGCCCCATCCATTTGCTCCGCTTTCACGGCCAAATTACTGACAATAGCAGCGTTTGTAGGAGTTGGTGTTTTCACGATTCATGATATGTGGACATTCCAGTTACTGACCATGCTTGACAGCTGGTCCCATCAACCAACTAACGTCTGTATCATCGACCCCAGACAGATAGACATCATGACCATGGTTTGGCCTTTTATATCGGCTGTAATTTGCTCCTATACGCCCGCATTTATCACCATAGCCCTTGTTGTTTGTCTTTGCGTGTGTAAATGGTGTTGGACAAGCCAGACTATTCCCCAATCCGATCAGGCTAGTCAGCTATCAGCTGTAATCGTACTAGGATTTAGTTATCCTGTTTGTGCTATTCCCGCAGCTGTTATCAACATCATTGCCACACGGTATGAAATCACCAGTCCTATCCTGGTGAGCAGCATCGCCTACCTCATCACCTGTCTCTACAGAGCATCCACATTTGCCGTATTGTTTCTCATGTGGCCAGGCCTACGTCGGACATTCTGCAGTGGGTACCAACAGAGATATACACAAGCAGACTCACAAAGCTTTGTGGAGGAACTCCGGTCTGACGCAAACACCAACCAACCTATTTATGCCCCCATGCGGTCAAAAAATATGTCAACTTTCGTTTGAAAATATGCTCAAACTCATGCATCTAACATTTCAGGCAATATTAGCATCAAAACAAGCCGTTAAATTGGGGACAAAGTTCAAACAATGCAAACTGATCCAGATAAGCATCATGTTGTTACAAAAAAATGTCTGTCCAAGCACATTTAGTATTTTTGGCAGTATATCGTTGATATATGTGCATGCCTATAATGTCTAAGCCACGCTGAGTGTATAGTTAGCATCTTTGCCACAGAGTTTTGTTTTGATAGTTAACGCATGCCAATCATGCAGAACTATTACTATTACTTGACAACTTGTCCCTCGATGCTGACTCATATTGGTGTTATCTGGAGTTGTTCTAAATTGCGCTATTGTGTATTTGTATATAGATAAACTAATCGAATGCCCCTAGAACAGCCTTGTTGATAGCAATTACTTCGGCTCTATTTATTACACCCCTTTACTCTCTGCTTAACTAATGTAAGACTTTCTCCATTACGCGTAGTCGCTCTAATAAAAAATACGTGAATATTCAGTGTATGAGCTATAAACTTAAGGGAAATCCAATTGCACCCATCGCTACATAGTTCTCATGAGATAATTATTCCTTGTTTTTTTTCTGATGTTACTTTCACAGCTAGGAAATGGTTGTCTGAATCAAACAAAATACACGGGGTAAACATTATTGGAAAATTGCTGTTTCATTTTGGTAATATAGGGAATAATAGTAAATGCTAAATATTTGACTAATAACAGTGCTGTAAAAGGTATTACATTTCTGACAAATAATCATTAGTCATCTAACAGTAGGTTGTAGTTAATGTTTTGCCTTCATGCATGTGAAGCTATTGCTGAAGCTGACGGAGCTGCGTTTGTAAGAATTATTCATGCACACGGCACACATTTGAACACACGCCACGCGCAGTCAATGAACACGTAGAATGCAATTACACGTCATCTACTCCCAACATGCATATATTGTTTCACCACACCGCTTGATTGTTTGTGCGTGACAACAGGAATACAAACTACCTCAACGGTCATAATTGACGTCGTGCTGTTTCTCACAGGCAATCATTCCGCTCAAATAATCTAACTACATGACCTTTTCTCATCACATATAGTAGGTCCATATTTGAAGAATACGTAAGTCTTCGAAGACATATTATATAACTTATAAGCGTGCATATTTCAGATGCCATATACTGATTGGTCGATTATCTATTTCTGTTTGTTGGTGATCTCAATTATCATACATTTTCTTTATCGGCTCAATGGTACAATTGAACTACCAACTGAAACACAGAGGAGCTTAACTAGACTATGGTTATTGTTCGTTAAATACAGGGGTCCATCACCAACATAATGCCCACCATATCACCTCACCGACAACATCAATTAATCTACACTATCACGTTGGAGACGTTTACTGTTTCGAGACAACACAACCAATGGTAGAGCTAGATAATGAATTCAATCCACACATGCAGCGTATATTCGCTCGAAATATTACGAGCCATATGGTATTACAGAAAAGCCTTATTAAGGGTATAAGTATAGAATTTACATCAAAAAAGCACTATTTGACGCATGTTGCTCTCACCTCCTATGATGTTAGTTATTCCATTGTACCCTAAGATCAAAATGGGACGTTTGCGCTCAAAATAGTAGAGCAGTTGGTACTGCTCCAAATTACGCTCAAGCGCTACTTTGGCCGTATTTCGAATGTACAAACAGACAGTAAGGTCTGATGTAGAACGTATTGGAGCGTCACAAATACAACATATGAGGTTTGGCGAGTGAGTGGTGTTAGCAATTAGAAGCCTTTTCGTCTAGCCGGCTATGTAACTTTTCGAGGAAAGTTAAGTCATTGTTTTTTTACCAGCCGTCCAATCCGCACCTATGTCGAAACTAATGTTTGCGAAACTAATGTAAATGTTCGATAGATTGCTTTTGGGCTATGAATAATGAAATAAATTACACCTTTAATCAATTTAAATGTTCGATAGATGGCTTTTGGGCTAATAATCAAACGACCTGAAAAGTTGAGTCATTACAACGTATGCGACTCAGACGGAATTAGAAAAACCCGTGTTATTCAAACTAAAATGCCATGAATAATGCTGAAAAAGTCTTCAGTTTAAAATGTTCTTGACTTAAAGGGGTCGTTCTTGACTTAGTATGCAAATGCGGTTCAATATTTAGCTGAGCAAATGAAATGAAGCAGACTCGTTTTTTAACTTGCCATTCAATGCTTTTTCATGAACAGTTGTGTAATAGCACAGACAGGAACATCTTAAAGGTGGTAGGCGTCCCAGGAGTCGGTCATTCTAAGGTAAAAAGCAGAGTACACAATGCAGTAATTCTGTTTCAATGTTTCGGTCATGTACTTAGATTTAGTTATGCTTCATATCCACCCGCATTTCCCAAATACCTGGCGCACGGATGTCACCTAAAGTCTTCGATGTGGTTTTGCGACCATTGATTAATCGCCCGAACAACAGCTATGCGATGAAGCGAGTGACTGAACAAGGTTGATTCGTGTCCTTAAGTGTATTTACAGGCTTCATTGGCTTTTTTTCGGGCCAAAGCATTGACCCATGATAAAAATATATGCGATATTTTGGCATAATTGATATGCAGTATTTGTGTAATGGTGAGATTTGAGGCACGTAAGATGGCAGCTGGTGCCAGCCATTCTTACAACGTGAATGATTGCGCCGTGTGTCATGCCACCTGGAAGATCAACAGACATAGTTATGAGGTGTATGCTACGGGTATGTTGATAGCAACTAAGCATCTTGACCAGGACCATGTCACATGTGACTTCCGAAGAAATAAACATTGCTGTCGACGTAATTCGATAGCATATATATCACAAATGTGCTTTTACCTCAGAACAACATTTTTGCAGGGTTAAGCGTTAATTTTGTTAATGAATATTACATGATTATGATCAGTGTCAATAAGATTAAGCTGGCAATTGGAAGACACACTACCTACGTTTTGTTTAACTCCAAGACTCACAAGGGGGCCGAGCTACGTTTGATCGCCAATAATCACTCACGGACTGAGTCAATTTAATAGGCTTAAAACACCACGCACGTTTCTAGGTATCTGGTTTTTCAAATGTTGTCAATGCTAACATCTATCTTAAGAATAGGGTTTTTAAGCTATTTGAGACAAAAATATTTGTCTGATATTTCTTCAGGGATATGGTTGGACATCATGGCAATAAGTCTACGCGTAAATAAGTGGTTTACGTTCAAACGTCGTTAACGCGTTTACTAGATCATAGGCATTTTATACGCTTTATTTTAAGCGCAAACTACTTAGATTTTTGACCTTAATAGCCAACCATTCAGTTAATTGCGTTGAAGCAAAAATTTCAGTCAACAAGTTGTTGCTTTACGCGCAAGTGTTTGGCCCAACATAGTCAATGATGTTCATACTGAAGCGTTCTTTAAACGTTTTAAAAGGAGCCGCTGGTAAATTCTAGCTAGGCATTCCTATCGCATACACATGAGAGACACTCGTCCTAATGCCGAATCTGTAGAAATGCTGTTTGATTTTATCACGGGTTCTATCTACTCCCAAATGACAAACCCATGGGACCGCCATGGGCTGTTTTCAGCTGACGATCGATAAATCAGCAGACAAAGCTTCAGACGCGAGAATATCCGATGGCCGCCATATCCTCCTCACAACTTCTGTTCGTACAATATATCATCGTAGAATTCAAAGAAGACTTTCAAAGCGTAGAGCCCCCTGCTAATTACATAATAGAGCACTGCGAATCAAGAGCAGCTTTGAGGCTTGCTGATAGTAGGTTGATGTGCTTTTGCAAATATTCCCATTGTCCGCTTCAGTAAACGCGGTTATCACCGATGCCCTGAAACGATCGTTTAATATTCACGTTTAGCTGAAAGGTAAGATATTGCCTCTCATATGCAATAAGCGTATCATTGAGTGGAACTTGACATGGAAATGCGAAATCGCCTGGTTTGAGAAACACTGGTGCAATGTCATGTTGGGCTAATTACCTGCTAAGCAAAACTGTCAATTGACTTCATGATCTATCCTGATCTATCTTTTGAAGGTTATGTGTTCATGGTATCATATGTATATGTAACTGAATGTAGTTGACTCTATACTGCATATTTTCCTCTCATTGTTTCCATAGTCGTTTGATTAATCGTCATTGACTAATGAACACAGTAATAAGAGTACCGCTCTTAATGGACGAAAACACCAATATCCAACTTGATAACAAAATCATAGGATCAATAATACATCATAAAGAGTGGAATACACTGTTCGCATATATCAGTGCTCGACTGGTTCATCGTTTCATATAAACTTGATGCTTATTAGTGTTCTATTTTTATTACTGGTATGTATTTTAAAGCAATTGATCGATGCAATGTTCAGCTTGTGCGGAGACGCTAACAGTGTTTAAGACTCACTGATTACTCATTGTGAGTTACCAACCGCCATACAAAACAATTCAGCTCGAACACACAGTATTGCTGACAGGTTTGTTACCGCAAATATCCATCCCGTATTCACTCAGAAGTAGTGCAAACATCCGCACTGGCCCAGTTAACCATACCTATCTCAGAAATGACTATTGAGCGATTAATTGGACAATTTATTAAATTTAGTGATTATAGAAGTGTTATAATTGGCATCTAGGCCTCGGTGACCTAGATGAAGAATGTCGTGGATGTGTAATGGGCAATTTCTTTTAATTGAGTCATAAATTTAATATATTTGTCATTTCATCTGGCACCACGGTCCATTCTGCATACATACTGTACATTTCAAATTGGGGGCTACTTAGCTAGAGGGGATGGTTTAGAAAGCATATACGGTGATTGTTACATCACACATCACGTGTCTTGTAAGTTGCCATGTGCACTTAATCGTAATTATATGAATACATATGGCATTCTGTGCGATACCCTGCCTCCGTCTGCACCCCTAAGATAATTCATTGTATCCAGCGATCCTGCGGACGGGATAATTGTTAATTTTGCTATGGGTACCCGCATTTAAAGTGTTGGCTAAAAAAAAACAAGAGCAATGCTTCGCATAGTCTTCATCTGAAGGCGCCTGCGTGTTGAATAATACACTGGTCCGCCGATCCTTAACAGCGCAATACAATAATGTATATATATATATATATATATATATATATATATATATATATATATATATATATATATATATATATATATATATATATATATATATATATATATATATATATATATATATATATATATATATATATATATATATATATATATATATATATATATATATAAAATATATATATGCATGCATATATATGTATATATATACATAAATATATATATATATATATAAAACATATCTATATAGTTAAATACATATATATATAACTACATATGTACATATGTATATAATATACATATGTATATATATAGATACATATATATATTTATGTATATAATATATATTTATTTATATATAAATATACACATATAAAGATATATATATATTATATATATATATATATATTTATATCAACGTATTTAGACAATATAAATGTCTTTTCAAAAATAAATATTCATTTATATAATTTAAATGCATATACAAATATATATATATATATATATATATTTATATACATATATATATATATATTTATATATATATATATATATATATATATATATATATATATATATATATATCTTATATATATATATATTATATATACGAACTGCATAACGTGAACTATTCCATGCTTTGAATCCATGTTCCTCCCATTCAATAAACCTCATCTTGAATTCAAAAAAACATTACGCGTCTCTTGTAAGCAGAGCTGATTGTTTGAAGACAAGGAAAGGTACGTCAGTTTGGATCATTTATATTGCGGTTAATGCCTAAATTTCTCATTTAAAAGGGGTCTTGGCGCATGCACAGACTTTCATTAGTAATCGAGAGGTACATATGCCGGCAGCAGATACCCATCCATGAAGCTTGTATTCGGTATTCCATCGAATCATTTATACTGCAATCGGCCGGGCTAGTCGAAGATAAAAGCTCATTTAAGGCAGAGATATACTGCAATCGGCCGGGCTAGTTGCGCTGTGGGCCAGACGCCATATATTTTAAAATATTCTACTATAGGGATAGACCTAGATAAGCTGACTGCAGACTGCTGGTAAATGATGATATATATAGCTATGAATATATATATATATGGTATATATATATATATATAGGATATTATATATATATATATATATATATAATCTATATATATATTATATCATCTCTCTCTCTCTCTCTATAACCGCTCGGAAATAAATAAGATGTTCGGCCATATATTTTAAATTCGAAATATATGGCCTACACTCGTTTTGGTGGTGTGATTTACCTCTTTCGGAGCCATAGTTAATTTCGTAAGATGTTAGATTCATGGGTGTCACCCATGCTTTCTAAAAGCTGTTTGTCATCAACACCAACTTTAAGGGCGGAACACCGTTCAAATGGAGTGATTTCAGCTGCGGCCTCGGTTTTTATTGCAGGCGGCGAGAGTATTGTTCAAGAATCACAGCTATTCCAACGCATATGTGAGTCCATTATATTCATGCACATTTTCGTCTCACTTGTAGGAGCAAATGCTAGTTTGGAACGACGGCACGAGGGCGATATGCATGACACAAGCCGTTATTGTTGCTGTAACAAACAACAACAACAACAACAAATACCGCGATATGCTTAATCATATATAAACACCGTAGTATTTACAGTACGAGGTACTTTTCCCAATATTTGCTGCTGACCTCAAGATTTTATGCATATTGTCTTGTGCATCATGTCGTGAAACTGCAATGACATGTCGTGGTGGATGGTGAATGAAGTTATTATGCACATTTTAGGTTCTTAATTGGAGCCATAAACTCTAGGAATAGATGTAAATAGCCGCCGGCATGCTCGGAACAGGTCCAGTTTAACTGGTAGAATATATGGTCGATGACGGTCTACCATTTAGAAGCTTATACAGTATTTATGGTGCATTAATTGGTTTGCGGAATAAAGGCTTGTAACATTGACGTCATTCGGCACTAAGTGATCGAGCGGATGATTATTGCCAATGGAAACCTAAAACTAAGGGTTATTAACCCATTTCTGAGCTCATAACCATAACACGTGGATATGTACAGGGATATATAATATATCAGTCATTGCTGCAATAAACGATAAATGTAAGTTGTAATCAAACATAATCAGTTTTGCCCGCCTCAGATGATGGACAAGCCGGGGGAAGCAGATATTTTTACGATAGGATTAATAAACCTGGCCTGCGATTGTCATAATAAAACATTGTACATAAAGCGCAAGCGGAATAATCAAATTACCATGTGAACCATGTTATACAATAATTGTATAACATATTATTACGGAATCTATTCTTAAAGTTATCATGTAAAATGTATGCGTATCATTACCTATGTAGCAAACTGAATTAACGTACGAACTCTGGATGGACTACATTGGGTGGTGTCAGAGATTATGAATAGTCTCAGAGCTGAAAGGTGCGCAAAATCACCATTTGCTTTTAGGTGTCAGTTAATAATATATTGTACAATGCGATGTCCAAAGTGCAGCCACAAATAATGACAGCAAATAGCTATAAGTCATACAGCTTCCATACGCGAGGTATAGGTCGCAGAAACTAGCAAAGGGCATGTTTCAGATCTCATCATAATCGACGGCTGCGCTCTGGTTTGCTGGTGATCAATGTATTTTTCGTCATCGGGGTCGTTATCTGGTTATTCTTGCTGATCATTGTTAAATTGAAGCAGCATGCAAAATGGCCATTACAAAGAATTGATGAGACCAAATACGTCGAATGAGGTTTTAATGATGCACCAGTATTGCAAGTAGTCATGTTCAAGTTGAACCATCAATCGTATCAAAAGTTTACAGTCATGAGCATACATTTCAATCACTGGACGGTAAAGCCGGAATTATTATTATGGTATTGTACGGAAGACTAGTACAAAGTCATTTGTTTTGATGTCGTGGATTAGCTGTTAATGAAATACATATATTGTTGACACGCGCGGTAAGTAAACAAAGGGGAGGTACATCATCTCGCTCGAAATAGGACTGTAATGGATACTCATCAATGTGTAGTCCTACACTGACATACTACCCTCCTCGACACAGTAGGTCATTTGTTCTCATAGGCAGACGACGCAAGATGAATGTTAGACAGAGGCGTCATTCAGCTAGTTGTTTTTCGTTGTTAATGTCAATGTCAATAGCGGCAGCGCAGATTGATAATCGAAGAGAAGCAATGTCCACCTCAACCTAATGAAAAAGCCTATAGCAAGCGAGGCGTTCTTTACCGTTTCCTGTAAATAACCAAAAACACAATTAAGGCCATCTCAGCATGGCCAGTGCATGTAATGAATATGTATGCAGCCTGTTGACAAAGCAATACTGAACATAAGGTGACAGATGCGTATAAACCCCAAAACCTCCATCACGCTGCTATCCTAATCTGTTTCAAATGAAACAAGTGCAAAAATAATGTTAGTATATGAATTATTTTCTTTGACTTAAAACAATCAAATTATGTCACACCAAACGATCTAAGGGGTCGATAATTCATTAAAGTATAACATTTGTTTGCCACAAGTTTCTGGGGAGAGGATTTAGGTCGACTGGCTGCGTGTTTAACGCTGCTGTATTGATGAAGTATGCTCACGAGTTATTGTTCTCACGATAATTCACCATGCAATAAAAGCCATAACAATCAGCTTATTCTTACATATTTGTTCAATGATATGCAGGCATTTTATCTCTGGCGGTTGGAGAGCTACCGAAGCTAGCACATGCGAATTTGATGGCGGTAAAATTTCCTCGGATGCTGACTTGCATTAGTCAAGTTTGCATGAGACATTGCTCATCGTCTGGTGAATGAAGACATTGTTAAGATCCTATCCTGTTGTGGACAGAGCAAAGTCCCCATCTTCAATCATAAAAGAGAATCATAACAAATGGGTGGTCAAACCTTGAAGATGGTCAGAAGAGCTCCGATGGCAATAGTCCCTGTTCCGATCCATTAGGCGTACTCAATGCCTATATTAATGCACTTCATCATTGCATAAACAAAGCCCCACCGGTTGTGGCGGTTAGACGGAATACAATCAATCTTCAACTGCTAATACCTAGCAATTGCCTTGTGCAATATAGAGCCTCAGATGCATAAAATGTCATTGGTGACACAACATCCTATTCCTCTCCGTACAGAGATGATACGGATGGTTTCAATGAAATCCTCCTCGTAGTAAATGCATTTCAATTGGTAAGGTACGATTATCACTTATTGGTAGCGTATATAGAGATATTGACACAAAATAAGGGTAATGTTGCTTTGGGTAATATTTGGGTTGGTGAATGCGAATGCACTTTCATATGATGCAATAACAAATCCGTCCAACAGACAGATAACACGTGTCGCAGACTTGAGTGGAATATAACGTGAACAGAATGCAATACACCAGCTACGTTACACTGATTCACCGATACATCACTCTATCAGTCAGACATCTATTACATCCAAAACATCCTTATTTTGTCCCGGGTATCACCTAACAAATGGTTCATCTCAACATTCATGCAAAGTGTAACCCGATTTACTTGTTACTGCCGTCGAAGGTGCGCTATCTAAGGCGAATAATGCGCATATTTATGCATTCATTTAAGCCATGAGTCACTTTTTCATATCTATCATCATCAACCTCCATGCATAGTGAAACCTGATTTACGTTAATACCAGCGAAAGTGAGCAGTCTTAGGCAACTAATGGGTATATCCATGCATATGTTAAGCCATGAGCCACTTTGTTTTACTTAAGATGTGTTCAGTATCCCATGAAATAACTCGGATCACAAGCCTTCAACTACAGTGAGATATACTGCGGTGTGTTCACCGAGTTATACGCTGTCATTTTTCACGTAAATGGAGCTTATAATGATGTGCTGTTCAGGATCAGGGCACACGTGTATTAGCAGGCAACATGCAAGAAGCCCAAGAATCACGGCGGTGGTCCTGATAGAGGCAACCGTAACATTATATATCCTCTGCATATATGTTGAGAGCTGAAAGGTATTATTATGATCCCTGACAAAGATGATTTCGGTACCATTGCTTGCGAAAATCAACTACGCAATACATTTAGTCAGTGGCGAGGAAATATACAGAAATGTATCCCCCTGTGGAATGTAAATATATGAAGATAAATGCTTTGAGTACCTACGTAACAAATTTATTTCTTTAAAAAAGTAAACTGTCCATTATCGCTTTAAATGCATGGAGCATACGCAAAAATATTGAAGGCATTATTGGAACCTTGTTTAGACTTGTTTTATCACCATTTTTACATTGTAACTGCAAGATGGTTAAATAATGATTATATAAACGATTGCAATATCGACGGCTACACTTTAATGATAATAGCAGGCAAAAACGGATGCTATAAACGGTATATATTTAGACGTACACATCCAGCAGAACATGCACAAACCTACGGACGGATGAATATGTGATAAATCTTCGTATTGATCTGAACAATTGCACATCGCAATATTAACTTCAATATTCTACGCAGTTAGTTATATCCATATCAAGTTCAGTGATTGTCGGAGTGTCTTAGGACTCTGTGCTAGTTCCTATACAGCTTTTAGTATAAAAAAGCTATAAATTACATCATTTATACTACCGTATATCACATTAATTGTAACGAAGCTATATATATATTGTTATCCAAGAGCCTACTTAATTTACTACTCTGTTGAAACTCAATAAAATATCGCTCAATGGTAAATGAATCAAAATGTATGATAATCAACAAACAGAAATCGCTGTTCCATATTAAAATAAATATTGGCAAATGTATCCTTGAAAGGGTTGAACAAATTAAATTCGTTGGTACATTGATTGATGATAGTAAAATAGGCTGAAACGCACATATTAATCAATTAAAAGTAAACATAGCCCCAAACATGCTTGTTTTATATCGAACAGAACGTATACTAGACACACTTGCTACAACTCTAATCGGCCTACATTTATTTTATTGTTGCAAAATATTGAGGAATTAGTATCTACTTGGAATGAACAAAACCGCCTGATAACTTTGGAATTAATCAATTGCTCTACCAGTAAATCGTGTTTGTCATTGATCGGTTAGTCATCAATTTGCAGGCTTGGATTTTGAGTGATACCAAGATTAAATTCGTGACATCAATGTGTATCGTGAACAATTTAAAACCTTATCCACTATCCAATCTCCATCATACAATGTGTCTGCATAATTACTTATGAAAGCACCATTTTGATAAATCTTTAGTCGCAGTTTAACTTAGAAAGCCTTATGATTGTGAAAATGAATGAATAGCTATTCTGCATAGAGCGAAGCTAATGCAGTGGCTGGTTAAGCACACCTTGAATGCTATTTGTTGGTCAGTTGTACCATTCCACGAAAACGGAAAAATCCGCATTAACAACCACAACAACATTATTTTAGCGGAGATATTGCGTTCTTTGGCGAGTAGTAAACATAAGCTATCAAGTCGCACACTGTAACTACCTGGTCTTTACTACTCCCGGTCTAGTCGAATGGCTACAGATATCACTCTTTCAAGACGTCGCGAATTGGACATGCATACTCGATGACCGCTTTGCTCTCACCATATGAGACACTGCTTGAATTCTTACCCTGCAGAGTAATTAACTTCACATTTCACTTCCCTAAACATTTCTCACCTACAGAAAGCTTGAAGTTGTGCTTAAAAGAGAGGGTAGACACAGTGTTATATTAACACAGACGGGTATGTATAGCAAGCTGCAGGCAACTAATGACTTCTTAAGCATTTTCACTCTATTCTTCCATTTATTATAATATATATATATATATATATATATATATATATATATATATATATATATATATATATATATATATATATATATATATATATATTATATATATATATATATATATATATATATATATATATATATATATATATATATATATATATATATATATATATATATTTATATATATACACGTTACAAATGAGATTTTTGGTAGCTCAACATGAAGGTTCGCTCAGTTCACGCAATGAGCATCTGCATGAAATATTATCTATACTGTTATGCCCTATTTTCCTCTTTTTATCCAACATGGCTCGAATTCGAAACAAATTGTCAAACCTTGTGGCGCCATGTCTGTGGCAGTGTTTTTATGGGGCCCCGTCGGCAGCAGAACATTTCACCAGGAATAATACAAGCAGTGGCACTCTCTTTTATAGTGGCCATATATGTAAGCTTAGGCATAAGTCACATAGAAAATATTTACGATTAATATTCCATTTATATATGCATTGCCATTTCTCGCAATTTTGTACCCACTGCAGAATGTGCGACGTTGACTGGGGTGCGTGATATTTTAAAAGTCGGGGCTCAGTAGAGACATATGACTGATTATGAAGCCGCCATTTAAGAATGCCCGTACTATATGAAGTTGTTACCAAACGATCAGGACAACTTTTGCAGTGTTAATTACTTTCGAACATGAAATGCTTTATCGCTTCGCCGTACAATTCTTCTTTGTGAATGTCGTTAGCGTACTGAGAAGTATTGCCTTTTCGCTTTCGTGTACTCGATGCTGTGAGTTACGTAGCTTACGCCACGCCACGTCACTTAACAGTAACGAGTGAGCTGTAGATATTCTAAAATGGAAATGCACTTGCCAAATATATCGGCGTCATTTTAAGGCCCTACTTCACGAGGAAGTGTCATTGCTTGGGATATACCGGCAAATGCTTTTGTGTGACATGCATGGCGGTATACAGGTCAGACAATACGATACTGACAATGCCAAATAAGCGGTTTAATCCTTAGAGACCTGTCGGTAGAAACGGATCTTGGCCCCTCTCAATCAAATTATGTTAAAGGCTTATTTGATCTAATGCAAAAATAGGCCATTAGTGGAACCATTACAATTTCTAGGTTATTTACACACGTCCGAAAAGGTAAACGTCCCATCTACAATGCTCATAAGCAGTATGGATGACATATATACAGAGAGCGAGTAGATAGTGATTAAGGTCTGCCAACACATGAGTTCGCCATAATGATTTCCACAGGAATATATAATGGTCATTGCATGAGATGATATTAGTAATGCTCCAATTTTGCAGTCTTGCAATCCTTATTACTCGTGTCTTCAGGGCTATCCAGTTAACTTGCAACAAGCAAAGGCTAGGGCAGAATTAGAAAAGGAACAATTTTACGGCACCCAGTTGCCACCCCTGAGAGCAGTTAACCAGTAATGAACGTTATAGATAGCTGCACGACTCAATAAGTTTTTGAGGGACAGTATCTGTACCTCATATGTTTACTGAAATATATATATATATATATATATATATATATATATATATATATATATATATATATATATATATATATAACTATATATATATATATATATATTACATAGCTCATACTATATATCAAGATATATATATTGATATATACAGCATATATATACAAATATATATATATATGCAGATATATATATATACACTATATATATATGTTTTTTTATATATACATATACAGATATATACAGATATATATAATATATATATGAATATATGTATATATATGTGTATGTCGACAAAATTACACTGTATGCTGGTAGGCAAGATGTTTTAATGAACTCATAATGGTCATACACATATTATTGAAAGCCTTGTATGTCTCCCTGAGATTTACCTTCGGCAATGTCTACTCAAGCATGTCCAATCAAGTGCCTTTGACATCCACCAGAGTGAGCAGTGCCGTCTGCTAATTCATACGTTGGTACGCGTGTGTGTGCGTGTATGGGGGCGGGCAGTACGAGTCAAACATTGTACTCTACTTTGGAATGTAATGATAAACCCCACCATATTGCAAAATGAATGAAATTTGGCGTTTTGTACAGTGAAGTACATAATTATCTTACCGTTCACACGATCATAAAATTTGTTCCAATCTGCATGATCTATGTCTGATCTTGAAGAACAAGAAACACATGCGCGTGCCAATTGTGAAGATAACGGAGCCAATGGAAATGCGAGAAACATGTTCGAGTGTGTATCATGTAATTTGGTTTAATATCCATATTTTCTAACCTGGCTTCTATTTATTAGCTGCTCACCGTTTTGTATTGCGATCTTGAAATGACAAGCGTAGGGAGCGACATCAAAGTAATGCTATTCAATGAACCAATCTAGAACGAATACATGTATGTGTCATTCTTAATCAATTCCTAAAAACAACTGACACCAATTACAGCTTGAACGAGAACAGCAAAGTTTATATATTATATCATTATTGATAAAATGAGACCATGCAGCTATCTTACTCGTCATGGCTTACACTGACGCATATCCGAGCATACAATGTACATCAATCACATGAGCTTGTGCTATACAAGGACAGCCGTACAAACGTAATAATTCAATGAGTTATTCAATGGCTTAATATTTATGCGTTTATGAAGACTTAAAAGAACAAAACGCTATATTTGTAAGTGGGTGCCATTAAGACTCTTGATCATGTTACTTAAATTTACTGTTTCCTGCACTGTGTATGACCCTCGAGACGATAATGCCACAGCATTAATTGGGGGGTTGTGTCACCAGTCAAATCGCAGACACAAATAAGAGCCAGTTGCTTTTGCTTTGTGTTAATGTGATATTACGTTTCGCATGCATGTGAATAATGCCAAGGGATTTGGCCATTGACAACTCACATTAATGTGATCATAATAAAGCTCCATATGATGGCGCATTTTGGCAATCTCTTCAGTGTTAGGACCGATGATAACATCTATTAAGTCAAGCTAGTCGTAATATGTAGCTTCTGACAGCACACGCAATTGACAATCAATAGCGGCTTGTTCATTGATAGAATTCACCAAAACCCTTTGATAAGATTTCCATCGCTGGTCCCATTTATCTGTGAGACTGTGGGATTGTGGAATTTGGGTGCGGCTACTTTTAGGTTTGGTTAATCTAACATCTTACAGCAGCAATTGTAACCAGTCGTAAACACTGTGACAGATCCCCATCGCGTGGTACACTTTCAGCCTCTTTTTCCTGCTCCTGTTCACTGTAACCTATTGCACCAGCAATCTATATAATTTTAAGTACTAGCAGCGCACGTTCAATATCTGACTGCTGTCAGTCTATAGGAGGCGTACAACCACTATCACACCGAGCAAAGGCGAGGTTTCATGTTTCATTCTAACGAATCCTTCGGGATAGGTTCTTCTAAATTGTATGCATGGTTTTCCTTAGGGACTGCGTGTTTTGTGGGGCAACACCTTTCTGGTGTCAAAATCAGCAAACGCATTTGTGCCTCCACGCGATTAGTCATGTTGACTTGCGATTGAAAAATGACCAATCACGTTTTTTAACCATAGATGTTGACTCGATCTAGCTTAATCGAGTGAGCACTAAAAAGTGCAACATACGCAATCATATATAATTTGACCTACACAACTGTATATATATATATATATATATATATATATATATATATATATATATATATATATATATATATATATATATATATATATATATATATATATATATATATATATATATATATATATATATATGTATACATATATATGTATATATATAATGTGATGCTTAGCCATGTATTTAGTCATAGCAGAAATATCAAGTCTGTAAAATGTTTGATAAATTATTCGCACAGAAAAATCTGTGCTGCCTTTATTTATTGTTTACACCTTATTCAGAGAGGCTGTTCTCTGTACGTCAACTTTGTCGGTGTGATTAATATTTGACGGCGTTGTTTTGTGTAATGAAAGCTTTATGTTTCCTTGGAAATACAATTATTGCTCATTTGACTTTGTATGACAATGTACAGTTAAGGTCAACCATAAAGATGCCGCTCCACTGTTCCCTTTGGAAGTGAATTTAACAAATTTGCCGACAAGAATACAAAGAAGCAATAGACGAACAAAGTGCAAATTACTGAAAGTCAATATAGGGTTATGCCTACACATCTGTACAATAATTTTAATGCCAGAAGTCCATTTGTTTAAACCTATTCACAAATGTGGTCACTAGGCGCTTGTACAGAACAGTCAAATTCAAAATATCTCCTTGCAGATAATCTACACGACTGAAATAAAATAATGTTTACGCATGGAATAAATACTAAATTTTGTTTCCACATGCGCAAAAGCAATGGTTTATGACTCAAAGAGTCTACGTTGACCAATCACACACAACTCAATGTACGCGTTGCGTTTTGATAAATTACACCGCATCATCAGTGAGGCAATTATTCTTAATACCATAGATGCTCAAGTGTCATTCTAGACAAGAGTCACAAAGCATCTCTTAAACCAAATCACCTTATATACAAGGAGTTACGTGCAAAAAGAAGATTTGTCATATTATATGACCGTGTATTTATGCCTCAATTCTCCCGGTTGCATGGAATTCAGTAATGACTTGTCACATCACATAATTCAAACTTAAAAGGGAAGATAGAGATCAATCAATCACTATCAAGGTACTATATGCTTGCTGTCATCGCTCCAATTAACGTCAGGTGATAAGAGAATTACACTCATAATGTGCCATCTACGATTGAAAACGTATGAGCCAAGTAGTTTACCAACCGTATTAAATAATATTGGTAGCGTCTGTAACTTGCTGAAGTACAAACTATTACCTCATGTAAGAAGTTCAATTATATTATACTCATTTGATAAACATCGATTATTTTATGCACGCTCACGTCACGCTGCAATCGCTATGTCGTTGGATCAGACAGGTGGCTTAATTACACAGCTCACAATACTGCAGATGATCGTTATTGTTAAATCAAATGTACGCGACTCCAAAGCACCGTTGATGCTGTTGGTGCGTTTGGGAAAGGGTCACACCTCCTTCTAAGAACCCTGTACTTTCCTATATGTTGCTACCACCTTTAATACTGCCGTGCACAGGACCTTATCACCTATGCATTGTACATCTGCCTGTCATGCTCCCCCATCCGCCTTACTGGCCTCATTCTAGACAGACTACATGGCAAATATATAATGATTTTGTTGTTATGAACGAAGCTGAAAGCTTACAAAATCAAATATCACTACATCGCATAAGAAGGTATGTGCAAAGAGATTACCGCCAACATTCTGAACGTAACGCCTATGTGTTGTATACTCAGTCGCGCGTTTTATAAGGGCGCATAAATAGTGGCAGTTATAGCAGACTTGACAAAATGTAGTCTTATGACAAATTGCGAATTAATGCTTTTATTTCAATATAGTCTGCATATATTGATTAATCCTTAACGTTCCTCGGTTGCTTCCTCACCTCATATATTACCTTTTCGCTGGGGGGCACAATCGACCAACAAATAGCGTGTAAGGGCTCCAAACGTTCGTTATTGATGTCCGTCAGTAGAAACACCTACCATTATACTGCATGGATGACTCGATGTCTCGCTGATGTCATCATTAAATCTACTGCTTGTTTTGGTATTTCTTCATCACTGTCGGCCTTGTGCGTCCACAAGAGACTGTTCGATTTAGCGGTAACGTGCTGTGAAGCGCTTGCTCACTGTCGTTATAGCACATGCGACAGACACAATAATCTACGTTACTTGGACTACTTGCATCGTGCCATTTGTGTGGGAAGTTAGAAGTGAATTCTAAGGCACAATTAAATTCAGTCACCGATCATAGTGAAGGCAGGGAGCATCATCATCATCATCATCATCATCATCATCATCATCATCATCATCATCATCATCATCATAATCATCATAATCATCAACATCATGACCAGCATACTTGGCTTTCTCAGGAATCAACCTCACCCAGCGTTCCTCCTATGCAACTCATTCGGGCCATTAAACTGGTTAGCTCGTCACGTAACCGAAGTCACTGCCATAAACCTAAACCAACAATGTCCAAGGATTTGATAGTGCAAACTATATGTTGGCCAATATAACGAAGAGTAGCAATTTGGCTGACAATGTTGTTAAGCAAGTTCATTGGTAAAATGGCTTTAGTTACATGCCATGATATTGATATCTATTCCACAAGCAATGCTAGTTTGTACTGCGCCGTGGCATTTGCCCATATGGACATGAATATATAAGTGTGGATCATCACCGGATATTTTCTTAAATAACTCTTTCACATGAACTATATTGAGCATAAAGTTATGAGGTCAATCTAAGTCACAGATTTGGGCCAAAAAAAGTTGGGTGTAGGAATCTTCTAATGATCCCAGGTTCATGCCCCTTGGAGGGCTAAGTGTATTAATCAATTCAAACCCCCCATATAGCTACCCGTTTGACACGCGTGCCATTGTTCATTCCTAAAAGAACTTAGGATGTAATAGTATTATTCAACAACATTCCCAATCCTTGTCAATAAAATATTTCAGTTACCATGATGGTGCCAATTGAACAACAAGACTCAATGCCGACCGAAAACAAAGACATGACCTGGCATTAGGTCATCATCATCTACTGTAACCACCAACTGCTAGTGTATTCGCTTCCATTAAAGGGCTTAGAGTGATAATGAAACTATAGCGTGCGAGAACGCATACCTCATTAGCTCACAGTCCTTTCTTATAAGCTCGTGTGTCAACATGTCTTACAATGTGCATGTTTATAGTTCTCAAACATTGATGAGAGTTCAAAATGATAATCACAAGGAACAGTGGTAGTGACGCCTTACACAGTCGATATCTGGAGGATGCCATTTTATCACCCCTGTTTGCAAATCTGGCCGATGATGGGCTTAATATATTCACAAGCACATTTTTCTTCCACACGACACCAGTTCATATTGATCGAGACGTACAATGAAGAGAATTTGACAAACTACCATAAACCCAAAACCACGCGCCTTAAAAAAAATCTGTTCTGCGTAAATCGCTCGCTGCCATATGGAAGGCAATTAATCTTCGGCTACCCATAATGACCCCGTCACATCTTGGGAAAAAGAGAGCTTTTAATGTTGATTTGTATCAGCACGCCAACACGTCAAACCGCTGCAGCGTTCGCAGGGACGAAAACGTAGGGTAAAGATGATAAATGAAATTCGGTTCAATCTAATGGCCTCCATGTGGCACATTGTAAAATAACACTTGACATAGACGAACAACATAGGGATAAAATGATTAATGAAATGTAGTTCAGAATAATGGCCTGCTCATTGTAAAATAAAACTTGAGAGTAAAATAGACATTCCAAGCGCCCACAACATTTGTCTGTCGCACACTGAATCCCACCGCGCGACGCATGAGCTGCTCCGTAATTTGGCAATAAAGCAAATGGTTCATTTACTCTCCCCGGCTGGATGTTGACTGGTTGACTATTACATCCTTGTATGTAGATTTCCGCTCAAATACTAGCTGTTCTAATGATGTCAGACAATGCAATGATAGATGATATATCGCATCGGTGCCAGTTTGTCTCAATATCCTTAACAAATGATATCTTAACGATGCAGCCATGAAAGGTGGTCGTTCCTCAGATGTTTTTCAACGCGCGCACGAAAAAAAGCCTTCTGTAAAGTATACTTCATGTGAAGTGAAGAACGTGCATGGCTATCGGTGTTTTATTTGCCATTTTTATCTCTCAATAATTTTGTAGATGCGAGAAGATTCATTCCGGTGTTTTATGAGCATTAGTCGGCTTGTTAACTTTTAACGGTGCAACATATCAATGAATATAAACAGTAAACACGTGACGGGGTAGAGTGCATCTCACGTCCTCCCAGTATATTGGTAGTTTGTTTCATGTAAAAGCAATGCCTAACGTTTTACCTATGGTTAAGTCTGATTTACCAACGTATATTTCATCCATCATAGTATTTTAGAAGGCAACCTCATTTGCAGATCGAAGCCAGAATCTAATGCCCAACTCGTAAAAAAATAATGGAGAATAACCAGCTGTTCTTTGATTACAAAATGCAACAAGCTGTACCATTAAGGTTTGACATTGTTCTTTTAATTGATAGCCTCCAGAGGCTGGAGGTACTTTGGGCAGCATAATATGAAGTTTTGTAGCCTTGATATACTTTCTGACACAATGAAGATTCCCTTACAGATAATGACGTTGAGTGCTAATTAGACAATTGATTGCTTGGGCACAGAAACTCCCTTTATAGTGTGAAGCGAGAGACCTAAGCTGTCCATGAGAGCCACAGTTTCTCTCACGGTGTCTGAGTGTACTTGCATTGTGTAAAGTTGTGTCGCCATATTGTTCTATCCAGAAATAATCCCTGCTACACCTATATACCTCAATAATAATAAAATTGGTTGTGGTCAAATTCACCGGGGCTACTTGTGACACTTGACCTCTTTGGAATCAATAAAATAGCATTTTCATATTGAAATAAAATCCTTCTTATCAGTCAAAAATCATAACTAAAGATGTATTCGACATTTTGGAATTTTATGCGACTTATGTACCATTTGATTGAAAAACAACTTTTTAAAACTACTGAACTCGAGGCAGCATCACATGAGAAATACACAATGCAGATTTGTTGTTATCATTAGCATCAGCAACATATAGGGAGCATTATTCGAACAGCCTTGATTTAGTTTTTGCGCAATAAAATTTCATTGAATAACCATGCATTGAATAATGCCAAGCTTATCCACACAATAAGCATTACATAACCTTTGTTATCGGCCAATCAGCTAGAATAATGCTATAGTTTTAGTAATATTTTGTATGGTCATCTGTTTGTTACTCAAGCATTTAGTATGAACTAATACAGCATACATGTTTTTTCTAGTTTTACACCAGGAAGCTCTAAAGTATGTACGTTACAATAGAGCAATAATAGAGCAATATTAGCTCGCTGAATGTGGTTAACTGCCATTACCCCGATGTAAAGTGTCTATCTTGAGCTGTACATAATAAATTCGCGTAGATTATGCTAGAGATATAACGAATCCGAAAAGCGTGAATTCACCGTAATCACATGATACAATATAAATTTGTATGAATATTTGTAGTATCTAAATCTCGCAAAAATGAGCTGACTTATGTTTTCTGCCTCAAGTGAATGCCTCAGTGCTACCGCTAAATAATGTGCATCATTGTACGCCGCCATTATCCTCTAGTCAATCACGAAATGAGATGGGCTGATCAGACGCAAAGCAGTGTGCATCAGCAAATATTCATTCAATACGAATGACGCAAAACATTAAAACAGTGTAATAGAATAACCCAATGATTTTCACTATTTAATACAACTTGAAGGGCAAGATGGAGTTCGTTTTCAAGCAAACGATAGCTACATCAAAATGAATCCCATATTGTACAGTGTGAGCAACATGATCATCATTGTATCAGCACGAGGGTAAAGCGGTGAAGTAAAAATAGTATCCCAGGTATGAGGTGTATTTGATATACTGTTATTATCCCGCAACAAAGCATCAAGCAAACAAGGAGACATGTATAGCTCTATATGATAAGCCGTAGAATTTGGTTTCAATAGTTTCATAATTAATGCACAAATGCAGAGCCGCCATTGTGAACACAATGACATGAAAACCAAGGACATACGAGCATTGATGACTACTTCTGTTCCTGTTTGTACAGGCAACTGCTTGGTCATTATCATTATTAAAATATGACAAAATTGGACATAGGAATTATGCTAATTACCTCATTATGTGGTACGGTGCATTGTTGAGCTTCAATTGCAACGAGTCAGTGGGTTCAATGGCAACGTGTATAGTGGTCCGGCAGTAATGGCCGGACTTATGCACTAGTATACCCAGCAGTTTATGTTTATTTCCCATGTAAGTCAAATATTCTGTGAAAAAAACAAGCGTTTGAGTTTGGAATCTGCAAAAGTGCCGACATTTGTCGTGAATGAGATCTAAAGTGTTGTGGCTGTCACTTTTAAATTCAAGCTAATATCAGTTTTATAAGAAAGTCTTACAAAGCTTTTCGGTGCAAACTTAAAACAATTTAGCCTTAAAACGATTCGCGAATTCGGGCCCTGTGTGTTTTTAACTGCTTGGTTACGGGATTATGATGCTTCAAAATACAGTCAATTTACCTTACATCACCTTGCATCTCTATTCGATGTATATAATGGAATGGAAAAATACTTTTGAGTAAGTAATCATTTGAGTAATGTCTCCTGCTTACAATCAATAATTGTTGACGTCATGGACGGTTAGATCATGGTTCATAGTTCTCTGCAATTACTTATTAGCCGATCAAGGTATAGCTGCAGCCTCGTCTGACAATCATTTGAACAGAAAAGATAATACTAGCTAATTAATTCTTTGCAAAGCGTGGACAATTGGCTGATTATTAACGCATGGGTATTGTGCAATATATGGAAATTGAGCTAGCTGATTAGTTGCCATAAGCATGCACATGGGTAGATGTCGATTGTCCAGTCAATGATATCGGACCTAGTGAGCGCACCGTTTTCAAAAGAATTGTGTAGCTGACCTACTCTAATATATAATATTGGAAGTTCTTTTAAACCACAACGACAGCACAGCATGTAGCACACCAAATACACCCATTTACGTAGTTCTGTCTCAGGAAGACACAAGTCACTACATGAACTGTTAAGATAAACGATTCACAATCGTCGAAAATTATATGATTGTTCATTAGCGAACTGTGTTTGGCTATTTACTCTTGCAATGGTAATAATGCTATCGCCGCTTTATTCAGGCTTCAGCCTTCATATGCGTTCTTCCCTCTACCAATGGAACTCGTTGGCTCTGTCAAAGGCTGAGTGGTGATTAATGAATAGCGTGTGTAATGCGCAACCGCGGGCATGCTACCTTTTCAACGTGCAGATGAACAGATATTCTGTAAAGTCTCGTTAAGACCCCTCATATTAAATAGGTTTTAAACATTAAGAATCATTGGGGATTAAGGCACAACACCGCCCTGCGTATTATGCAGGTTTCGGATCTCATCTCGCCATTATTTGCTTATTAAATGGTGAACTCTTAAACACATTGTTACTGCATACACACACCCCCATTACGCCTAATATCAGCAGTATACAAAACCATCTGCGATGTCATTATGCTAGGTTATTCATCTAGAATGAATATAATCTTATTCAGGTTTATATATCTCCTACATTTAATTAACTTCGTTAACCACTATAAGCCTATTTATTAGAAAATGCTTCTCAATGAGGTCAGACAGAGAAAGGTGTTAAGAAACTTTGATGACGGGTAGTATTAAAACTGTAACGTGATGCAGTATTGCACCAAATATGATGTCGAATTAGTAACTTATGTCTGAAATGTTGTCATGCAACTTGAAAATGAATGCTAACACCTGAGTTTGCAAGAACATATGCACATCGAGCGATTGCATGCGTATCAATTGATCGGTTAAAAGTGCAAAAAAGCAGAGGTACATAATTCGATAACATAGATTAATGCAATTAAGCAAAACACGATTGCCCAACAGCAGTCAACGTTTGTCTCGCATTTAATCTTGCATTTTATCGTGGACGGCTTGCTTATCAACGGTTGCGACAAGCATATGGCCTTAATGCATCAACTCGCACGCTTTACACATCGTCTATGTATCTAACAGGGAGCGGGACGGCATTTGCAATCGTTATTTTATGATTGCTTCGGGGCATCCCTTGACGATTGGTTAAATGAATGCTAGAGTTTTTGCAAGCCATTATTACTCATTAAGCACTGAAAAAATTCCTGCTCATGCGATGTGACAAAGCCGTAAGCATAGAAAATGTGACCTACAATTACAGATTAATTACAGCTGAATGCGAATGAACATTTGCCTAATTGAGACCGCAAACGTAATTTACAGGATAAAGTATCCACGCGACACGTGCGCTCGCTGACTACTTAGCAGGGACTGCACTGCCATAAGCATGCACAATTTCCTCAGTGACAATACCATCAACCCCGCATAGTTTCATCCATTTATTCGCGTATGCACCGCTACAGATAATTACGTCTGGTGGCATTGTTTTGATAAGCTACAATATTTCCCGATTCGGAGTCTACCAATCTCACAAGAAGCTGTCATTTAATGGCAGCATTTACACAATTGGCAGATCATTTGACCTGAATTGTTTTCAATCGAAGGGAATGTCATTTGCGTCATGACTACAGTGAAAGTTGTATGCGTATCTGACATAGGTGAATATATCAGACGATTTAACATATGATTCGAGACAGATAGGGTACAAATTCTACTATGCACATAATTTTACAGTAACGACGCATTTAAATGCTCAAAAAGAGCTTATTTCGTACCACACTGGCCCCTTTCATCCTGACAACGGCTTTACCAATATGAGAGCCGGATAGCCGGAAGGAATGTTTCGACATTTGCGTCAGAATTATCCAAAGCCATCTTCCTTACCCACACAGAATTAACAATATTCCGGTCCTCCACACAACGAATGAGTTACGCTTTATAACCCACAGTTGCCTTAACTGGTATTCACTCCATTACCTTTTTCATGATAAACCTCTATTCGAACATCAATTTTCATCCTTGGCTCGATTTTAAAGCTCGCTGAAGGTACAGATCACCGTCGAAGTTTAAGTGACCATACAGTTGTCTCTATTCATTTGCGTCAGAATTATCCAAAGACATCTTCCTTGTCCACACAGCAGTAACAATATTTTGGTCCTCCACACATCGAACAGGTTACGCTTTATAACGTACACTTCAATTACACTTCATTACTGGGAATCACTCCATTCCCTTTCTCATGATAAACCTCTCTTCGAACATCGATTCGTTATTACGATTCATCCTTGGCACAATTATAACGCTTACTGAAGGTACAGATCACCGTCGAAGTTTAAGTAAGCATAAGTTATTCTCTTTTAAGGCTTACAAGAAACTGTCATTTAATGGCAGCATTTAAATAATTGGCAGATCATTTCATCCTGAATTGTTCTCAATCGAAGGGAATGTCATCTGCGTCATGACTACAGTAAAAGTTTGGCGTATCTGACATGGGTGAGTAAATTAGGCTTTGACATGGGAACCGAGCCAGATGGGTACAACTGTACTGCGCGCATATTTTTAAGTAACGTCGCATTTAAATCTACAAAAGTTTACCACACTGGCCCCTTTCATCATTACAAAGGTTTTCAATAGGACAGCTGAATAGCGGGTAGGAATGTTTCGACATTTGCGTCAGAACTTTACAGAGACATCTTCCTTACCAAACAACATTAAAACTTATCGATCCCCCATGCAAGGTAAGTGAGGCTTTTTACTACATCAATTACACTTCGTTACTGGGAATCACTCCATTCCCTTTCTCATGATGAACATCTTTTCGAAATTTAATCGTTATTACGATTCATCCTTCGCTCTATCATGCTTACTGAAAGTACAGATCTTATCGATTTAAGTTAGCAAAAAGTTGTCTCCTTTACGACTTTGTATTATAAAAACTACATGTATGGCGGTACGTGACTTCAAGGCATAACATGGGCTGTTGCATTAATCTTTTCATAAAGCGACCATTACTTTGTTTACACCTTCGCTTTGCTAATTGACCCAGTCAGAATAAATCACTTTGCTCAGCACTTCGCCGCTCATATTGCTAGGTGTGAGGCATTCTAATGAATTACCAAAAGCTTCCATGCGTCATTACCATCTTTCGCAATGCATCGTTTCTGAAGTTGTGTGCATATTAAGAGACTTATCATGTTAATATGCGCCGAAACATACAATATACTCAACTAGACAAGGGCGACAGTACGTTTTATATTATCAGAAAAGAATGCAACTTAGTGATTATCACTTCTTTTGACGCACAGTACGATGTGTTTGTATCAGCATTATCTATGTACTATAGTGTACAAAACGTAATGGACGACGTTCCTGCACAGCACTTGTTCAATAGTAAATAGATCTCAATCAACAAGTCACTCTTGCGTGGTTATAATTGTTAACTGAAAGCTTGTAACAATTGTGCCTCCTTGTTTGACTCGTATAGTTATGACGGGTTTAGAGGACACTGACGTGTGGAAGACTTGCAAGATGAAGACTACACTATAGAAGATATTGCTTACTGATTGCTTAATCAATGAGAGAACGTCAAGTTGATAACAATAGTCAAACCTCAATTCCTGGCTCCTAAGCAGAAGACAAAGTTTTGTGAAAGATATGTGACAAAATAGCTACACAATTCCGAGAGCGATCGTCTAAAACAATGATAATGTAGTTTAAATGGCCCAGTTACCAGCGTCATTTACGTGATTGGTGCCCGTGTCTCATGCAGCTAGCGAGTCGTTATATTTCCCTACCTGACTGTTTATTGACCAGCTATAAGGATAGATAAATCTATGGAGAGCATTAACATATAAAGCACTGAGCAAATCATGTTATTCTGGCTGGAGTCGGAACGACCAGGACGATCATACCACATTAGGATTGTAAGACTTGCTTATGTTCTAAGATTCAAATTTAAAGGTTTCATGAAATCTCTGTATGTTATAATACATCATTATTGACGGCTGTGCTAAATATATCAAATAAGCATCCCCGAGATGATAATATAAATTACAAGTATGAATGTCCCGAAAATAACTACTTACGTAGAATAACTTCATTGACCCTTAAAATGATTGCAGCATTATGCATTATTGTGTCTGCAATTAGCTGTAGCACCAACGATTTACCATTGCAATATGTGAGCGTTCATGTCAGTGTGGTAATTTATTTTACTTTAATTTAATAGGCTTTGGAAGGATATTGTTTTGTGAATGAATTTTTATGTGCAGACTCATTTTATAAGTATCACATTTTAAATATCTTCCGTTGTTGAAACAAAATAACGAGCACATTTACACTCACACGCATAAATGCAAATAATTGGACAATTTTTCGGCGGTAAAACCATACACACTCCTTACATCAACATACATGCACAGTGGAGTCAGCGTCAACGCCTTGGAAGAAAACGATACGGTTAGGTTAGGTTCATGGAAGAAAACACTATTCTGATGATATTTATGCGCTGTTCGATCTTTGAAAGTAAATGAGCTGCTCTTAAATAATTAAGCTATACGAGAACTCTGTCATGCCAAAGCAGCATGTTGTATAAACTAAGTACATACTTCGTTTCCGCAACATTGTGCTATAGTGCACCACATAAATGTTCTGTCAAAACAATCTGCACAGACGAGAGTTATATATCAAGGCACAATGGATACGCATGTTACTTTGTTTGCTCCGTCGATATTGTTCATCATTACACGTGTATATTTACGTCCGATTACATAGATGTAATGAATCTAAACTTTGCCCCATTTGGGTTGCAAATCAAATACAAAATGGTCACCAAAATTTATAACTCAATGTAAAGACGCTGAATAGCGAAGGATATATTATAATGCCTTTTTGCCTCTTTGTGGTAGATTGTACTCAAGCTTGTGGTCATAGCGCACCAGCTTGAGCCTGACAAAAGACTGATTGGTTTTAAAAATTATTCAATCACACTCATGGACTAAATCCAACTACCACAAAAAAATTCCATACTCGCTGAGGTTTTATCTCGACACCTAGCCTTAACGGCAAACCTCTTTGAATATCATAGATATACTAACCTGCCATTCAAGTGTCGCACAAAGCACAGGAGCGTCTGTACAAAACTAGCTGTTGTGGTGGTGAAAAAAGTTCGAAATTTCGCTAGAATACAAAAGAATGGTACACATATGAATCAAACAACATCCGTATGCTACTTGACGTGAACAAAATGGACCGTCTCGAGGAGCACTTCTACGTTGTCAAACACCAAAACATCACAGCACAGCAGTAAACCCTACCTAAAGAAGATAGTACCATGTGCATTTATATCTGCTTATAGCAGTGTGCTTAATAAGGTATTCGTTTTTTTTGGTTATTTTTGCATTCTTCAAACTGTCTTATGTGCCTACGTGACTTCAAATCTCCGTTTCCATTTACTGATTTGTAGTTGCCAACCAGAGCACTTCATAAACAATTATCATTCATATTTAATATCAATGAATGAATGAATACCAACGCATTGCCTCCCCAGAGATTGAGATAATACAGTCATGTAAAAGGGAAAAAGGCTGACTACAACACTGTATTCAGTACACATCCTGGTGTTAGAATAATGCTAATTTAAGCAATCAGCATATTTGTCTTTCACTGCAGGCAAACCACATCGTGGGACAGGCCAGGGAGTGCACAATGGCACGAAAGGTTTGTTTTCCCTTAAGACTATATGCACCATCATAAATCACTTTTGGGACGAATCCTACGATAGTAGTTAAAGCATTCACATTTATGATGGTTTCACACTAAAGTACTTGATGCCATTTGCAATTACACCCAATAGCATGAAATATATACCTAATAAAGGACGTCAAATTGCAATGTGAACCTTAGTTCATGATTCTTCAACGTAGTGTCACTAATGTATATATATATATATATATATATATATATATATATATATATATATATATATATATATATATATATATATATATATATATATATATATATATATATATATATATATATATATATATATATATATATATATATATATATATATATATATATATATATATATATATATATATATATATATATATATTATATATACGAAAATATTAGCACGAACGCGACCTTTAGTGGACAAACCGCCCACCTTCTTTCAAAGTATTTGGGTTTGACCTGTCGAATATTATAGTCTAGTCCAAGTAACGTAAAAAAAAAATCTTTCACGATCGATTTCTTTGGATTTTGAATATTATAGCGAAATACAATTTTAACAACTAACCATTCGTTTACATAACCCGCAAACCTCAATATCTTCAATACAACTATATATACTTCGATCCAAATTGCCGAAATAATGTTTAATCATGTGTGTTGGTAATGTTTATTTGAAAAATTAAAATATATTATTTATTTTTAAATTTTGTAACAAAAAACTTTATTTTTCTCCTAATACATCAATCTACAACATTGAATTAGATCGCGAAAAACTACCAATGGTTCATAATGATAATTGATATTATGCTTCTAAAATGATGATTAAAATTATTTACGAATTTCGGGATTCCGCAATATTAAAAAAAAAATATATATGGGCCGGAAAGGTTGGATTTATACGTATAAATTAGTGCCTTGACCTACCGTGGACGACCTTTCGAGGACATAAAGTATATACAGGAATATAAAGTGACAAAAAGATTTTTATTCGCATTGAACAATTTCATTGTACCAATTACAATATGCCGAATAAATAATTGATAATTGATGATAGCAAAAGTGTGCTATTCAAATTTGTCCACGAATGGTTGGAGTCAACGAATGGTTGTAATCGTCACTATATATATTTATATTTGTATAGATTATATAGATATATAGATATATATATATATATATATATATATATATATATATAATATATATTATATATATATATATAGATATATGGTATATATATGTAAAGTTATAGATATACTATATATATATTATATATATATATATATATATATATATATATATATATATACTGATTGCAACCATTCGTGGACTCCAACCATTCGTGGACAAATTTTTTTAGCACATTTTTGCTATCATTAATTATCAATTATTTTTTCGGCATCTTTAAATTCATACAATAAAATGGCTTAATGCGAATAAAAATCTTTTTGTCACTTTTTATTCCTAGTATATACTTTTGGTCCTCGAAAGGTCGTCCACGAAAGGTCAAGACATTAATTTATACGTATAAATCCAACCTTTCGTGCACATATATTTTTTGGAATATTTGCGGAATACCCAAATATTTAAATCATTTTCTGTCATCAAGGATTATAAACATAATATTTGTTGCAGATGTGATCATTATGAACCTTTGGTAGCATTTCGCGATCTAATTCAATGTGATAGATTAATGAATAATGAGAAAAATAGAGTTTTTCGGTAATGAAATTTAAAAATAAAGCAAATATTTAAATTTTTCAAATAAACATATCCAACACACATGATTAAACATTATTTCGGAAATTTGGGTCAAAGTATATATAGTTGTATGGAAGATATTGAGGTTTGCGGGTTATGTCAACGAATGGTTAGTTGTTAAAATTTTATTTCGCTATTATATTCAATATCCAAAGAAATCACCCGTGAAAAATTATTTTTGTATGTTACTAACATTAGACTATCATATTGGAATGGTCAAACCAAAATATTTTCAATTATTTTTAAACAAAAAGTGCGTTGACTTTATGTGGACATATTGGTATATCCTTTCGTGGACCCAAGTCTACGAAAGGTTGGCGGTTTGTCCACTAAAGGTCGCGTTCATGCTAATATATATATATATATACATAGATAAATCTTTCGGTAGAACATTTATAGTAGTTCTAAGGAAAACGTCAGGTTTCAGTTCTAATATTCTTGAGCGAAACATTGTTTGTCAAAGCATATATATTATGGTGCGGTTTACTGGAAAGTATTCGCGTAAATTTAGCGAGTATTTAGGGCCAAAAGCACAATGCAGATTACTTTATTAGATAATGAGACAAAATCTTTGACAACGAATATGTAATTAACTTGATAATCAGATATCACTGCTTATGGTGCCATTCAGATGCACGGGACTTTATTCTCATTTCGGCACGCTGTACTGAACGAATATACATTTGACCATATTTGGTCGCATTATAGAATCATGATAAACAATTGGACACAAATCATTATATGTACAGGTTCTGTTAAATATCTCTATTGTTAGCCATGACCTCATTGTGTACCAAAATGGTGCAGTTAAATTTATGGTATGAATAAGTTGCAAACAAGTCCCAGGTTCTCAATAACCAGTGGAAAATGAGTCGATTTGACGACAATAGCCCCAAAACAGCCGGTTTTTCTATTACACTGCATGCCATCAACTTGTTCAGTACGGGCACGAACTTCTGTGGCACTGACTTATTGCACGTACGTTGTGGGGTATTATGATTTGCCAAGAAAACAGAAATTATGGTGACTCACAATTGGTGATTTGAAGCAAAGGGGTGGTCTACAAGTACGCAAATTAACAAATAAAGAAAGCTGCCATGTCTACCGTCGACAGCCACTCATTAACCTTGATGGAGGGAGGAAATCTTAGACTGAATATCAGAGGGATTGATATCTACGTATCATGTGGAGAGTAGAACTGAATTGCACTTTGGCTGATCAAAGTTGGAGTGGTGTTTTGCTAGGGAGTATTTCGATCCATTTTTGCCATGCGAATGTTTTATTCCTCTTGTTTTTTTTCTTCAATTTAGCATGCGTCGCCAGCGTGCGTCGTGAATGCGCCTTAACTACGCGAAACTGGTCGTTGTATAAGTGAAACTGGTCGTTGTATTGTGCTGCCAATGAAAGGCTCAGGCAAATAAAATACCATTGTAGCATACGCTGTAGTATTGTATATCTGTATCTGTGGTAGAGCTAGCAACGGGAACATCGACTATGAAAGCTCCTTATCGCTGTTGAATAAAACTGCCAATGAAAGATTTAGGCTGTTAGTAACTCAACTTGCATCGTTCCCAATAAAATAAGCCTGGTGATCCAAAATTAAATTTGATACTTGCGTTCGAAGTGAATGCTGACATATTGCAATGAATGTGCCTAAACGATAGAAGCATTTGTGCATACATATGGTTTGTCTGAAATATGATCCACTTACGTACAACAGGCAAGTGTTTGCTCTGCGTTTAATGAAGGCATTCAATGTGAATTACTATGATCATTTAGAATTATGTGCAGGCTGAGACAAGCTAACGAGTTGCATGTGCTTCATCAGTTGTTCGGTGAATTTAGATGGGTTGCAATGAATATACATGTGTTTGGTAACAGTCATGATGCAAATTAATTCTCCGAACAACAAATGAATGGATGTTACAAAATGGCAAAATATTAGTTGGCTACCATTTCCCGCAACGGCATAGGAACGGTACAATAATCAGAACATAACACCACTCACAGGGGTGTATAGAAACTGCTTGCAATGGAACAAATCCCAATACAATCCCAATTACAAGCTCATTGTAATCCACGGCCGCTTTTACACACTGAATGCGCAGTCAGACTGTGATTTGACCACACGTAGTCTGCTTCCTTGTCATGACGTTCTATTCAGTATTTCACGTTTGTTCCGATGCTTTGATGGTTCAATGCATAATTCGCAAACGAGTACTCTATAACAGGTATAAGCACCCATCACTGCTGCTCACCTTTGTTGTTCTCCAGACGGGATAGAAAAAAGTGTAATATTAGATATCAAAATCACACCATTAAGACAACTTGCATCTACAAGGAGACAATGTCAAGAAACATCAAAGCAGCTAACGAGTCTCGGACTAACTGCTTTCTCGGGTGAATGTCATTTGTCGTGCAGAATTGACACTTCTTAGGATTGTCTCCTTACTGGGGAAAATTTCAATCATTCACCTTTATCCATTATTGCCTGCGGCAGTAAATCAAGCAGAGACACGCCATTGTATCGACTGGTGCTAGTGCAGACACAGCTATCATACGGTCTGAAAGCATCCTTTTGGAAGAGATGATGTACATCTGTGGGTATGGCAAACAAAATAGTTGACAATCCGACGGGAATATTCATTACATTTTGCATTCTAGTGTTCATGTTTCTCTCAGTTCACTGATGATTGGTCATTTTTGAGAAGCCACCTCTATTGTATTGTAAGTCATATAATGTTTTACAGCATATGGCATGCATGACGTAATTACAACAAATTTTGAACATTAGATGGAATGATGGCCTTTTTAAAGCCTGAATGTAGAATCAGTTTCAGTCAGTTCACGCATATATAGCTGCATTGGAACTATCATTTGACTTTGACTAGCAATATAAATATATACCAACTCTCAAGCTGACTCTTTTGTGTCACTTAATAGGCATCATGCTCGACCGGAATGAACATGATCTTCAAAACAAACACTAAACATTTGTTTGGTGTAATTCTCACAGTGGTCAATAGCCGACGATGTGATCTCCAGACTTCTCCTCTATTCTGCCGTAATCACAATATCAAATTTAGGCATTATGCTCGACGACGACGAACCTGCCGATCAACTTTACCAGATTGCCACATTTGGTCGACACAGTAGCGACCTTACCTCAATAGCCTCGCAAATTCACTCTATCTTACTCCAACGCGCCACATCCCAGCACGCACTATTCTGGAAATGACTGATTACATCCATTCAGGTTGGTTAATGATGACGCGCAGTTGGTAAATGATAAATTTAACTTTATCATGCAACTCCCAAACTAGCGCTATGATTTACCAACCAACAGTGTTAGGTCGTGCTCCGTTAATATTCCAGCTGACGGTATATCAATGTCCAAGTTAATCTAATGCTTTCTATATACATGAATAGAAAATTTCCTGTGGTAAAAACCGCATTATGAGGCTGGGTCCATTGAGATTAAAGCAGACCTATGGAGCATTTTGCGTAGCAATTACGAGTAACATGTTCAGCGGTGAATGATGTAACTAGCGCGTGTGACCATGGTAGTTCATGTTTGTTTCATCAACAAGGACTGCATTTGTTTATAAGCTCACATAGCATTTACCAAATGTTGGTGCGGCTAAGAAGTTTTCAATGTAGCGTGGTTTGTAGAAGTTTGTAACACGGACCCAACTCATTGATTAATGCTAATGCGAGCTCGTGACGCTCCATGCTATCGGGGTAGTTTACCTAATGTTGTGGCTGGATTTGATATCGATAGATATTGTATCAAATGCTTCGCAAAACAAGGGAGGTATTACAACAAAATTATTTGAACCGTCATTGTTGCTTATGTATCGGTTTATAGTTGGCGTCTTGGATGTAATAGTGAGGCATTCACTGTGTAACAGATCGTGTGGGTAGAGCATTAATGGCTTCGGGCAGATACTGCTGTGTTCCGTTTTATGTATACATATATTTGTGTGAAGCCGTCACTCCATATGACTATGCAACAATATCACTGTAACTACAGGAACTGCACATCCGTGGCGAAATTATGTTTTGACGCTTAAGACTGTATATATGTATGTGATATATACAACAAAATTATGTAATTGCATAAAAATGTAAATAAACCCTTAATAACGACCCACTCGCCCATGTAAGTGCAATTACTCTTCCTACATTGGCCTTCATGAGACAATATAAAGCTCTCATAAAGCGGCACATTATGCAAATCATGAAGTAGAAGACCTTGTGAGTAGTCCGCTCAGGTCGCTATGTATATCTATGGCAGAGACTGTGATTTATACTCGAGTCAATATAACACAAGATCACATTGCTGAAATAAACCGACAAAAGCTTAGGCGCAAAATATACCAGCAAACATTCAGCTGCTGCGTACACACATTAACTGATTTAAATAGCTATATTCACCAATATGCATTGCAGTCAAAGCTCGCTTCCAATGAAGCAAATGATTGTTCTCGGGGTAGATCAGTGATTAATCAATTCTCACAATAAATTAATCTGTTGAAAGTTCAAGATTTTACCTCATAGATTGGCTGCTATTGCTTGTCATTGTCCGTTATCTAAAAGCATATTTTGTGAATCATTTATATGCATATAGGTTCTGGTTTATGTTGACAATACACTTTAAGTATTAAACTCTGGTTTATGTTGACAATACACTTTAAGTATTAAACTACCAAGACAATATTATACTTCGTTATTTCATTGATTTCATCGTCAACGGATTTAAAATCCCTGATGTGAGAAAATAAATGGCATTATTCAGGCAGCAAAACATTACATTTGGTGGGATATTGCAGCAGTAGATTTGGCAATCAGACGCCCCGCCCCGGATATGGGGTGTCAAGTTATGTACTCCAAATCCTCCCCAACATATCTATTAGTCAGCGTAACAAAACGATAACATTTCGTTCGTAACGACGAATGAGTGTCTGTTGTCACACGTTATGAATATCCACAGAATCTACCCCTCCATTTGTTGATGATATGCCACTAAAATTGGGTAAGCCATGAAAGCTTAATGCAGATAGTTGTAGGCAGTGTCAAAAATTTACAAATCAGTAACGGCACGTCAAATATAGCATTAAATAATATTCTGCAGTGATACAGACTGCAAACAGAGGCGTATACTTTGCATTGCATTCTACTGGCTACAAATTAACATATAACGAAGAACAGTATAACTGCAGAGATACATCAATCTGGAACCAAGCCACAAGCGACTTACGTAATGAAAGAAGAACGCTTATATTATATGCCTAAATTAGTAATAGCAAAATAAAGCACCATTTTGATACAGTTGGTATATTAGACACGGTAGTTGTGACTATGAGGGCCTCCAACAAATGCAGATCGCAAGAAGAGCACCGGGCGGTGTGGTTAAAGTGGTTGTGCAATAAAACAGGGGTTTGGCAATTGTGTGGACTGTTCTCTAAATAATTATGCAATGGCTAACATAAGTGGTATTGGCAATTGACCGAATTAATTCTCTAAATATTATCAAATGGCTTCAAATAAGTAGGCAGTAATGCATTCCAGACTGACTGTGTTAAGTCAATATCGCAGTAACGCTTCTAAACATGAGACCACTGTATCAAAGGACTATGCACGTAATGCGCATTCAGACTGATGTGTTAAACCACAATCGCAACAGAGATTTTGTATAATTACACTCGTACCAAGGAGGCACCCTGTGAATTGATCAATGTAATTTCATCTTCATTTGTACTGATGAAAATTAAATTGATGAAACTACGACAACTGCACGTTGCATATACAGATGTACCGATTCCAGGCATTGTTGAGAATTAATCATATGAACATTCGCTCGTGTCCACAGAATTAAACGATTGCAATTAACAATATCTGGCAACTGGAAATTGATCAATTTAATCTCATTGTTATGGTTTGCTAAATCCCCCGTGAAAAACTTACGCACCCCCACGCTTCACGATGTAAACTCGGACTCTCCAGACGTGAACAAATTAGCAAGACGTTAATTGTGGGCACATTTTATTGTAGAATGCGGATATGAAAAAACACACTTCCAATTCATCGCAAAATGACAAACATAAATATCTTGTGGATGCATGGAGATCAACAGTTGTAAAGACGGAGTAGGTTATCACAACAGACACTATAATAGACTTAATAATTGCACATTTCGCGTTTGCATTCCATGTTAGTAGTCAATGTTTCCAATGAAATATAGCAAGGTTGTATGGAAGTTGCCATATGAATACAGATGGTAAAATGCGTCTGTCATTTTAAGCTGACTTTGTACAATCACAATATGAACGTTCATGCACATTCTTTTGTCCATGCTTATGGCTTATTATTCTACATGCAGTATGTAGGCTAGCATAAAGAACAGTTAAATTTTTCGACTGTTATTCGCATGCCTGCAATTGTGTGGAAATGGATTTCTATTATCTGGTTCACTAGAAAAGAAATTAATTTACCATTCAGTTTTAAATCACCAACATTAAGATGTGCTAATATAAGGTACTCTCCAAGTATGGAATCACAACTAAATATTCTGGAAGCTTGTTTTATGAATCAGTTTTGGGTATCAGCCTTACGTTGGGCACAATGTATGATTCTTTATATGCCTGGCATCACATAATTAATAAATTCGGTTTTATAACCACACGCCTGCACGTCTGGGTTGCCGTGCTTTTTGTAATCCAAGTTTGTTGAGTGCATTGGACACTCATTGAATCATTTTGTTGATGAAATCAGGAATTAAAGCCTTTTAAGAAACTTGCACAGATGGTGATGACAAACATTAAATGTCAATCAAGATAACTATTATGGCACTACCTGGCATGATGTGCCTGAGACCAGCTGACAGGCTTTGCAACTTCTGTGATTGGTGCCAAACATGGTATTTTTCGTGCACAATCGATGCTTTAGAAAACCATATAGATTGCCTTTGGGATTGGGTGCTATTCGTCAATTTTCGACTACACAATCCAATATTGCCTCGCGGCAGTAAAAACAAAACGCAAGAAACACGCTATTGTATCGAATGATGTGAGTGCGCAAACAACCAATCATGTGGCCTTGAAACTATCCTTTTTTTATATAACGGTCTGCAACCAAATAGATGTTGGTAGGCTTGCATTTCGTATCTAATATCCCAACGGCATGCTCCTTGAATTAAACTGCACGATGGGAGTGACCACTGAAAAAGCACTGTTATTCGACATTTTTTAACAACAGTGGGTGCCTCTTACGGTATGTATTTGAGTCATTAGGCGTTGCCTCGCAATGGTTGAACTTAAAACGGCACTCATTACGTTGTAACGAAGGTTATAGCAAGAGTGCGAAATACCCTCATGTGGGTGCGATTTGCGCGATGTATCTTTTAGAAAATGTACGACTAATGCAACTCCAACGCGTATTGTCTTTCACGACCCATATGAATTTATTTCTGCCATTAACAACAATGGACACAACTCCTTTATCTCCAGTTTGAACGAGCTTGCACGGTTATACCGTTTTTATTTAGCATCTGTTATAACAAGAAGACCTATGGTTATTCATTGTTCGATCCCCATTGCCTACCCAGTGCTCACTAAAGTGCGAACGGCACTCAAAAACGACATCTTGTGACTTTAAGGCGATATATGACCCGATGTTCTTTCATTGCAACCATGATGACCTACAAACGACCGCTTTTTCCAATGGTGGGCAGAGCATACCTACGGCACTCTCCATTGATTGACTTATCAGTCGTATTTAAACTTACCACGCAAACAAAGCCAAACCGCATTATTCACTTAAATTTAATTCAGTGGTCCTTGCCTGATACATTACTATGACGGAAACTGTATTATCGGCCAATGGTGTATATGCATTGTATGGATAGAATAATTCTCATATAATTGTTTATAACGTCATCGAGTCGTTGATTAATTATTCTGTGTTCGTATCATCTCTGTTTTATATTTATATGACAGTCGACATCGTGGCAATATTGCCATGCGCACCAACGGCACACATGGATAGATGTGAGGCCACATAACTGGCTTCACGTTTGTTTATTTGGCAACTACAAAAACGACCAGAAAACCAAACAATAATTGCAATGTTGTTGATTGATCGTTCTTTATATATAGAGATCAATAGATCATTATAGAGATGAGAGAGAGAGAGAGAGAGAGAGATGAGAGGAATAGCGAGAGACAAATGCATGTTTGTCAAACAATCAATTTACATTATCTGCTGAAACTATATCTCAGTCGCATATTACACTATACTCTCATTACATATGACACCATGTAACGAACTGTACATATTTCGTGGCCGTAGACACTGACTTATATCTAAGGGGCGCTGCACTTAATTGATCGCAATCAGAACGTGTAGTATACTGAGCAATCACCAAAGGACGTTAAAAACGAAAGCCCTTCATTATTGCTGTTATGACCCGTTGCGTAAATAGAGTTGTACCAGCAATTGCAGAATGACATGACTGGCGCTGCCAAGTATGTGATGACGCCTAGTTGGACGACATGGGACCATCACTCACAACGCATGCGTGAATAACATTAATTGGCGACACATAATTTTGTTACTGGATAAACATGTGGTCGTATTTATATGCCGTTGATCCCAAAATTTCCTTTTGGAACAATATCCCACATCAATTGAGTCAATGATCACATATGTTAAACCCAAGACTAGCTGTTCCAAGCAAAAAATCACAGCTTTATGTCAATCATTGCATAAATAATTGATCAACAGAAACGGCCACTTTACAATCTCACACTTCATGGATCTCGGAGATGGAGAGAATGTAAACATTATTTGTGCTAAGATTACTCCAGAAGTAGCATGGTGCTGCCTCGTCGCTTTACATCAAGTGGGTGTCAAACGCGTTTTGCTTATTTAACAGTACACGAATACTACATAGTAATATAGCTGTATGGACATTCAACCTTGAGCCCCACAAACGTAATATGGTGCTGGTTTTCTTACAACATATATATATACAATATTCATGCCTCGGCTAGAACTGTAGCACCGCGACAAACTATTAGTTTATCTAAAAGATTATGTTGTTGACCGTTGTCAAACCCCTGACCATGCTTCTCACCTAAAATAATAGCAAGTATGTGGCACGGCAATAGGAACCAAAGAAGCACCCTCATATACTTACCCCGTTATGGCAGAGTTTAAAACAAAACAACTGCCCAACTGTTGGAAGCCATATTTTAATGGCGTACAGATGATATCGCTTTCATGAATGAATAAACAGCACATATTCCTCAACAATCTGAAAGAGCACCATTCGTTGACTGAATTCATTGAAAACATACCCTGCACCCTGGGGCCGTCATAGCAACCGTCTTGTTCTGGAAGCATATTGACTGTATTATACCCTCTTTCTACCAAAAACACTTGCTGAATAGCTTACCGTTCAACCAGCTGCTTCGTCTGTTGATAAAATGTTTTGATATTGAAGACTGTGACAACCCTAACCTACAAATGAGCAAATATTTCTTGTGAATCAAATGACCATCATGATACTACTTTATGTAGCATAATGCGGAAAGATATATGACTGCGTGTTAGAGTTTGTAAAGTACCACTAATATTAAGTCGTTCGACTAGAATACTCTCGTTAGTATCTTTTACGCTGTGCATAAACTTTATTGGCAGTGAGCGGGGCATAGTTGGTGGAAATTTAATGGACCAGATTTCTGTGGCGTATAACTTTTTATTAACCAATCGTTATTGAAATGCATAGATTTGCGGTTATGGAGTCTGGATTATGATATTTCAGGGATAAGCATAATGCTGTATCATACAGGCCACAATTATTCTTATAAAGTAATTATATCAGATATCTTTTGGAACTGCCGAATGTGCACCTTAAGAGCTTGTAACAAGGAAACATGCAATTGGTACGAGGCGCTTGTCGTTTTTGTGGATCAATATGTCTGAGATGTTTGTATCTTAGTTGTTAAAATTTTGGTTGAACTCTAGGTTGACAAGAGAATGAATTACAGCAGAGCGATAAACATATGATAAAGTGTAGGTGAGATGTAGTGAGAATAACTTGTCCTCATGGCTCAGTATCTATTAATATGCAGCAGATAATATAGCACCTTGCAGCTTATCAGTCAGATGTTCTTCTGATTGATCTATATCGTAATAAAATTCCATCGTTTGCCAGTGCAAATAGGCAAAGCTTTTGCTTTGCATTAACCCATTTCCACAAACATCGCACAGTAATACCAATTATCAGCAGATTTCCGGTTACTCATTTGAGGTCTTTTAATACAGATTAGCAATGCACAAGGGGCACATTTACATAAGTTGGACCAGATAACCATATGGGAAGCTAGATCCAGCTAACGAAAATAGGTCATGCGGCCAGTCGTACCTTTTTGCCTCTACGTGACCAGACTGATATTGCATTTTGTTAAAAGATCGCTGGGCTGAGTAATTCTTAACGTGATTACGTAACACTTCCATTCGAAACGTAAGATATAACTATGACAAGCATTGCCCAACAATTTCCCCCAATGATACCTCATAGATGCAGATATATAGCCTGAGCAAATCTAAATGAATGTCAATGGTGGAATAACTCATGTAACTTTGACTAAAAAGCTGGCCAAATGGATATACTCTACAGCTTAATGCAAACGCAAAATCTAACGTGAATATCTAAAACGCTGTCTGTTACATATCCATGCATTTAATTGTCATTATTGCCATACTAACAACATGATATCAGAATGGCGCGGTGATGCTTTGCTCCAATGTATGAAAGACACGATCAGTAGATGAACGCACAACAAACGAGAGAAACATTTATGACAAAACATCACAGTAAAATATTGAACTGGCTACGTTGCCGTCACAAAACACATATTATCCTCGACCGGATTCATACACTGTATGTTCTTCGACCTCATCTTCAAAGCAGACGATGCGATCTCCAGAGTTCTTTGGAGTCTAGTCTTGATCACCATATCACATTTACACAGAGATAATTGTGGGGTGATTCAGGTAGACCTTCTGATCACGTCAACGAACCAGCCGATTGACTCAACCAAAGTGCCATATTGGGTCGACACAGTGGCCACCTCATTTTGATAACTACGAAAATTCACTCTACCCTTACCTCCTCGTGCCAAGTCTCAGCACGCCCTTCATCAGAAATGACAGATTACATTTCATCAACATTACAGGACCGTATTCTTTGCGTAAGCATACATCGATTCAGTATAAATTACATTGAAGTTATCAATATCAAGAGGCTTGTAGTGGTTTATAACACAGAACCAACACCTCTTAGCAGGGTTGATGAATGCATATATTAGCTCATGGTACTTGAGCTCGTGGTATTTGTTTTATCCCAGGATGTCATTTTCTGATCATTTGCCTAATGTTGTTGTTTGTTATATAGTAAATGATGCCCATCAATATTGATAAATATGTTATCAAAGTATGCGCATATATTTGAACGCCCTTGTTTTATAGGTTCCTTGGTAACTATTGCTTAGACAAATCCAGAACTGCGGGTAAATATTGCTGTACTACTTTTTAAGTAATATGACAACATGTCGATAACAAAAAGCCAAATATTGTCTCGTTACTTCTGACACATATTATATTTGTACTGTCTATGCCTTCAGCCGTGTCAACACTATGACACTGATTACGGTCAGGTCAATTGTCCATTTTGTTGGAACTTAATCAGTCAAATTAGCTGAAGGATTACTATTTCGTAGCAGTAACTTTGGCTACAGCCGTCGTATGCATTTATTTATGTACATCCGTCGTTTCATATGACTATCCATCGACAGCACAATCGTCCCCGTAATCACATAAAAATGTAGATGCACCAATAATAAAGACCAAATCGCCTTTATAAATGCAATTACTCTTCCCTCATTAGCCTTTATGGAACCATATAAAACCTACATACAGAGGGAAATTATGCAAATCAGGAAGTAGAAGACACCGCGAGCCGTCTGCTAAGGTTGCTGAGTATGACAGAGACTGTGATTTATTGTTCTACTGAACGCTCGAGTCAATATCACACAAGATGAAATAGCTGAAATCAACCGAAAATAGGCTAGGAGCAATATTTTTACATTAAATGTCATGTAATCTGGTTATCATTTTTTATGACATCACTATACACCTGTTAAAAAGTATTACTATTTTAGTTACAAGCGATCAGCTGCCGTATAGAGTGAGCCCCATATTAGCCGCCTTCACAAATACACATAATCACGGTTATGGTTACATTGAATCTTCCGAAGCGCACATGGTTCAGGAGTGACCTCGGGTGAATATGATAAACGAATTCAAAATAATAACCAACAGCGCTATTAAGTGCAATATCAGTGTTGCAATCCACATCTGCGCAAATGCCACGAGAGTCCGCCTAGAATATATGTGTAACAAGCGTTACGATGTGCACGGATAGATATTTAGCGAGTAAAAAATGCACACAGGGATAACTACTCTTGAATGACACACACGTGCAATGAACGAGAAAGCAATTGGAAAAGTGCAAATCGTGGCAGCATTAACAGTATGATTAACGGATGTGTACTCGAAAAAAAAATGTTACAGCTAACAATTGATGGCAATTTCCAAAACAGGTTCGATTTTATGGAACGGAAGTATACAACTTTTATGTGCCAATGATTGTGGAATAATACAAGGAATGATATGCATTTATGTCGTTTTTAGCCGTGACTGCTATTTCGTCAAAGTAGATCAACAAAAACTCGATTACAAGAAAAGCAAGGAGATACTTGCAAAAATGTCGAATCAATAATTGGTAGCCACATTGGTGTGTTATTTCAAAGAGTTATTTTCAATTAGATTTATTAATGGATATAAGCGACAGCTCCAATTAAGTTGATTGTAGAATTGCGAATCAGAAAAAAAGTTAATGATGATTCGTTCAGCGCTTGTTAATAAGTTATGGTGCTAAGGTGTTCATCTTATTCATGCTAATGGCAAAATAACGGTTCACTGGCATTATGAACCAATGTCGAACAGCCGCTAATGCTTTGTATTGATATAATCTATCTCAGATTTTCTCCAAGCTAGACATGTACAACTGCGAAGTAGACTTCTAGAACGAATGCAATATAACTGCAACGCTGCCTCGTTAGTTAACCAAATCATTGACGGTTGAAGCTACACAAGAAGAACGTTTATATTATGTACTTCAGGGAGTTATGGCCCAATTAATCACATTATCATTATAGTTGATTTATTGAGATGATGACATGGCATTTAGAGGCCCTTTTATAAACACTGATATGCTTAGTTGTTTCGCACCAGAAGTATATGCAAACACCGTCACCATTTGTGAGGTTATTTAGGAAGCCATAGGTCACATCATCCATTTTGCAATGGTGTGAACATGGTAAATCGTTGTGCTGTGGAGGGCCAATCTGGAAGTAGTTAACTTTAAGATATATGTTTGGACGGTTGGACAATTGTATATCCCCATTTTATTTGATCAATGCGTTCAATTAGGCATTTGTCTCTAGACTACTCTTATGTCTTTACTCATTGTCAATGTATATGCGTGACTTCAAGACAATACAAATTCTCTGTTTGCAAACATTGCGTACAAAGGCCGACAAAGCGCTCTTTGCCGCCAGTCTGTGTTGCCATTTTATTAAATGTTTGTGGAACGAGTCGGACGCATGGAAATCGTGACTACCACATCGAATATAGCACCAAACATAAATGCCTGATGGTATTTGCGATCCGAAACCAATATATATTACTTACACCTGATAAATACATCGCTTTACTCGGTTGTGCTGATAATATTTGACTTTGAACCTATTTCACCTTTAGTTGTGGTTGTGTAATTATTGCAGTATATGATCATTATTAAAAGCAGCCCACATGATATGAGTTAAGCGGGCTATATTTACAAGAAATGTGTTAACATGAAGTGCATTTTACGATCGCAATGAACAAAATGGGTAATATTGAATAATATTAGTCGTTGCACTTGGATCAAACCATGTTAGTCAGCGGAAGGTACCAGAGCAGTTGTAATTGCAAATTTAATGCATTGCCCATCAGTTTATACAATCAGAAGTGTAAACCTCATCAAGAACTGATGACGGTCACTTTATGAATACACGCTCAGGAAACGCCAAATGTTTTTAATATTGCATAGCTGTAATACAGCAATACGATTTACGATTCAGCATATTATAAACGGATGTATTCGTTTTAGATGAAAACTCTCGCTTGTAGTTTGCACTAGGTAGTCTTTGTTGGCAGTGAAAACCGCATTTTGGTGGGGCAAGTGTTGATGGCGATTTTGTTACCTTATTTCAGGTTAATAATTATGAAAGTATGAGAGATGTTATTTGTGCACATTTGCATATGTGTGGCAAAATTACGTTACTGGAAGAATTCGCGTAATATCAGTGAGTAAACGGGACATCAAACATAATACAGCCTACTTTAGAAGGCTTACAATTAAACGTTTTTATACTTTATTTGGCCTAATCTAGTAATTGACGTGATTATACGATACACTGCTCTTTGTCCACGCTGACAACAAGTTATTGTATGTTAATTGGAAGAGCTAGAAGGTAGAATTGTTCTGAACTCGCCATGACATGTGTACTAAATGAAACCATACTATATTGCAACTGAAAACAAATAAAATTGCCATCACGTATGCGTAATCACGTTTAATATATGTTATATCACATATTTTGAAACAGTTCCACAACATATATTTGTATCAAAAATCGAAGGCTTTGTGTCAGGATGTTGTACATTATATAAAATATTTCCCGACATCTAACAGCCGTTATCAAGTTAGATATTTGAGAATATCGCATGAACATATTGAATTAGAAAATATCTTGTGCTCAAGGTTAAGACGTTTTACGTCTTAACAAAAACTATTATTCCAGACAACAATGGAAAACATAAATGGCGTTGAATATCCGCAGGAAACTGGTTCCTATTTCCAACAACCTCGATAATGCACCAGCGAAGTAGTTACCCAATAATCAACCAATTTATAGGAATTGCATTGCTTTAAGAGGCGTAAGTAATATAATCTTCAAGAGCACATTTACATAAGTGTCGTAGAAAAAGAACGTTCCCATTTTGATATCAAAGATTTGATATAATCTAAAGCAATTGTAGTACTGTATACACTTTATGGGCGGTCAAGACTGATATGCTATACCACTATTGCGACAGAGCGTTTGCACAATAAACCTGACAAGTAGGCTAATGAACCTATAAATTTCAAATCTTTGTTCTGGAACACTAAAATAATGAAACCACTCACTTACGCATTAAGATCTGCAACAACAATTATTGGTATAGATGACAGACTAGTCTTAGACTGATATGATATTTCTCGGAGATGTGGCCCATAAGAAGGCTACCGTTTAGTCTAACGCCGATGTTTGCGCAAAAAATACAGTTGAATGATATCAGTGAAGAACATTTTCCAAAGGAATTATAAAAACAAATAAAAAATAAACCTTGTGCCCTAGTCCAACTAGGGACCATGTACTTTCTTTTCCGATAGTTGACATTTCTCTAGCATAATCTTTACTACTTAACATTTTCTCCTTGCTGAGAGAACTACCAATCATTTGTCATTATCCATTATATAAATATATAAATTAAAATGTGAGGAAAACGGTAAGGCAAGAACACAATAAAGGGACACAAATGAGCGTCAACAACAAATCCGGGCTCTAAGGAGACCCCTTCATATCTCGCAGCCAAGTAGCAGGCTTTACTGACTAAGTGAATATTGTTCGTTTCTTTTTTACACTATTGCGCTAAGATGCACTACGTATCTGTTTTTTCACAATATTCGGCACAAGCAAAAGTTATATGTTTAAGCCCAATGGGCATATTTGTAATTTCGTTTGCCCCTTCGATATTCTAGTCGCTAATGAATTCATCATTACACGTGTATATCTATGTTCGATCACCTCATTTGACCTACTTTTCTACGTTGCGGGTGCGCTGAGCACTTTGGAGAGATACTTTCACTCTTGTACTGTGATGGGATTTATTCAATATAACCCATGCCATGTCTAGACGAAACAAGCTTAACAGTAATGCACCATAGGCCATAGGTTCTTAGGTGATTCCATGACAAAACAAAATGAGCTATATTTATCCAAGTTCCGATTCTAGGACGCTTGTCATACTAACCTATCGTTACAGCCTACTCAAAGAAACCCCTTGTGCGGCGTATTTCAGTAGAACACCGCGTTTAGAACTCAGAATTATGTATGGACGTGGACTAATGTCGACCAGAAATCACCGAATGACTTGTCTGGCATTGCTATGCACGTGATGACGCCAGGTTGAACGACATGCAGCCATCACGCATGGTGTTGCCAAAAAATAATGTTACTGGTAATTGCTGGCGAATATAATCACACCATGCCTTTATGTACAAATAGTATATACAAATCAAGTCACGACATTGCTTTTGCTTCAATGATTGCATTTGTTAACCATAAGACAAGTCGGTCTAAGATCTAAATAAACTAACCGAAACGGGATGGTATTGAGCATCACACATCATGTAGGTGAATTAATGCATAAATCTTTGACCAACAACAATGGCTACTTTCAAATATTTCATTTCATTAACTAGCTATTTTCCAGGCACATTTCAACTTAACTCGCCTGATGATTGGATGTTAGGCTTAATTTGCAGCAACAAAACGAATGATGCAGAACAACGAGAATTGGATTAAAGTACATGCATGTCACTCAAAACGTGCGTCTAAAATTGCTCATAGGCATATCCGTCCTTTACAAATAACCTACGGGATAACATTCGGTAACTGGAGGTGAATGGGTTGTTTGGCCCACGGGGAATGCCTGAATTGCACTTCATATCACCTTTTATCCTACCACTCTACAGATAATTAGGCGAAATTGCGATGTGGTAATGATTATCTAAGGAAGGGCTTCGCGGAGAAATATATTCAGAAGTTAGCTGCAATTAAGGGCACGTCTAATGATACATGGTTAAGCTAGCCCTTGTATTTAATGTAAATAATGGACCTTCAATACATGTTTACCGTAGCTGCAGTGTAACTCATTGATTTTCTTTCGAACTTGAGTTAAATGAAAATGAAGTTTGATTAAGATTGACATACCTATTGTAAATGACCTTTGTATTCTGAGTTCTGAACAGACATCTTTTACTCAACCTGGTGCCTTGGACTGGCTTTATAATTTAACTGTCTCTTGGGTGAAGTGCGTGTCAGTGAGACAGCGTCACTAATCTGAATGACACAGACATCGCAAGAAGACGTACCTAAGCCTTGAAGTTCACGGGACCAATCTAGGTAGGGTACACTGACTGACTGTAATAGGCCTACCATCTTGTGTAAAGATTTCAAAGGATAGCAACATGAGAATTAGAGAGTCAACTACGCAGATTGTACTTTTTCAATATAAGTGCATCATTCTGATCATAGCCAATATTAGCCAAAAGTCTATATAGCTTTGCGTAATATCTATTCCAAAAGTAACATTGACGTTTCAACCATAATCCTTCGCAACGTTTTATGAGAATATGTGTTGCCTTTGTATAATCTTCCGGCTACGTTTCGTAATGAGCCTATTACCGATTAGCCCATCATGACGCAATTAATGACTCATACGAGAATATGCAGCAGTTTGCTCAGCTGTTTAGGACGTTTGCGCAGTGCAATGGCTGGCGTTGTGCTGCCGAGTGGCCGTCGCATTTACGACTTCATATAACAAACTATTACCCGCATATTGGACATCAACCATAAAACAGTAAGAAATCATCACTAATTGCAAATTATCTGCATAAATAGTTCCCCGAGAGTGTGTGCTAAAACCAACATGTAAATAAAACAGGCGAAAATATAGCTTTGTGACGTAATGGGCAAAGTTTATATATAACGTTCTTTCTTCCTAGACTACACGGATTTTTTTATCCTGCAAAAAAGTCATCAAGCCATTCATTTTAACAACCCTATTTATTTACCCTATGCCTACGCTAATGTCCACTTGTGTCAGCTTTACGGAATAACTGAAATTGGACACGCCATTCAGCAGAAACAATGGCCACATTGTCGACGTTAATTGAGACATACATAGCTACTTGGATTGTATTCTGCAGGTAATTAGAATATATGTTTCACCGCCATTACCAACACCACCCGCGTTGAATAATGATTCAGTTACGCAAAGAGCAAAGCTGCTATGCTAAAAATGCTGATGGCTGCCATGCGTGTTGCGAAAAAACCAATGCACTGGCAATAGTCTTAAAAATACACACACACACACACACATATATATATATATATATATTTATAAATATATATATATATATGTATATATATATATATATATTTAGTTATAGCAAATTTATATAACAGATAATAGTTATTGCAAAAGTGATAATTATGAAAGTTTCATAGTGTTAATTATCACCAAACCCGCTCCCCCCACTACACACTCGCATCCTATTCACTCCCATTCACTCTTTCAGCCTCAAGACCAATAAGTTCAAAAGGTTGTTGATGGTATATTTCAAAATGCGGGTGTTGCGTATGAAACCATTACCTACGTAATGAGGCGACAGATTGTAGAAGTGACAAGGTGGCTGTAATAGCTCGCCGATTTCGATAATTAGCCGTAATCTTGCTCATTGAATCAATGCACTTCTGCAATAAGTATTCGTCCAATGCGCAATAGGTGCAAAGATGCTTGTCATAGCACTCGTAAATCTAACAAATACTAATCTGGTGTCCCGTTTGACGTTTTATCCGCACAAAGCGCTCTATATATGTAGCACGTTGTGCGATTTCTCGCCTCCGCATGAAAAACTAACTATTGGTCCATACAACCTATAATTCCTCTCAACACTCAACCTATATGCAACAGTCATATATTTGGTTGTGGTTGCCGGCATTAGATAGATGTGGGTCAAGTGAGAAAGACGTCCCTCATCTAAACGTTCTTGCGTGTTCAGTGCTAATACACTGGTCTACTGTTACTCGCAAAACGTTTTAATATATATGTATTTACCGTTTCTACATAGACTTGATACGAACGCGAAGCAGATATAGAATCTCAAACAATGTTTGATATTTATGGAGCAATCAAGTACCACATAATGAAAAATGCAGTGTATATGAACGCATCAACATAGGCAGTAGAAAATTAATGTCGAAATTAGTAGAGATGGAGCAGTGGATATTTACAATTAACATCAACTAACAGAATTGTCAGCTTGTGTCGGAGCGAGAGAACAAATTATGGTGTGACCGAACTTCAAAGGCATACCTGCAAATACGTATTTAGAACCACACGCAGGACAAATACGACTGATCATCAATGTAAGGTCCATAAAATCTCATTGACTGCCATTCAGGTATGTATACTCTGACATGTTTCACTATCAGTCATGATGGCTTTCAGAGATAAGAGGAACTACGAATTTGATACAATTCGTATGTCGTATGAGCGGGCAACATTATTATCAAAGGCCATAGTTGAACAAGATATTCTATTATAAGCACTAACTGATATTGGAATAGGTTTATCAATATATTGTATCAGACCACTATGCTGGTATCACATGGGCGGTGCATTACAACAGCATTCTCGTTGATCTCTACGCATCAAAATTCATTCGGTGTTTTTCGCACAGTTGAAGCTGCTATTATACATTAGCTGTTAGTGTGTGCACAAGAACTATCGGTTGCTTAACAAACATTGCCTTGGCAACCATAATGCTATCTGTGACAATGTCACACATCATTTCACGATTATTACAGTTGTTTTAACGCATAAGCATTCTAAACAGATGTTCCGGTTATACTACTTGTAGCGGAATCAGAGGAGGAGACCATAGTATTGAAGGATAAGATCGTCAGATATAGCTTCCACTGACATCAGTGCCCGCTCATTAGCAGATAGTGAACAGGCTGTAATCCCCACTAGTATATCAGATATTGCTTTGATTGTTGGTAAGATTATTATAGTGATGAGCAACACTGAAACGATAATAATTTATAAACAGAGGTTTAAGAGCAATCTAACTGTGTGACCACATGACGTTTTGCAACTAGTGTATCCCCTCAAGCGGCATTCTAGCCTCTGAAAGTCGTTGTACCTGACCAAGTGGCTTAATGGTATAACGATTGACCTTCATTCCAGTGGCGTGGGTTTCGCAAGCAGGCAGTGCCACTTTGGGAGAACTGACAAGGCATTGCAGTCATTCCCTTTCATCGCTGCAATTTAACGTTGTTGTTGAAAATGACATATAACCAAAGTGTTTCAGTTTATATTGTGTTGCGCAATAACTGCATGCATTTGAAGCCCATTGCTCCTGTCATGACGCAAACACTAATCCAATACAGCTTTAATTAAAACCAAAGTAAGGGTAAGAATTATATTCACGTGTAGGAAAATGCCTTCTCTCAAAATAACAGCACACGTCTTTGAGCGTTTGAAAGCTGGAATATGTTAAGCAGACCATTACTTTGTTCTGGCGTCCCTATTTCTCCTACAAAGGAGAATGTAATCCAGCAAATCACTGAAGATCCCTGTTTGCATCAACCCCTGTCTACACTAATGACCGCTACTATTAATCTATAGGTAGGGTAGGGATTGGAAAAGCCTCTCAGCAGAAACAATGGCTACTTTAGTATCATTCTGAGTACGTAAGTAACAGTTGCAGCACAATGACTAACCTATAGGTCAATTAACAAAAGAGTTGGGCCACCATCCTGAGTGCATGAGTTTAAAGACTACATGTAGGATTTTATCAAATCGCTGGCCACGGTTACTTAAACCGAAAATGTCGTGCCTAGAAGAATCGGCTTGTGAGCTTGTTGGCGTGCATAGATGGTTTAGGCTAATGGTAACGGTGGCGTGCCACTAAATTATCGTGGATATGTTGCATCATATTGTACATATGCATATTAAATGACTTAAAACTATGAAGTTTTAAACATAGCTGAAGCTAACGCTTATATCATTTGTAGATTTTCCGGAATAATGAGATGACATAAGTAGAGGAGTTATAAACATATACATCTAAACGCAGACAGTGAGGAGCCAATACATCATATCTAGCTCAGCATATGGGTAAAATGTGCACACACAAACATACAACAAACATACACACATAAATATACAACAACAAATACGACATGGTTTATATTTAGGTTCTTACATTGTTAGTGAGACTTTGCTTGCGTTCATCGGGATATGTGATATATTCATCTTTTATTTAGGTTGGCGTTGCAACTATAGCCACGACTGCATATTGCGTTTACAGTTATCACTAGCATAAGAGAAGCTATCACAAAAACAGAACTTCAACCAGAATATAACCGGAAGTTTTAAGCAATATTTACTGGTTTACTACTCTCAAAGAATGCAATGCACTCAGTTAGCCAGCTTATTTGATTGTGTGGTATAAGCGCAGCCTCTGTGTCATAACATAACGATATCGTTTGCAATAGCACGAAGAATGCAAACTTTTCATAAAATATCAGGCATGCGCATGCACAGTTCAGAAGAAGTACTGCTCATTTATTATATTCATAATGCTTGGGGTACACGAGACGAAGCAGGTGCCTCTATCTAGTCATTATAGCCTATACTGATCCGTATCCCAGCAATTACAAGTCGTCATTTTATACTCAACATCGTCTTTGCCTCCGCTGCTAATGTTCCCAAGGTATATGAGTCATGTTAAAGCAGATAAAATAGTTTGACCACTTGGTAGATATGTTTGTCCACGAGGTTTTAGTGGGGTAAATTTGAGACTCGCTGTTGTCAGGTTAGTGTGAGCATAGATACAATAGAGATTCCTGTAGTTATTCCCCCTAAACCATGCATTGATATAATTATTCAATTGATTCCCATGGGTTACATTGATACAAGGACAACAGTACAATATAAATTATTAGCGTTATTCAATTCTCTCTATATTAAATCATGGCCATATAGATGGCAGGTGTTGGTTTTTGGGGACATACAAATGTACGGCATATAATGATGACGTTTGGATTTTGCGGCTTTTAGCAAAGCTTCTATGGTACATTCCTATCTATTCACTTTGCTTCTGCATCCAACACATTCATATTCAAACACAAACTCAGTATATTTATGTACTTTCCAATGAAGCATTATCTTAAGTGACATATTGGTATCACCCCCTGCTGCAAATATTAAAATCGCGCAGTACCTCATTTCAATGGTATTATTACAAAGTTTTATATGTTTGAGTTCCATTCCTCGTCTCTATTCGCACTCGACATCTTCATTTATTGAAATGAATCATAGTATTATATGAACGACCCGTCAATATATATGCAAAAATATACAGCAATATAAAATGGTTCTAATTTCTCCATCCAGCAATTGGCATAATATCAATGTTTCATCATCAGGTACCTATTGTGATAATGGTACATTGTAATGTTTCAATATTGGATGAGTTTTTATATTCTAATATTTATGTCAGACTCTGTGCTTCTTAAGTTCATTGCAATTTACAATATTCATAAGCACTATACATAATGCCCCTCAGCAAATTTATAGGTCGGCAGACCTGTAGGAGCGTATGCCAATTCTGTTTTTCTTGTTCTAACGTGTTAACTGATGTGATAGCTTATCATAAACAAAAGTCTGCTGTGCAACGATTGACGCATAAATTAACAAATTAATTTCATTAACGAAATAAAATATTGCACTGGAATAAGATCAGACTCTAATAGTGTTGGTTTATCTATGCATAAAAGATAAATCAACTTTGTCTGTTGCTTGGCAAGTTAATAACATTACTTATTAGATTTCATGAAAGCAATATAGCCAAAGAATATAGAAATATTTGAAGATTAATTCCGCCCGCAAGGCACGCTGCCACAACATATGCAAACTCACCTGTGCGCGCCGAAATAGTGTTTTTATATCAAGCTTGAACAGCCCTGTCGAATCCCTGAAGACCAACGATATAACACAAATTTAGCTGACAAGTACACAAAAGCCTTGTAGTTGACATGCAATGGTGTGTATTAATCCATACCTGATGTAAATTCTCAAAACATGTCTATATCTTTAATAAAGCCGATGTTGATGGTTCTTCACCAAGTCCATTGATCAGTGGCCTGAGATTCATTGTCATCGGTACGGTGGGATCTGGGGCGATGTCAACGGGGAATGGGCGGGGCATCTTTTTCCAGGAGCTGCATTAACCAATGAGATACCCGCTCGTTGTGACGGCCCTGCTTTGTGGTCGGCTTCATTCGCGCTGCTAGGATGTGAGCCTCACAACTCATTGCAGCCCGTTGCAAGCTGCATCTTTGTCTGGCTGCGGCGCGCACACACTACCACATATCGGTGATAAGTGTGGCTGTCATCAAATAGGTAAAAGTTGCGAGAATTTCTCTAATTCCAAAGTATTAGCTACCTCGTGTTTATATTCCATCTTATTAAAATCGCAATTCATTGGATATTGTCTACACTAGTAGATGTAGCTGCAGCCGGGGGCTGTGCATGGATTCGCTGTGTTGGGCCGCCGGAGCATGTCTACACAATGAAACACAAGGAACAATATAAAGTGGCCTCTTAACCGGAAAGAAAATATGGCCCAACAAACCGCAAGTGAGGATTTGAGCACTGCTGCTACAGGTAACTCTACTCACCTTGATGTACTGTTCACTGATACTACCACGCAATACGGCCACGCCAGTTGGCAACTGACAACTCGACTCGTTCTCATATTCTACCTGCCTCCCGTCCTCATTATCACGGGCACGCTCGGCAACACACTCGCTCTTCTTCTTCTTCACTACCGTCGCTGCCGGCCCGCCGGGTCCCTCCATATTTATATGTTACATCTACTACTTCTGCATATTGTTGTTTTGTGGCTCGGATTCGGATTGGACTGGATATCTGCCGTTAGTGGGACAACGCATTTTGCCAACTTGGCTGACTGGTTGTGCAGAATTCACAGATTTATCATCAATGCGCTTGTGTCGACGGGTCATTGGTTGGTAGTGATGATGTGTATGGATCGTGTAGTTCGTTTATTGTGCCCTCTATTAGCCCCCTCTATTTGCTCCGCCTTCACGGCCAAATTACTGACAATAGCAGCGTTTGTAGGAGTGGGTGTTTTCACGATTCATGATATGTGGACATTCCAGTTGCTGACCATGCTCGACAGCTGGTCCCATCAACCAACTAACGTCTGTATCATCGACCCCAGACAGATAGACATCATGACCATGGTTTGGCCTTTTATATCGGCTGTAATTTGCTCCTATACGCCCGCATTTATCACCATAGCCCTTGTGGTTTGTCTTTGCGTGTGTAAATGGTGTTGGACAAGCCAGACTATTCCCCAATCCGATCAGGCTGGTCAGCTATCAGCTGTCATCGTACTAGGATTTAGTTATCCTGTTTGCGCTATTCCCGCAGCTGTTATTAACATCATTGCCACACGGTATGAAATCACCAACCCTATCCTGGTGAGCAGCATCGCCTACCTCATCACCTGTCTCTACAGAGCATCCACGTTTGCCGTATTGTTTCTCACGTGGCCAGGCCTACGTCGGACATTCTGCAGTGTGTACCAACAGAGATATACACAAGCAGACTCACAAAGCTTTGTGGAGGAACTCCGGTCTGACGCAAACACCAACAAACATATTTGTGCCCCCATGCGGTCAAAAAATATGTCAACTTCCGTTTGAAATATGCTCAACCTCATAAATCTAAGATTTCAGGCAATTTTAGCATCAAAACAAGCCGTTAAAGGGGGGACAAATTTCAAACAGTGCCAACTGATCCAGATAAGCATCATGTTGTTACAACAAAATGGCTGTCCAAGCACATTTAGTTTTTTTTGGCAGTATATCGTTGATTTATTTGCATGCCTTTAATATATAAGCCACACCGAGTTTTTAGTTAGCATCTTTGCTATAGGGTTTTGTATGAAGTTATGAAATTTTCAGCCTTTCTTGTTGTAAGTAAACACACACCAATCATGCAAAACTATTACTATTACTTGACAACTTGTCCCTCGATGCTGACTCGGTAGCTCATGTTGGCGTTATCTGGAGTTGTTCTTAATCGCGCTATTAAGGTATTTGTTTATAAATAAACTAATCGAATTCCCCTAGAGTAGCCTTATTGATAGCAATTACTTCTGCTCTATTTATCACACCCTTTTCTCTATGCGTAACTAATGTAAGACTTTCTCCATTACGCTTAGTCGCTCAAATAAAGAATATGTGAATATTCAGGGTATGGATTTCCAATTGCACCCATCGCTACAAAGAACATTCATTAGCGAATATCTCACATTTGGAAGCAATTTTTCATGAAATGTTTATTTTTTCAAGTCCTTGTCATGTGATTGTACTTTCGCGGCTAGGAAATGGTTGTCAGAATCAAACAAAATACACGGGGTAAATATTATTGGAATTGGAAAATTACTATTTCATTTCGGTAATATAGGGAATAATAGTAAATGCAAAATATTTGACTAAACAGTGCTGTAAAAGGTATTTAATTTCTGACAAATAATCAGGGGTTATCTAACAAAGGTTGTAGTTAATGTTTTGCCTTCATGCATTTGAAGCTATCGCTGAAGTGGACGGAGCTGCATTTTTAAAGAATTATTGATGCACACGGCACACATTCTAGCAAACTTCACGCGCAATCAATGAACACGTAGAATGCAAAAGCACGTCACCTACTCCCAATATGAATATATGACACGCATTGTGGGATATGTATTTAGACACAACACATCTGTGAGGACACCTGTATTCCATACGTAAAACTACTTTTTACTAAGATGCAACGCAATATGAATGCCTCGCTCTGATGACATGGTAAATGTGCTATGACGAATGGAGTATTATAGTGAGGCCTCAACTTATATATCGATGCAATAAGGCATGTCATTTGAAACCAGTCTCTGTTTGGCTGATGAGCCTGATAAACATCCTTAACATCCCGTCATCGACAGAGGGTCGAAAAATAAGCTTGTTTCACCACACCGCTTGATTGCGTGTTCGTGACAAAAGGAATACAAACTACCTCAAAGCTCATAATTGACGTCGTGCCATTTTGCACTAGCAATCATTCTGCTCAAATAATACAACTGCATGACATCTTCTCATCACATATATTATGTCCGTATTTGAAGAATACATAAGTCTTCGAAGACTTACTATATATCCATTAGACGTGCCTATTTCAGATGCCATATACTGATTGGTCGATTATCCTTTTCTGATTGTTGGTGATCTTCATTATCATACATTTTTAATTGATCAATCAACTGAAGCATAGGGGTACTTAACTAGATTATGATTATTGTTCGTTAAATACAGGGGTCCATCACCAACACAACGCCTACCATATCACCTCGGCTACAACTCAATACTTGGGGAAATCCATTAATCTACATTATCACGTTGGAGGCATTTACTGTTTTGTGACATCACAACCAATGGTAGAGCTAGGTAATGAATTAAATTCAAGTGAGTACAAACATCCAGCATATATAAGCTAGAAACATTGTGAGCCATATGGTAATACCGAATAATCTTATAAGCGTGAATTTATATCAAAATGGAATTATTTGTCGTTTTGCTGTGGAGGTAATGAATTAAATTCAAGTGAGTGCAAACATCCAGCATATATAAGCTAGAAACATTGTGAGCCATATGGTAATACCGAATAATCTTATTAATATTGGGTATTGAATTTTATCATCAAAAACCATGGCATCATTATTTATCATTGAAAGTTGAATACACTGCTCGCATATAACAGTGCGCTACTGGCTCGTCGTTTAATATAAACTTGCTGCTTATTAGTGTTACTACTGACATGTATTTTAAAGCAATTGATCGATGCAATGATCAGCTTGTGCGGAGAAGCGTACAGTGTTTAAGACTCGCTGATTGATCTTACTGAGTTACCAACCGCCATACAAAACAATTCAGCTCGAACACGCAGATACTATTGCGGATAGGTTTGTTACCGCAAATTCCATCCATTATTCACTCAGAAGTAGCGCAAACATCCGCACTGGCCCCGTTAACCATACCTACCTCAGAAATGACTATTCAGCGATAAATTGGATAATTAATGCATGTAGTGATTATAACAGTGAAATAATTGGCATCTAGACCTCAGTGGGTTGATGCAGTATGTCATGGATGTGTAATAGGCAAATTCGACAATGCACGCATTGTTTGCCAGACACAAGCAGTTCAATGGCTTCCCCTAACGGTGTGTTATTCACTATGCATGTTGATCAAATGCAACAATAGCAATATTTGGCTCCGGCCGTTAATGATGAAAGCGCGCTTTCATAGCTGCGTGTCAATGTGCATTTTCTCTATTGCAGTGAGACGCCATCTCTAATGCCCCACATACAGCGAGACAATAACTGTAGCTATGGTGATCGCCAATAATTATGCAGTATAAGCTATTACCCAATTATGAAGAATCATGCGGGTAGTTTGCAACACTCCTTGCTGCGATCTAGTTTGCTGCCACACATTGAAGGGAAATTGAATCACCCGATTGTTAGATATTCTGCATGCATGATCGTGCAAGGTTTAGCTAATTAAAATATATTGCAGGATAGAATGTCGGCTGAATAAGAGCCGCTTGTTGTCTACATCGCATTACATGCATAATTTGTTTTATATCATTCTTAGTTGATGTCCAAAACCCCCTGTGTTGTAACGAGTGCACAGGCATAGAACTCATATCTACTGCATGGAGCAGCAGATTTTCTAAACAATGTAGACTTGGCATCTATAGAGGAATGCAGTTGGATTACAAATAACTGTGGTACTCAAACACCTTATTTCAGTGCCGTCAGTAGCCGGTCTAATCGGCATGTCATACTAGATCTGAGAGCAATTAATTAGATAATAAATGCATGTAGTTATTATAGCAGTGACATAATTGGCATCTAGGCCTCAGTGGGTTGATGCTGTATGTCATGGATGTGTAATAGGCAAATTCGACAATGCACGCATTGTTTGCCAGACACAAGCAGTTCAATGGCTTCCCCTAACGGTGTGTTATTCACTATGCATGATCAAATACAAACACATATGTGAACTTCCCTTTTAATGATGAAAGCGCGCTATCCTTGTGGTCTATTGCATGAGACGCCATCACTAATGCCCAACCATATGTCAGACGAACTTATTTGCGAGATCAATACGTAGTACAATCATCACTGATCTGAAGTTTACATAGAGGAAGCAAGTCTAAGTTACAGGTATATTCCTCAATGGCGACAGGGAGAAAGAATAATTGTATATAGAAATGATCAATACCGTATAATCCACATTATAAACGCTATTGTACTAACATTCAAACAGACGCAACTTTCCAAATGACGCAAACTACATAGTTTACCCATTATTTGTATTGAGTTTCCAAAAAGAGAATAAGGCGCTTGTGATATGTATCTCTGTTTGTAGGAGCGTTAGGAATAGTAGGGTCAATAATGGAAGGTTAAATCTAAGGCAGATATTGTGATATTGTGAACAATGGGTAAGCCTTTTTCGGGAATTGGCGTGGCTGTCATGCACCCTTCGATAGAATGAATAATTGTATCGAGCAGAACCGCTACTACTGTTATGAAATAAATCAGATATTCGTCCATATATTTCAAATTTGAAATATATGGCCTACACTCGTTTCGGCAGTGTGATTTACCTCTTTCGGGACCATAGATAATATCGTAAAATGTAAGATTTTGTCATCACTCCAAGTTAAAGGGCGGAATACCATATGTATTCATATGGAGTGATTGCAGCTACGGCGTCGGCTGCCATTGCAGGCAGCGAGAGTATTGTTCAAGAATCACAGCTATTCCAACGCATTTGAGAGTCCATTATATTCATGCACTTTTTCGTCTCATGTGTAAGAGCAAATGCTAGTTCGGAACGACGGCACGGGGGCGAAATGCATGACACAAACCGTTATTGTTGCTGTAACCACAACAACAACAACAACAACAACAAATGCCGCGATATGCTTAATCATCTATAAACACCGTAGGATTTACAGTACGAGGTACTTTTTAAACCAATATTTGCTGCTGACCTCAAGATTTTGTGCATATTGTCTTGTGCATCATGTCGTGAAACTGCAATGACATGTTGTGGCGGATGGTGTACGAAGCTAGTATGCACATTTGAGGTTCTTAATTGGAGCCATGAACTCCAGGAATAGATATAAATAGCCGCCGGTATGCTCTGAGTAGGTCCAGTTTTACTGGTAGAATATATGGTCGATGACGGTCAACCATTTAAAAGCTTATACAGTATTTATGGTGCATTAATTGGTTTGCGGAATAAAGGCTTGTATCATTGACGTCATCCTGCACTAAGTGATCGAGCGGATGATTATTGCCAATGGAAACCTAAAACTAAGGGTTATTAACCCATTTCTGAGCTCATGACCACAACACGTGACTTGTACCGGGATATATACTACATTAGTCATTGCTGCAATAAACGATCGAATTTGATGGCGGTAACATTTTCTCGGATGCTGACTTGCATTGGTCAAGTGACAAGTTGCCTGTTTGCATGAGATATCGCTCAGTGTCTGGTGAATGAAGAGCAAAATCCCCATCTTCAATCATAAGAGAGAACCATAAATGAGTGGTCAAACCTTGAAGATGGTCAGAAGAGCTCCGATGGCAATAGTCCCTGTTCAGACCCATTAGGCGTACTCAATGCCTATATTAATGCACTTCATCACTTGCATTAACAAAGCCACACCGGTTGTGGCAGTTAGGCGGAATACAATCAATCTTCAACTGCTAATACCTAGCAATTGCCTTGTGCAATATAGAGCCTCGGATGCATACAATGTCATTGGTGACACAACATCTTATTCCTCTCCCTACAGAGGTGATAGGGATAGTTTCAATGAAAACCTCCTCGTAGTAAATGCATTGCAATTGGTAAGGTACGATTATCACTAATTGGTAGCGTATATAGAGATATTGACACAAAATAAAGGTAAATATTCTTTGGGTAATATATGGGTTGGTGAATGCGAATGCACTTTCATATGATACAATAACAAATCTGTCCAACATACAGATAACACGTGTCGCTGACTTGAGTGGAATATTTCGGATACAGAATGCAATACACCAACCACGTTACACAGATTCACCGATACATCACTCAATCAGACAGACATCTATTACATCCAAAACATCCTTATTTTGTCCCGGGTATCAACTAACAAATGGTTCATCTCAACATTCATGCAAAGTGTAACCCGATTTACTTGTTACTGCCGTCGAAGGTGCGCTATCTAAGCGAATAATGCGCATATTTATGCATTCGTTTGAGCCATGAGTCACTTTTTCATATCTATCATCAGCAACCTCCATGCATAGTGAACCTGATTTACGTTAATACCAGCGAAAGTGAGCAGTCTTAGGCAACTAATGCGTATATCCATGCATACGTTAAGCCACGAGCCACTTTGTTTTACTTAAGATGTAGTCAGCATCCCATGAAATAACTCGGATCACAAGCCTTCAACTACAGTGAGATATACTGCGGTGTGTTCACCGAGTTATTCGCTGTCATTTTTCACGTAAATGGAGCTTATAATGATGTGATGTTCAGGATCAGGGCACACGTGTATTAGCAGGCAACTTGCAAGAAGCCCAAGATTCACCGCGGTGGTCCTGATAGAGGCAACCGTAACAAAATATATCCTCTGCATATATGTTGAGAGTTGAAAGGTATTAATATGATCCCTGACCAAGATGATTTCGGTACCATCGCCTGCGAATATCAACTACACGACACATTTAGTCAGAGGCGAGGAAATATATAGGAATGTATCCCCTTGTGGAATGTAAATATAAGAGGATAAATGTTTTGAGTACCTACTTAACAAATTTATTTATTTAATAAAGTAAACTGTCCATTATTGCTTTAAATGCATGGAGCATACGCAAAAATATTAAAGGCATTATTGGAATCTTGTTTAGACTTGTTTGATCATCATTTTTACACTGTACTTGTACCTGCAAGATGGTTAAATAATGATTATATAAACGATTGCAATATCGACGGCTACACTCTAATGATAATAGCAGGCAAAAACGGTTGATATAAATGGTATATATTTAGACGTACACATTCAGCAGTACATGCACAAACCTACGGACGGATGAATATGTAATAAATCTTCGCATTGATCTGAACAATTGCACATCGCAATATTTACTTCAATATTCTACGCAGTTAGTTATATCCATATCAAGTCCAGTGATTGTTGGAGTGCCTTAGAACTCTAGGCTAGTTCCTATACTGTTGTTTTTGTTTATAAAAAAGCGATAAAGTACACCATTTGTACTACCGTATGTCACGTAAAAGTAAAGATAGACCCAAACATGCTTGATTTATATCGAACAAAACGTATTATTGACACACTTGCTACAACTCTAATCGACCTACATGTATTTTTATTGTTGCTCCTAAATAACTCATAGTTTCTTGCACCAAAACGCCTCAGATGTATAAGAAATTTACAACATCCCACCCAACAACATTCCGTACAAACATAAACACAGTTACTCAACAAGTCAAAGTCATTTTTCGCTAATCCAATCCTAATTGGTACTCCCACCCCTATCGGTAATCCCACCCTTATTGGTACTCCCACCCCTATCGGTAATCCCGCCATCAACTAGCCCGAGTAGGGGCCAATGCACGCTTGTCGGAAGGAAAATAAGATATGATGATCTAAACCAAAAATAAGAGCGCGATTTTAATTGTCAGGCATTTATCAAACACTGCAGAAACATATTCATAGTCTCTAGAATTATGTTACTGCAATGCTGTTGTGCCATGTACTCGGTTTTAATAGAAGTTAGGATTAATGTAAAAGGATATCGCTATTGCACTCGCTGAACTTGTTTTGATTAAATTTGCATCAATTACATAGCGCTGTATATTATTGCACAATTGTATGTATTGGCTTTGTTAAAGTCCACAGACACATGCCTTGTCCTTTCAGCACTAGCTTAACAATGTTTCTTCTTGTGATCTTTACGTTTCAGGTATGCAGCCTGCTGGTCAAGCAATGCGCATTTCCTGGGCTGCGGTACATAATAACAGGCAGGGGCGCCCCGTGTTCACAAGTAATAATTGCGAAATGCTATCGACCCCATCTCCTCAAGTTAAGCAGACATAGATTATCTTACAAATTACTTTAACACCTGTTGCATTTGTGGACGTTAGATCGGCTTATCTGGCCAGGAGAAGTCCTGCGCAAAATGAACGACAGGTATGAATGAACAAAACCGCCTCATTACTTTGGAATTAATCAATTGCTCAACCATTAAATCGTGTTTGTCATTGATCGGCTAGTCATCAATTTTTAGGCTTGGATTTTGAGTGATACCAAGATTAAATGTGTGATATTAATGTGTATCATGAACAATTTAAAACATTATCTACTATCCACTTTCCATAATAAAATGTGTCTGCAAAACTACTTATTAAAGCACCACTTTGATAAATATTTAGTCGCAATTTAACTTAGCAAGCCTTATGACTAAGAAAATGCATACAAATGCTTTTCTGCATAGAGCGAAGCTAGTGCAGTATCTGGTTAGGCACACCTTGAATGCTATTTGTTGGTCAATTGTACCATTCCGCGAAAACCAAAAATCCGCATTAACTACCTCAAAAACATAGACCAGCCATTATGTGATTATCGACTCTATACTTGAGAATAATTTTAGCGGAGATATTGCGTTCTCTGGCGAGTACTTATCCGAAGCTATCAAGCCAAACACTGAAACTACCTGGTTTTTACCACTCCCGGTCTACTCGAATGGCTACAGATATTAATGAAATATTATCCCTACTGTTTTGTATTTCAATACATTGCTATGCCGTACTTATCTCTTTTTTGAAGACATGGGTCATATTCGAAACAAATGGACAAACCTTGTGGCCCCATGTCTTTGTAGTGTTTTTATGGGGGCCCGTCAGCAGCAGAATATTTCACCAGGAATAATACAACCAGCGGCACTCTCTTTTATAGTGACCATATATGTTAGCTTAGGCATAAGTTACATAAGATATACTTATGATTAATATTCCATTTATATATGCATTGCCATTTCTCGCAAATGTTTACCCACTGCAGAATGTGCAACGTTGACTGGGGCGCTCGAGAAATGATATTTTAAAACATTTAGATACACATGACTGATGATGTAGCCGCCATTTAATAATGCCCGTACTATATGAAGTTGTTACCAAACTGTCAGGACAACTTTTGCAGCGCTAATTACCTTCGAACATGACATGCATTAACGCTTCGCCTTACAATTCATTTTGTGAATGTGTTAGGGTACTGAGGAGTGGAATGGACACCTACAATTGCCATTTCGCTTTGGTGTACTCGATGCTGGGAGTTACGTAGCTTACGCCACGCCACGTCATTTAACAGCAACGAGTGAGCTATAGATATTTTAAAATAAAAATGCACATGTCAAATATATCGGCGTCATTTTAAGGCCCTTCATCACGACGAAGTGTAACCAGGTTGCTATCAAACTTTCTGAGGCAACATAAATGCACTCACTGCGCGTCAATACGTTAAAAGTGGTGTTCCATTGGCCTTTTTAACAAAACAACAAGCCTTACCAAAGAAAGAGGACGAAGCACCAAAACATATTGCATAAGGCATTTAGGCTTGGGATATACCGGAACATGCTTTTGTATGACATGCATGGCGGTATACAGGTCCGACAATATGATACGGACAATGCCAAAAAGGCGGTTTAATCCTTGGGGACCTGCCGGTAGAAACGGATCTTGGCACCTCTCAATCAAATTGCGTAAAAGGCTAATTTGATCTCATTCACAAATAGGCCATTAGTGTAATCATTACTACTTTAAGGTGACTTGCACACGTCCAAAAAGGTAAACGTCCCATCTACAAAGCTCATAAGTAGTATGGATGACATATACCTAGAGAGCGAGTAGATAATGATTAAGGTCTGCCAACACATGATGTCGCCATAATGATTTCCCTACAGTAATATTCAATGGTCATTGCAAATGTCAACTTCACCATCACTCATCTACGGCGATGGTGTATGTCTGTTGAAGATTCGTAATCATTAATAGCTCATACTTGATGATTTTCTTTCTAGCGCCCCAACTCAAGATACAGCAGTATGTTTTCTTTTTGGATGATAGGCGTGGCAAGATTGTGCGGTGACGTCAGAGCTGAATCCGATCATGGGACAGGTGTGATTGTTCATCATATTTGTGATTAATTTTTTAAACACCAGTAATAAAACCATAATAGCATTCAAGCAACACGTAATGTTATTAATGGCTAGAACCGACATGTGCCAGATTCTTTAAGATTCTCGTCACAATTATTAACAGGGGGTCTTTTCACTTATTGTCTCGGTAGGTAATATTCATCATTGCATAGATGGTGCTAATAACTATTCCTGCCAAGTTGATGTCCGTGCGGTCCAGCATGAACTAATCTCGTTATCGATTGTGCAATTTATCCTGGGAAGAGAAACAATTACAGGTGATGCGTGATAATGGCCATGATGTGATTCGTACCGCTAATCAATTGACATGACAATGCACACTGTTGGATGACGAACATCATGACACACCTCCGATTTTATAAGCCAAATGGCTTTGCCAATGAGTCAACGTGCTACGTTTTACGCCTACGTAATAATGCGGTCTGCTACATACAGGACACCAACGGCATACACACACATCTGCTGATGAAATATTTGGTCTTGCAAGACGTCCATATTTCTGTCACAGCCTCTATTCATCGCAGTGTTTTGTTCCTACACATGTTGCCAGTGTGACTGTTGGCAGTTTATGCAATGAAGTTCTTTAAACAAATAACGGACTTGTGCCTGAAACACACAATGGGGTAACAGAATCTACTTTGATGACGGCTTAGTATTGACAGACAGTCAGATTGAGGATGTTTCGGTATAGTAACACACCACTCACTCATAGCGAGCCACTCAAAGTCAATGGATTGATCAAGGACAACTGAAACACTTATCCTAAATCACCCCCGTGAGTGGAGCCACCAGGGATGATGTCCAACAGATGGAACTTAAGTGCAGGCAAACTTGTGTGCAAACTGAGGCCAATGCCTCTGAGCAGATAATCGCCCCTGACATCCACCAGACATTTTACTCTATATTGGAATGTACTGATAAACGCTACCATATTGCAAGGTGAAATAAATTTTGTATAGTGAGATACATAATTACCGAACAGGTCACAATCATGAAATTTGTTCCAATCTGCCTGATCTATGCCACCAATGTGTCTGCCAAACAATAAGCAGTGCAAACCTGTCTCAGTTGCCTCGGCAATAGGATGGAAGAACATTATCCCCCGTGCATGGAATAACGTCTCGTTTGTAAGCAGAGGTATCAGTGAACTTTGTGTCTGTCCGCCATCTTTTCTAACCTAGCTTCTATCGTGTAGCTTGTCACCGTATTTTGTATCGCAATTTTTATATTACAAGGGTAGAGAGCGACCTCAAAGTAATACAATTCAATGGAATTATCTAGAACGAATATATGTAAATGTCGTTCTTAATCGATTCCTCAAAACAACAGACACCAATCACAGCTTTAACGAAGACAATAAAGTTTAATATCAAAACATTTGTTAAAGTTTTAAGTTAACAATTACAGCTGATGTTATTGCGCTCCATGGGTAGAATTTGAATGAGTATCAGATAGGAATAATGGCTACTTTGCCATAATAATTAACACGATTCCTAGCCCGAATACGGATATTGTACCTCTATCAGTCTTGCGTAATGCTACCAACAGGCATCAAATTGAACGCAATTACTCATAATGTATGGTGGTGGGTGCAATGCAAAGACGCTGATTTTTTATCCATGCTCAGATTCAATGAGTCACTGAATTTCAACAAGTGATAAAGCTTGATTGTTCCAGAAGTCCCTCGAAGTTATCAAGGTCTATGAAAATCTATTGTGTCAACATTTCTATAATATGCAATTAGCCATGATCGGTAGAATAATTTGGATTCCTAGCACAGACAGTTTGTGCGCAAACTTTGTTCATGACATTGTTCTCAATCCAATCCGCTAAGTGCGCTTTAGCTGTTAATACATGTAGAAGTCAGTCAGCATAAGATCTGATGTTGTCAAGAAATAGCATGGCTGTTACCTGATATGCTATTAAGTTGTAATCATCGCTTACACTAAAGCAGAACGACAAACCTAACAGCACTTGCAGCCATTCTATTTATCATAGCTTACACTGACGCGTATCGGAGGAAAGAATGTATATCAGTCACATGAGTTTAACAGCCGTACAAACGTAATAATTCAATGAGTTATTCAATGGCCCCTATGTATGCTTACCCAATCATACTTCCCTACCCACAATGTTTGCTTGCACGTACCCAATTAAGCAAACCATTCATTTGGTTCAATATTTATGCGTACATGAAGAGTTAAAAAGAACCAAACGCTACGTTTGCAAGTGGTTGCCGTTAAGACTCTTGATCATGTTACGTAATTCCTACTTTTTCCTGCACTGTGTATGACCCTCGAGACCACAGCACTAATTGGGGGGAATGCGTCAGCCGTCAAATCCCACACACAAATAAGAGCCAGTTGCTTTTGCATTGTGTTAATGTGATATTACGTTTCACATGCATGTGAATAATGCCAGGGATTTGGCCATTGACAACTCACTTCAATGTGATCATAATAAAGCTCCATATGATGGCGCATTTTGGCAATCTCTTCAGTGTTAGGACCGAATATTACATCTATTAAGTGCATGCTGGTCGTAACATGTAGCTTCTGACAGCAATTGGCAATCAATAGCGGCTTTTTCATAACACAAACTCTTTGATAAGGTTTCCAGCGCTGGTCCCATTTATCCGTGAGACTGCGGGATTTCGGAATTTGGGTGAGGCTATTTTTGGGTTTGGTTGGTCCAGCTTCTTACGGCCGCATTTGTAACCAGTAGGA
>CM067342.1:18709673-18739673 GCA_034190875.2 Urechis unicinctus | reverse complement strand
AAACAGTGCAATCGCCATAAACTGTACTTCTTGTGCACAGCATTATTGAGTCTAATACTTTCTTGATGTTGATGATTCCATGCACATTGAGACTGCAACTTGCTGAAGTACAAACTATTAGCTCATGTAAGAAGTTCATTTATATTATACTCGTTTGATAAACATCAATTATTTTAAGCACGCTCACGTCACGCTGCAATCGTTATGTCGTTGGGTCAGACAGGTGCTTTAATTACACAGCTCGTGGCTACTACAGAATTATTGTTGTTAAATCAAATGTACGTGACTCCAAAGCTCCATTGATGCTGTTAGTTGGTGCGTTTGGGTTAGGGTCACTCCTCCTTCTAAGAACCTTGTACTTTCCTATATGCAGCAACCACCTTTAATACTGCCGTGCGCAGGACCTTATCATCTTTGCGTTGTACATCTACATCAAGCTCCCCCGTCCGCCTTACTGGCCTCATTCTAGGTCGAGTGACAACCACATGGCAAATATATAAAGATTTTTGTTGCTATGTACGAACCCGAAAGCTTACCAAATCAAATATCACTACATCTCATAAGAAGGATTGTGCAACGAGATTACCGCCAACATTCTGAACGTAACGCCTATGTGTTGTATACTCAGTAGCGCGTTTTAAAGGGGCGCTTATATAGCGCCAACGTAGTAGCAGTTATAGCAAATTTGACAAAATGTAGCCTTATGACAAATGGCGACAATGCTTTTATTGCAATATGGTCTTCATATATTGATTAATCATTAACGTTTCTTCGGTGGCTTCCTCAACTCGTATATTGCCTTTTCGCTGGGGGGCACAATCGACTAACAAATAGCGTGTAAGTTCTCCATACTTTCGTTATTGATGTCCATCACAGGGTCAATCTTCAGTAGAACACCTACCATTATACTACATAGATGACACGAAATCTCACTGATGTCAGCATTGAATCTACTGCGTGTTTTGGCATTTCTTCATCTCTGTCAGCCTTGTGTGTCCACAAGAGACTGTTCAATTTAGCGGCCACGTGCTGTGTAGTGCTTGTTCGCTGTCGTTATAGCGCGTGCGACAGACTCAACATTCTAAGTTACTTGGACTACTTGCATTGTGCCATTTGTGTGGGAAGTTAGAAGTGAATTCTAAGGCGCAATTAAACTCAGTCACTCATCAAAGTGAAGGCAGGGAACATCATAATTATCGGCGTTTTCAAACTCAACCAACGTTCCTCCTATGCAACTCATTTGCTTCCGCATACTGATACTTAACCAATAGTGTGCGTTAAGTGCTATGGTATGCTTCGTAAAGGCAAAAGAAGTCAGTAGTTTCCTGTAGCCTACTTTACTTGTGAATATAACACCATGTCTATTGTCTGCTTCTGCATTTCGCTGAGGTGCATAGCATAATGTCAAATCCAATGACAGTGCCCAGATGTCATCCTCTGAAACAGGTCTATGGTGTAATGTTTCATACAAAAAGAAGCATATCAATGAGTTATTTATAAGGATCAGCGGCGGCAGAGACTGCACGCAGCATTTTCCATAGCAACTGTTCGCACTATACAGCCGACGATAACAGACTTCTGCCTCCATAATGCACATCGCCTCGTCCAATATGACATGCTGTTGATTTTAACAACAAAATTATATCGATTTAATCAATCTCTTTGACGGGCCTACAATTACAGCAGATTCAATATGCAAAATCAAATGATGACGGTACATAACTTCTGGTTTTGGCCACGACTGGGATGCCCTGTGTCAACCTCATCGGCTTTGTATGGGTCATGGGCCATTAAACTGGTTAGTTCGTCACGTAACCGAAGACACTGCCATAAACCTAAACCAACAATGTCCAAGGATTCGATAGTGCAAACTATATGTTGGCCAATATAACGAAGATGTTGTTCAGCAAGTTCATTGGTAAAATGGCTTGATTAACATGCCATGATAATGATATCTATTCCACCGGCAATGCGAGTTTGTACTGCGTCGTGGCAATAGCCACTATGGACATATATAAGTGTGGATCATCACCGGATATTTTCTTAAATAACTCTTTCACATGAACTATATTGATCCCAGGTTCATGCCCCTTGGAGGGCTAAGTGTATTAATCAATTTTAACGACCCATAAAGCTACCCGTTTTACAAGCGTGCCATCGTTCATTCGTCACAGAACTTAGGCTGTAATAGTATTATTCATCAACATGCCCAATCCTAGTCAATAACATATATCAGTTACCATAATGGTGCCAAATGAACAACAAGACCCAATGCCGACCGGAAGAAAAGACATGACATGGCATTAGGTCATCATCTTCTGTAACCACCAACTGCTAGTTAATTGTCCTCCATCAAAGGACTTAGAGTGATAATGGAGGCATTGCGTCAACATGTCTTACAATGTGCCTGTTTATAGTTGTCAAATATTGATGAGAGTTACACAGTCGATAACTGGAGGATGCCATTTTATCACCCCTGTTTGCAAAACTGGGCAATGATGGACTTAATATATTCACATAAAGCACATTTTACTTCCACATGACAGCATTTCATATTGATCGAGACGTACAATGAAGAGAATTTGACAAACTACCATAAACCCAAAACCACGCGCCATAAAAAAAGTGTAATCGCTCGCTGCCAGATGGATGGCAATTCATCTTCGGCTTCTCATAATGACCCCGTCACTTCTTGGGAAAAAGAGAGCTTTCAATGTTGATTTTTATCAGCACGCCAGCACGTCAAACCACTGCAGCGTCCGCAGGGACGAAAACGTAGGGTAAAGATGATGAATAAAATTCGGTTCAATCTAATGGCCTCCATGTAGCTCATTGTAAAATACAATTTGACATGGACGAACAACATAGGGATAAGATGATTAATGAAATGTAGTTCAGATTAATGGCCTACTGTTGTTCATTGTAAAATAAAACCTGACAGTAAAATAGACATTCCAAGCGCCCACAACCTTTGTCTGTCGCACACTGAATCCCAGCGCGCGACGCATGAACTGCTCCGTAATTTGGCAATAAAGCAAATGGTTCATTTACTCTCCCCGGCTGGATGTTGACTGGTTGACTATTACATCTTTGTAAGTAGATTTCCACTCAAATACTAGCTGTTCTAATGATGTCAGACAATGCCATGATAGATGATATTTCGCATCGGTGCCAGTTTTTCTTAATATCCTTAACGAATGATATCTTAACGATGCAGCCATGAAAGGTGGTCGTTCCTCGGCTGTTTTTCAATGCGCGCACGAAAAAAAAGCCTTCTGTAAAGTATACTTCATGTGAAGTGAAGAACGTGCATGGCTATCGGTGTTTTATTTGCCATTTTTATCTGTCAATGATATTGAAGATGCAAGAAGATTCATTCAGGTTTTATATGAGCATTTGTCAGTTTGTTAACTTTTAACGGTGCTACATATCAATGAATATAAACAGTAAACACGTTACGGGGTAGAGTGCATCTCACCTCCTCCCAGTATATTGGTAGTTTGTTTTATGTAAAAGCAACTACCTTACGTTTTGCCTATGGTTAAGTCTGATTTACCAAGGTATATTTCATCCATCATTGTATTTTAGAAGGCAACCTCCTTTGCAGATCGAAGTCAGAAATCGAATTCTCAACTCGTAAGGAAATAATAGAGAATTACCAGCTGTTCTTTGATTACAAAATGCAACAAGCTGTACCATTAAGGTTTGACATTGTTCTTTTAATTGATAGCCTCCAGAGGCTGGAGGTACTTTGGGCAGCATAATATGAAGTATTGTAGCCTTGATATACTTTCTGACACAATGAAGATTCCCTCACAGATAATGACGTTGAGTGCTAATTAGACAATTGATTGCTTGGGCACAGAAACTCCCTTTATAGTGTAAAGCGAGAGACCTTAGCTGTCCATGAGAGCCACAGTTTCTCTCACGGTTTCTGAGTGTACTTGCATTGTTTAAAGTTACGTCGCCATATTTTTCTATCCAGAAATAATCCCTGCTACACCTATATACCTCAATAATAATATAAATGGTTGTGGTCGAATTCACCGGGGCTACTTGTGACACTTTACTTCTTTGGAATCAATTAAATAGCATTTTCATATTGAAATCAAATCCTTATTATCAGTCAAAAATAATAACTAAAAATGTATTCGACATTTAGGAATTTTATGCGACTTATGTACCATTTTTTGAAAAAACAGATTTTAAAAAACTACTAAACTCAAGGCAGCATCATTTGAGAAATACACAATGCAGAATTTGTGGTATCATTAGCATCAGCAACATATAGGGAGCATTATTGGAACAGCCTAGATTTAGTTTTTGCGCAATAAAATTTCATCGAATAACCATGCACTGAATAATGCCAAGCTTATCCACACAATAAGCATTACATAACCTTTTGTTATCGGCCAATCAGCTAGAATAATGCTATAGTTTTGGTAACAGTTTGTATGGTCATCTGTTTGTTACTCAAGCATTTGGTATGAACTAATACAGCATACATGTTTTTTTCTAGTTTTACACCAGGAAGCTTTAAACTATGTACGTGACAACAAAACATCAAGCAAACAAGGAGACATAGCTCTATATGATAAGCCGTAGAATTTGGTTTCAATAGTTTCATAATTAATGCATAAATGCAGAGCCGCCATTGTGAACACAATGACATGAAAACCAAGGATATACGAGCATTGATGACTACTTCTGTTCCTGTTTGTACAGGCAACTGCTTGGTTATTATCAACATTACAATATGACAAAATTGGACATAGGAATTATGCCAATTACCTCATTATGTGGTACGGTGCGTTGTTGAGCCTCAATTGCAACGTGTCAGTGGGTTCAATGGCAACGTGTATAGTGGTCCGACGTCATAATGGCCGGACTGTGATATGCACTAGTATACCCAGCAGTTTATGTTTATTTCCCATATAAGTCAAATATTCTGTTAAAAAAACGAGCGGAATCTGCAAAGGTGCCGACATTTGTCGTGTATGAGATTAAAAGTGTTGTGGCTGTCACTTTTATAGGTCATGCTAATGTCAGTTTTATAAGAAGTTTCTTACAAAGCTTTTCGGTGCAAACTTAAGAATATGTGTACCTCGAGACCGTGAATTTAGCCTCCAAACGATTCGCGGATTCGGGCCCTGTGTGTTTTTAACTGCTTGGTTACGGGATTATGAAGCTTCAAAATACAGTCAATTTACCTTTAATTCACCTTGCATCTCTATTCTATGTATATAATGGGATGGCAAATTACTTATTGAGTAACTAGTCATTTGATTAATCTCTCCTGCTTACAATCAATAATTGTTGACGTCATGGACAGTAAGATCTTGGTTCATAGTTTATCTGCAATTACTTATTAGCCGATCAAGGTATGGCTGCAGCCTTGTCTGACTATCAATTGAACAGAAAAGATAATAATAGCGAATCAATTCTTTGCAAAGCGTGGACAATTGGCTGATTATTAACGCATGGGTATTGTGCAATATATGGAAACTGAGTTAGCTGATTAGTTGCCATAAGTATGCACATGGGTCGATTGTCCAGTCAATGATATCGGACCTAGTGATCGCACCGTTTTCAAAAGAATTGTGTAGCTGACCTACTCTAATATATAATATTGGAAGTTCTTTTAAACCACAACGACAACACAGCATGTACCACACCAAATACACCCATTTACGTAGTTCAGTCTCAGGAAGACGCAAGTCACTACATGAACTGTTAAGATAAACGATTCGCAATCGTCAAAAATTATATAATTGTTCATTAGCGAACTGTGTTAGGCTATTTACTCTTGCAATGGTAATAATGCTATCGCCGCTTTATTCAGGCTTCAACCTTCATATGCGTTCTTCCCTCTACCAATGGAACTCGTTGGCTCTGTCAAAGGCTGAGTGATGATTAATGAATAGCGTGTGTAATGCGCAACCGCGGGCATGCTACCTTTTCAATGTGCCGATGAACAGAATTTCTGTAAAGTCTAGTTAAGACCCCTCATATTAAATAGGTCTTAAAAATTAAGAATCATTGGGGAGTAAGGCACAACACCACCCTGCGTTTTATGCATGTTTCGGATCTCTTCTCGCCATTATTTGCTTACTAAATGGTGAACTCTTAAACACATTGTTACTGCATACACACACCCTATTACGCCTAATATCAGCAGTATACAAAACGATCAGCGATGTCATTATGCTAGGTTATTCATCTAGAATGAATATAATCTTATTCAGGTTTATATATCTCCTACATTTAATTAACTTCGTTAATTACTATAATACTATTTATTAGAAAATGCTTCGCAATGAGGTCACACAGAGAAAAGTGTTAAGAAACTTTGATGACGGGTAGTATTAAAACTGTAACGTGATGCAGTATTGCACCAAATATGATGTCGAATTAGCAACTTAGGTCTGAAATGTTGTCATGCAACTTGGAAATGAATACTAGGACCTGAGTTTGCAAGAACATATTCACATCGAGCGATTGCATGCGTATCAATTGATCGGTTAAAAGTGCGAAAAGCAGAGGTACATAATTCGATAACATAAATTAATGCAATTATGCAAGACACGATTGCGCAACAGCAGTCAACGTTTGTCTCGCAATTAATCTTGCATTTTATTGCGGACGGCCTGCTTATCAACGGTTGGGACCGGCATATGGGCTTAATGCATCAACCCTGCACGCTGTACACATCGTCTATTTATCACACAGGGAGCGGGACGGCATTTGCAGGCCATTGTTACTCATATAGCACTGAAAAAGTTCCTACTCCTGCAGTGTGACAAAGCCGTAAGCATAGAAAATGTGACCTACAATTACAGCTTAATTACAGCTGAATGCCAATGAATGTAAAAATTTGAGACCTCAATCGTAATTTACAGGATAAAGTGTCTATGCGACATGCGCGCTTGCTGCATACGCACGTTGATGAGAAAACTATTATGACGAGACGGCCTGTGTGTTCAAGCATATCATTAGCTATTTGTTGTCGATCGATCGACCTTATGCTCAGTTTGTGATTTACTTAGCAGGGACTGCACTGCCATAAGCATGCACAATATGCTCAGTGACAATACCATCAACCCTGCATGGTTTCATCCATTTATTCGCGTATGCACCACTACAGATAATACCGTCTGGTGGAATCGTTTAAACAGACCTTTCCGAAGAGTTTTGATCAGCTACAATATTTCTCGATTCAGAGTCAGTCAATCTTACAAGAAATTGTCATTTAATGGCATCTTTTAAACAATTGACAGATCATTTCATCCTGAATTGTTTTCAATCGAAGGAATGTCATCTGCGTCATGATGACAGTAAAAGTTGTATGCGTATCTGACATAGGTGAGTAAATCAGACAATTTGACATAGGAATCGAGCCAGATAGGGTACAATTGTACTGCGCACATATTTTTACAGTAACGTCGCATTTAAATCTACAAAATGTCGTACCACACTGGCCCCTTTCATCATTACAAAGGTTTTATCAATAGGACAGCTGAATAGCGGGTAGGAATGTTTCGACATTTGCGTCAGAACTATCCAAAGACATCTTCCTTACCCAAACAACATTAAAACTTATCCGGTCTTCCATGCAACGAATAAGTTACGCTCTATTACCTACACTTCAATTACACTTCATTACTGGGAATCACTCCATTCCCTTTCTCGTGATGAACCTCTTTTCGAACATTAATTCGTTATTACGATTCATCCTTCGCTCTATCATAAAGCGTACTGAAAGTATAGATCACCGTCGACGTTTAAGAAAGCAAAAAGTTGTCTCCTTTACGACTTTGTATTATAAAAACTCCATGTATGGCGGTACGTGACTTCAAGGCATAACATGGGCTGTAGCATTGATCTTTTCATAAAGCGACCATTACTTCGTTTACACCTCCGCTTTTCTAATTGACCCAGTCATAATAAATCACTTTGCTCAGCACTTTGCCGCTCATATTGTTAGGTGTGTGGCATCCTAATGGATTACCAAAAAGCTTCAATGCGTGGTACAACTTCCCGTAACACAACCACTAACCCACTTCCTCTGCACATCCATTAGCCACCCGCGAATTTTAGTCGTATATCAAGGTGAGAACAGCAGGCGTCAACCCCAGATATTGATGTGATGTATGAGGGAATATTCCACGAACGAAGCTCGCAACAAACGCATCATTGTAAGGGGCCATATGAAGATGAATGGAGAAATGACATATCTATGTTGCTACCGCAGCATCCGCAGTGTCGCTCCTACTTATATATGTTAGATTCACATGTTCAAATACAAGTCATTAAGGTTGCAGCATTCCCAGACCGATTCGTTCACGCAATCATATGTAGATATTGAAATCTCTTTATGATTAGACACTTCTAATTTGTTGGAAAAGATTGTACTATACATTTACTCAGTACGATGGCATGTTAATATTTGTGCGGCATGTGAAGTGCTTGTTTTTGTAAGAACACTTAATGACGAGTAAGCGCGTTCATTATTGATGCTCGGCATTTATAAAGTGTTGATAAATGCTGCGTTCTTGCTTCCTTTCATCATCAAAGCTTGATGTACTCCAAGGTTCCCTTGCGATACCGGCACATACGCTGAGCGATATATATTGTCTGATACTAGGATACATTGTTTAAAAATGTCAAAAGTAAACATAATTGCGTATATCCTGCTACATATCGTATCATGATTGCCGAAGGAATAGTGTTACTTATTAACCATCCGATTTTAAGAAAGACATGACGTCATTGCCATCTTTTGCAATGTATCGTTTCTGAAGTGGTTTGCATGCTGATAGAAGTATTATGTTAATATGTACAGAAACATTCAAAATACTCAGCGAGAAAAGGGCGATAGTGGATTTTATATTATCAGAGTGGAACACAAATAAGTGATTATTACTTCTTTTGATGCGCAGTACGATGTGTTTGTATCAGCCTGGTGAAAGTCAAACTAAGGCTATGTTGATTTGATTGGGATAAGATGATCTTTGTATGCATGGATATTGCTTTTAATGTCATATCAGTGTAAATATTTGGAATGTTTCGCCTGTGGTCGCCATTAACCCGGTATTGCATGTACGCACATGTGGCTTATTGGGGCATCAGTGGCTGATCAGCCATAAATGCAATTGATCCAAAGTTTCCCCATATGGGTTGCAAATAAAAGAATATATTTATTTGCCCAAAATTGTGCCCGATTCAAATCAAAAGGCGTGTGTAAAGAGTATGAGTAAATTTGCATTCTATTTGTTTCTATTAAGGTTTTCTATTTGATATATGATCGGTAGATTTTAGAACATGCCAGGCTGATGTAAGTTAGAACAATAGCCACAATTGTAAGGGTGAAAGAAATTATAATACTGCAGTGGATTCAACTGGGAAAAAAGTAACTTGCTGATATGGATAGGGACGATTGGACTGTGATTAATGTGCATATCTATCTGATTATAGCAGTGTGCTAAATAAGGTATTCGTTTCTTGATTATTCTTGTATTCTAAAAATTGTAATGTGCCTACGTGACTAAATTCTCCGTTTCCCTTTACTGATTCATACTTGCCAACCAGGGCACTTCATAAACAATAATCATTCATATTTAATATCAATGACAAAAACAGCAGTCAAGGCATTATTTTTCAATGATTACAAACGCATTGTCCCACCCAGAGATTGAGATAATACAGTCATGTAAAAGGGAAAAGGGCTGACTACAACTCTATATTCGGTAGAGGTGCCATTCAGTTGCACGGGACTTTATTCTAATTTCGGCACGCTGTATTGAACGAATATACATTTGACCATATTTCGTCACATTATAGAATCATGATAAAAAGGAAACAAATCATTATGCCGTAATATATGCCTAATAATGCTTATTATATGATGTACAGGTTCGGTTTAATATCTCTATTGACAGCCATGACTTCATTGTTTAAAAGGGTGCATTTGAATTTATGGTAAGAATAGGTTACTAACAAGTCCCAGGTACTCATTCACCAGTGGAAAATGAGTCGATTTGACGAAAATAGCCCCAGCAGCCGGTTTTTCTATTATACTGCATGCCATCAACTTGTTCAGTACGAGCACGAACTTCGGTGGCATTGACTTAATGCACGTACGTTGTGGGATATTATTATTTGCCAAGAAAACTGGTATTAGGGTGACTCACAATTTGTGATTTAATGCAAAGGGGTGGTCTGCAAGTATTCAAATTAACAAATGAAGGAAGCTGCCAATTCTACCGTCGACAGCCGCTCATTAACCCATTGATGGAGGGAGGTAATCTGAGACTGAACATTAGATGGAACAAATATCTACGTATCATGTGGAGAGTAGAACTGAATTGCTCTTTGGCTGATCAAAGTTGGAGTGGTGTTATGCTAGAGAGTATTTCGATCCATTTTTACCATGCGAATGTATTATCCCTTTTTGTTCTTTTTCTTCAATTTAGCACGCGTCGTAAGAAACTGGTTGTTGTATAAGTGAACCTGGCAGTTGTATTGTGCTGCCAACGAAAGGCAAATAAAATACCATTGTAACATACGCTGTAGTATTGTATATCTGTATATGTGTTGAACACGCAACGGGAACATCGACTATGAAAGCTTCTTTATCATTGGTGGATTAGACTGCCAATGAAATATTTTGGCTGTTACAAAATCACCTTGCATCCTAGTGAGCCAAAGTTAAATTTGATACTGGCGTTAGAAGTGACGCTGACATATTGTAATGTATGCGTCTTAACGATAGAAGCATTTGATGCATACATATGGTTTGTCTGAAATAAGATCCACTTAAATACAACAAGCAAGTGTTCGCTCAGCGTTTAATGAAGGCATTCAATAAAAATGACTAGGATCATTTTGAATTTATTTGCATGCTCAGACAGGCTTCCGAGTTGCTTGTGCTTCAACAGTTGTTCGGTGAATTTACACCATTACAAAATCACACCATTAAGACAAGCTGCATCTACAAGGAGACAATGTCAAGAAACATCAAAGCAGCTACCGAGTCTCGGACTAAATGCTTTCTCGGGTGAATGGCATTTGTCGTGCAGAATTGACACTTCTTAGTATTGTCTTCTTGTTGCAGTAAATCAAGCAGAGACACGCCATTGTATCGACTGGTGCTAGTGCAGACACATCTATCATACGGCCTGAATGCATCCTTTTAGAAGAGATGATGTACAGCTGTGTGTATGGCAAACAGAATAGTTGACAATCCGACAGGAATATTCATTACATTTCGCATTCTACTGCTTCATGTTTCTCTCAGTTAACTGATGATTGGTCATTTATTAACTACCTCTATTGTATTGTAAGTCACTTAATGTTTTACAGCATATCGCATGCGTGACGTGATTGCAATAAATGTTGAATACTAGATGGAATGATGGTCTTTTTAAAGCCTGTATGTAGAATCAGTTTCAGTCAGTTCACGCATACATAGCTGCATTGGAACTTTCATTTGAATTGAGTAGCAATATAAATATATGCCAACTCTCTAGCTGACTCCTTTGTGTCACTTAATAGGCATCATGCTCTACCGGAATGAACATGTTCTTCAAAGCAAACACTATACATTTGTTTGGTGTAATTTTCACAGTGGTCAATAGCCGACGATGTGATGTCTAGAATTCTCCTCAATTCTGCCGTGATCACAATATCAAATATTGGCATTATGCTCGACGACGACGAACCTGCCGATCGACTTGCTACAGATAGCTACATTAGGTTGACACAGTTGCGACCTTACTTAAATAGCTTCGCAAATTCACTTTAACCTTACCTCCACGCGCCAAGACCCAGCACGCACTGTGCTGGAAGTGACTGATTGCATCCATTCAGGTTGGTTAATGATGACGCGCAGTTTGTCAATGATAAATTTAAATTTATCCTGCAACTTCCAACCAAGCGCTATGATGTACTAACCAACAGTGTTAGGTCGTGTTCCGTTAACATTCGGTAATTCAATGTCCAAGTTAATCTAAAGCTATCTATATACATGAATATAAATGTCCTGTGGCAAAAACCGTATTCTGAGAATTGGTCCATCAAGATTAAAGTAGACTAATGAAGCATTGTGCGTAGCAACTATGCGTAACTAGTTCAGCAGTGAATGATGTAACTATCACGTGTGATCATGGTAGTTCCATGTTTGTTTCATCAACATCAAAGGACTGCGTTTATAAGCATAACTAAGAAGTTATCAATTTACCGCAGCTTGTAGAGATTTAAAACACGGACCCAACTCATTGACCGATGCTAAAGCGAGCTTGTGACGATCCATGCTATCGATATAGTTTACCTGATGTTGTCGTTGGCTCTGTAGTCAATATTGACAAATATTGTATCAAATGCTACGCAAACAAGGGAGTTATTACAACAAAATTATTTGACCCGTTATTGTTGTTTATGTATTGGTTTATAGTTGGCGTCCTGGATATAATGGTGAGGCATTCACTGTATAACAGATCGTGTGGATAGAGCATTGGTGACAATGGCCATTAACTTAGATATAGCTTGAACTTCGTTTTCCGTTTTATGCATATATATATATGTATGAAGCCGTCACTCTGTATGATTATGTAACAATATTAATGAAACAATACAGACTGCCCATCCGAAGCCATTATGTTTTTACGCTTTAGTCTGTATTTATCTCTATGATTTATACAACAAATTATGTAATTGCATAAAAATGTAAATGTATCCTTAATAACAACCCATTCGCCGTATGTAAGTGCAATTACTCTTCTCAAACTGGCCTTCATGGGACCATATAAAGCCTTCACAATGCGGCACATTATGCAAATCATGACATAGAAGACCTTGTGCGTAGTCCGCTCAGGTCGCTATGTATATTCAAGGCAGACACTGTGATTTATTGTTTCTACTCGAGTCAATATAACACAAGATCACATTGCTGAAATCAACCGACAAAAGCTTAGGCGCAATATATGCATATTTGTATGACAGTACTGTGCAACAAGAAAGTGTTACTTGTCTGGTCGACTTGCGACCATGTTGAGTAAGATTTCATTCAGCTGTCGTGTACACACATTACCTTATCTAAATTGCTATATTTACCAATATGCATTGCAGTCAAAGCTCTGGAGACGCGTAACCTCTCTTCAATAGCATCTGTCGTTAGAATTGTACAATATCTTTAGTGAATGACATTTGCAAAACGGTTTGAGTAGTAATCACAATCACCATTAAGCCCGGGAGAGTTAAATGCTCTGTGCTATCTATGACCACTATACCATGTGATTGGTTCGTTGAGTCACCAAGGAAATGAAGTGTTGCCATTGGATACAACTCTTGAACACACTCACATGGTCATGCTTGTCTGTGAATCTGGGTTTGCAAAACATGCCATAGCATGCATTAAATGCGTAAAGTAATTGCAACATTATCATCAAACACTAAATAAACCCAGAGAGAGTGCGAGCTGATTTGGGAAAAGTTATTAATTATGAAAATATGATGTTAAAATGTTATTCGTGCACATGTATTACTGGAAGTATTCACGTAATTGCAGCAAATCATGAGGCATAATACAGACTACTTTAGAAGGCTTACAATCAAACGTTTGTATACTTTATTTGGCCTAATTTAGTAACTAACGTGATAATTAGATGCACTTCTCTTAGTCCATGCTGACAGCAAGTTATTATGCATTAATCGTTCATTATATTGAATATATTCCGAGAGTGAACAACCGTTATCAAGAATCTCGCATGAATATATTGAATTAGAAAATATCTCGGGCTCAAGGTTTTAGATGTATTACGTCTCAACAAATATTATTATTCCTGACAACAAAGGAATAGAACAATTGCGCTAATCATCCGCAGCAAACTGATTCTTATTTCCAACAATCTCAGCAGTTTGATATTTTACATAGCAATTGTGATCGTTAGCTATAGATATTTGATAATGCACCAGCAAAGTAGTTTTCAAATAATCCACCGATTTATGTGAAATGCATTGCTTTAGAGGCGCAAGTAATATAATCTTCAAGGGTAAGCACATTTACATGAGTGTCGTGGAAATAGAACGTTCATATTTTGATATCAAAGATTTAATTTAATCTAAAGCATTTGTAGTAATGTACACACTGAATGTGCGGTCAAGACTGGTATGCTATACCACTATTGCGACAGAGCGTTTGCGCAATAAACCTGACAAGTAGACTAATGAACCTATAAATTTCAACTCTTGGTTCTGGTACACTAAAATAATGAAACCACTCACATACGCATTAAGACCTACCACAACAAGTATTGGTATAGATGACAGACTAGCCTTAAAATAATATATTATTTCTCGGAGATGTGGCTTAAAAAAAGGCTACCATCTAGTCTGACGGCGATGTTTGCGCACGAAATACAGTTGAATGATATCAGTGAAGCACATTTCCCAAAGGAATTATAAAAACAATCAAGAATAAACATTGTGCTGAAGTCCTACCAGGGACAATGTACTTTCTTATCCAAAAATTGACATTTCTCTAGCAGAATCTTTACTGCTTCGCCTTATCTCCTTGTTGAGAGAACTGCCAATCATTCGTCATTATCCATTATATAAATATTGCATTTCAGGTACTTCAACTGATTGAAAACGAATATCAAGCGCATTGATGATTTGATCTCACGCACAACTATAAAAGTCCTTGGTCAAATAGTGGGCGGTGAGGTTAGCCATCCATACACACTTCTAGCATCAATATACATTAACATGTGAGGGAAAACGATACGGTAACGGTAACGGTAAGGCAAGAACACAGGAGAGGGAAGCAAATGAGCTTCTAAGACAATCCGGGCTCTAAGGGAATTCCTTCGGATATCGCAGCAAAAATCGACGTAGCAGGCTTTACTGACTAAGTGGATATTGCACCATGTATCTGTTTTGTCATAATAGTCTGCACAGGCAAAAGTTAAAGATTTAAGCCCAATGGGCATATTAGTGACTTCGTTTGCCCTTCCGATATTCTAGTGTCCAATGATTTCACCATTACACGTGTATATCTATGTTCGATCACCTCATTTGACCTACTTTTCTACGTTGCGGGTGCGCTGAGCACTTTGGAGAGATACTTTCACTCTTGTACTGTGATGGGATTTATTCAATATAACCCATGCCATGTCTAGACGAAACAAGCTTAACAGTAATGCACCATAGGCCATAGGTTCTTAGGTGATTCCATGACAAAACAAAATGAGCTATATTTATCCAAGTTCCGATTCTAGGACGCTTGTCATACTAACCTATCGTTACAGCCTACTCAAAGAAACCCCTTGTGCGGCGTATTTCAGTAGAACACCGCGTTTAGAACTCAGAATTATGTATGGACGTGGACTAATGTCGACCAGAAATCACCGAATGACTTGTCTGGCATTGCTATGCACGTGATGACGCCAGGTTGAACGACATGCAGCCATCACGCATGGTGTTGCCAAAAAATAATGTTACTGGTAATTGCTGGCGAATATAATCACACCATGCCTTTATGTACAAATAGTATATACAAATCAAGTAACGACATTGCGTTTACTTCAATGATTGCATTTGTTAACCATAAGACAAGTCGGTCTAAGATCTAAATAAAATAACCGAAACGGGATGGTATTGAGCATCACACATCATGTAGGTGAATTAATGCATAAATCTTTGACCAACAACAATGGCTACTTTCAAATATTTCATTTCATTAACTAGCTATTTTCCAGGCACATTTCAATTTAACTCGCCTGATGATTGGATGTTAGGCTTAATTTGCAGCAACAAAACGAATGATGCAAAACAACGAGAATTGGATTAAAGTACATGCATGTCACTCAAAACGTGCGTCTAAAATTGCTCATAGGCATATCCGTCCTTTACAAATAACATTTACGGGATAACATTCGGCAACTGGAGGTGAATGGGTTGTTTGGCCCACGGGGAATGCCTGAATTGCACTTCATATCACCTTTTATCCTACCACTCTACAGATAATTAGGCGAAATTGCGATGTGGTAATGATTGTCTAAGGAAGGGCTTCGCGGAGAAATATATCCAGAAGTTAGCTGCAATTAAGGGCACGTCTAATGATACATGGTTAAGCTAGCCCTTGTATTTAATGTAAATAATGGCCCTTCAATACATGTTTACCGTAGCTGCAGTGTAACTCTTTGATTTTCTTTCGAACTTGAGTTAAATGAAAATGAAGTTTGATTAAGATTGACATACCTATTGTAAATGACCTTTGTATTCTGAGTTCTGAACAGACATCTTTTACTCAACCTGGTGCCTTGGACTGGCTTTATAAATCAACTGTCTCTTGCGTGAAGTGCGTGTCAGTGAGACAGCGTCACTAATCTGAATGACACAGACATCGCAAGAAAACGTACCTTAGCCTTGAAGTTCACGGGACCAACCTAGGTAGGGTACACTGACTGACTGTAATAGGTCTACCATCTTGTGTAAAGATTTCAAAGGATAGCAACATGAGAATTAGAGAGTCAACTACGCAGATTGTACTTTTTAAATATAAGTGCATCATTCTGATCATAGCCAATATTAGCCAAAATCTATATAGCTTTGCGTAATATCTATTCCAAAAGTAACATTGACGTTTCAACCATAATCCTTCGCAAAGTTTTATGAGAATATGTGTTGCCTTTGTATAATATTCCGGCTACGTTTCGTAATGAGCCTATTACCTATTAGCCCATCATGACGCAATTAATGACTCATATGAGAATATGCAGCAGTTTGCTCAGCTGTTTAGGACGTTTGCGCAGTGCAATGGCTGGCGTTGTGCTGCCGAGTGGCCGTCGCATTTACGACTTCATATAACAAACTATTACCCGCATATTGGACATCAACCATAAAACAGTAAGAAATCATCACTAATTGCACATTATCTGCATATATAGTTCCCCGAGAGTGTGTGCTAAAACCAACATGTAAATAAAACAGGCGAAAATATAGCTTTTTGACGTAATGGGCAAAGTTTATATATAACGTTCTTCCTTCCTAGACTACACGGATTTTTTATCCTGCAAAAAAGTCATCAAGCCATTCATTTTAACAACCCTATTTATTTACCCTATGCCTACGCTAATGTCCACTTGTATCAGCTTTACGGAATGACTGAAACTGGACACGCCATTCAGCAGAAACAATGGCCACAATGTCGACGTTAATTGAGACATACATAGCTACTTGGATTGTATTCCGCAGGTAATTAGAATATATGTTTCACCGCCATTACCAACACCATCCGCGTTGAATAATGACTCAGTTACGCAAAGAGCAAAGGTGCTATGCTGAAAATGCTGATGGCTGCCATGCGTGTTGCGAAAAAACCAATGCACTGGCAATAGTCTTAGAAATACACACACACACACACACACACACACACACACACACACACACACACACACACACACACACACACACACACACACACACACACACACACACACACACATATATATATATATATATATATATATATATATATATATATATATATTTAGTTATAGCAAATATATATAACATATAATAGTTATTGCAAAAGTGATAATTATGAAAGTTTCATAATGTTAATTATCACCAAACCCGCTCCCCCCACTACACACTCGCATCCTATTCACTCCCATTCACTCTTTCAGCCTCAAGACCAATAAGTTCAAAAGGTTGTTGATGGTATATTTCAAAATGCGGGTGTTGCGTATGAAACCATTACCTACGTAATGAGGCGACAGATTGTAGAAGTGACAAGGTGGCTGTAATAGCTCGCCGATTTCGATAATTAGCCGTAATCTTGCTCATTGAATCGATGCACTTCTGCAATAAGTATTCGTCCAATGCGCAATAGGTGCAAAGATGCTTGCCATAGCACTCGTAAATCTAACAAATACTAATCTGGTGTCCCGTTTGACGTTTTATTCGCACAAAGAGCTCTATATATGTAGCACGTTGTGCGATTTCTCACCTCCGCATGAAAAACTAACTATTGGTCCACACAACCTATAACTCCTCTCAACACTCAACCTATATGCAACAGTCATATATTTGGTTGTGGCTGCCGGCATTAGATAGATGTGGGTCAAGTGAGAAAGACGTCCCTCATCTAAACGTTCTTGCGTGTTCAGTGCTAATACACTGGTCTACTGTTACTCGCAAAACGTTTTAATAAATATGTATTTACCGTTTCTACATAGACTTGATACGAACGCGAAGCAGATATAGAATCTCAAACAATGTTTGATATTTATGGAGCAATCAAGTACCACATAATGAAAAATGCAGTGTATATGAACGCATCAACATAGGCAGTAGAAAATTAATGTCGAAATTAGTAGAGATGGAGCAGTGGATATTTACAATTAACATCAACTAACAGAATTGTCAGCTTGTGTCGGAGCGAGAGAACAAATTATGGTGTGACCGAACTTCAAAGGCATACCTGCAAATGCGTATTTAGAACCACACGCAGGACAAATACGACTGATTATCAATGTAAGGTCCATAAAATCTCCTTGACTGCCATTCAGGTATGTATACTCTGACATGTTTCACTATCAGTCATGATGGCTTTCAGAGATAAGAGGAACTACGAATTTGATACAATTCGTATGTCGTATGAGCGGGCAACATTATTAACAAAGGCCATAGTTGAACAGGATATTCTATTATAAGCACTAACTGATATAGAAATAGGTATATCAGTATATTGTATCAGACCTCTATGCTGGTATCACATGGGCGGTGCATTACAACAGCATTCTCTTTGCTCTCTACGCAACAAAATTCATTCGGTGTTTTTCGCACAGTTGAAGCTGCTATTATACATTAGCAGTTAGTGTGTGCACAAGAACTATCGGTTGCTTAACAAACATTGCCTTGGCAACCATAATGCTATCTGTGACAATGTCACACATCATTTCACGATTATTACAGTTGTTTTAACGCATAAGCATTCTAAACAGATGTTCCGGTTATACTACTTGAAGCGGAATCAGAGGAGGAGACCATAGTATTGAAGGATAAGATCGTCAGATATAGCTTCCACTGACATCAGTGCCCGCTCATTAGCAGATAGTGAACAGGCTGTAATCCCCACTAGTATATCAGATATTGCTTTGATTGTTGGTAAGATTATTATAGTGATGTGCAACACTGAAACGATAATAATTTATAAACAGAGGTTTAAGAGCAATCTAACTGTGTGACCACCTGACGTTTTGCAACTGGGCTAGTGAATTCCCTCAAGTGGCATTCTGGCCTCTGAAAACGATGTTCCTGACCAAGTGGCTTAATGGTATAATGATTGACCTTCATTCTAGTGGCGTGGGTTTCGCAAGCAGGTAGTGCCACTTTCGGGGAGCTGTCAATGCATTGCAGTCATCCCCTTTCATCGCTGCAATATAACGTTGTTGTTGAAAGTGACATATAACCAAAGTGTTTCAGTTTATATTATGTTGCGCAATAACTGCATGCATTTGAAGTCTATTGCTCCTGTCATGAAGCAAACAAAAATCCAATACAGCTTTAATGTAAGGATTATATTTACGTGTAGGAAAACACCTTCTCTCAAAATAACAGCACACGTCGTTGAGCGTTTGAAAGCTGAAACATGTTAACCAGACCATTACTTTGTTCTGGCGTCCCTAATTCTCCTACAAAGGAGCAAGTAATCCAGCAAATCACTGAAGATACCTGTTCGCATCAACCACCTGTCTACACTAATGACCGCTACTATTAATCTATAGGAAGGGTAGGAATTGGAAAAGCCTCTCAGCAGAAACAATGGCTACTATAGCATCATTCTGAGTACGTAAGTAACAGTTGCAGCACAATGGCTAACATGCAGATCATTTAACAAAATATTTGTGCCACCATCCTGAGTGCATGTGTTGAAAGACTACATGTGGGATTTTATCAAATCGCTGCCACATTTACTTAAACCGAAAATGTCGTGCCTAGAAGATTGTCTTGTGTGCTTTCTAAACGCAGACAATGAAGAGCAAATACATCATATCTAACTGAGCATATGTGAAATGTGCACACACAAACATACACAAATTACATGCATAAATATACAACAACAAATACGACATGGTTCTTACATTGTTAGTGACACTTTGTTTGCGTTCATCGGGATCTGTGATATATTCATCGTTTATTTAGATTGGCGTTGCAACTCTAGACACGACTACATAATTGTTTTTACAGTTATCACTAGCATAAGAGAAGCTATCGCAAAAACAGAACTTTAACCAGAATATAACTGGAGGTTTTAAGCAATATTTACTGGTTTACTTCTCTCAAAGAATGCAATGCACTCAGTTAGCCAGCTTATTTTGATTGTGTGGTATAAGCGCAGCTTCTGTGTTATAACGATATCGTTTGCAATAACACAAAGAATGCAAACTTTTCATAAAATATCAGGTATGCGCATGCACAGTTCAGAAGAACTACTGCTCGTTTATTATATTCATAATGCTTGGGGTACACGAGACGAAGCAGGTGCCTCTATCTAGTCATTATAGCCTATACTGATCCGTATCCCAGCAATTACAAGTCGCCATTTTATATTCAACATCGTCTTTGCCTCCGCTGCTAATGTTCCCAAGGAGTACGAGTCATGTTAAAGCAGATAACATAGTTTGACCACTTGGTAGATATGTTTGTCCACGAGGTTCAAGTGGGTAAATTTGAGACTCGTTGTTGTCAGGTGAGTGTGAGCATAGATACAATCGAGATTCCTGTAGTTATCCCCCTCCAGTATGCATTGATATAAGTATTCAATTGATTCCCATGGGTTACATTGATACAACGACAACAGTATAATATCAATCATTAGCGTTATTCAATGCTCTCTATAATAAATCATGGTCATATAGATGACACAACAGATGGCACAGCAAATGCAAACTCACCTGTGCGCGCCGAAATAATGTTCTTATATCAAGCTTGAACAGCGCTGTCGAATCTCTGAAGACCAACGATATAACACAAATCGAGCTGACAAGCACACAAAATCATTGTAGTTGACATGCAATGGTGTGCATTAATCCATACCTGATGTAAATTCTCAAAACATGTTTATATATTTAATAAAGCCGTTGTTGATGGTTCTTTACCAAGTCCACTTGATCCGGCTTCCGGCGTTGACCCATTGATCAGTGGCCTGAGATTCATTGTCATCGGTACGATGGGATCTGGGGCGATGTCAACGGGGAATGGGTGGGGCATCTTTTTCCAGGAGCTGCTTTAACCAATGAGATGCCCGCTCGTTGTGACGGCCCTGCTTTGGGTCGGCTTCATTCGCACTGCTAGGATGTGAGCCTCACAAATCATTACAGCCACTTGCAAGCTGCATTGTTGTCTGGCTGCGGCGCGCACACACTACCACAACTTGGTGATAAGGGTGGCTGCCATCAAATAGGCGAAAGTTGCGAGCATTACTCCAATTCCAAAGCATTAGCTACCTCGAGTTTCTATTTCATCTCATTAAAATCGCAATTCATTGGATATTTTCTACACTCGTAGATGTAGCTGCAGGAGGGGCTGTGCATGGATTCGCTGTTGGGCCACCGGAGCATGTCTACACAATAAAGCACAAGGAACATTATAAGTCGGCTTCTTAACCCAAAAGAATATGGCACAACAAACCGCAAGTGAGGACTTGAGTACTGCTACTACAGATAACACTACTCACCTGGCTGTACTGTTCACTGATAACTCCATGTCATACGGCCACGCCAGTTGGCAACTGTCAGCTCGACTCGTTCTAATCTTCTACCTGCCTCCCGTCCTCATTATCACGGGCACGCTCGGCAACACACTCGCCGTTCTTCTTCTTCACTACCGTCGCTGCCGGCCCGCCGGGTCCCTCCATATTTATATGTTACATCTACTACTTCTGCATATTGTTGTTTTGTGGCTCGGACTCGGATTGGACTGGATATCTGCCGTTAGTGGGACAACGCATTTTGCCAACTTGGCTGACTGGTTGTGCAGAATTCACAGATGTCTCCTCAATGCGTTTGTGTCGACGAGTCATTGGTTGGTAGTACTGATGTGTATGGATCGTGTAGTTCTTGTATTGAGCCCTCTATTAGCCCCCTCCATTTGCTCCGCTTTCTCGGCCAAATTACTGACAATAGCAGCGTTTGTAGGAGTAGGAGTTTTCACGATTCATGATATGTGGACATTCCAGTTGCTGACCATGCTCGACAGCTGGTCCCATCAACCAACTAACGTCTGTATCATCGACCCCAGACAGATAGACATCATGACCATGGTTTGGCCTTTTATATCGGCTGTAATTTGCTCCTATACGCCCGCATTGATCACCATAGCCCTCGTTGTGTGTCTTTGCGTGTGTAAATGGTGTTGGACAAGCCAGACTATTCCCCAATCCGATCAGGCTGGTCAGCTATCAGCTGTCATCGTACTAGGATTTAGTTATCCAGTTTGCGCTATTCCCGCAGCTGTTATTAACATCATTGCCACACGGTATGAAATGACAAACCCTATCCTGGTGAGCAGCATCGCCTACCTCATCACCTGTCTCTACAGAGCATCCACGTTTGCCGTATTGTTTCTCATGTGGCCAGGCCTACGTCGGACATTCTGCAGTGGGTACCAACAGAGATATACACAAGCAGACTCACAAAGCTTTATGGAGGAACTCCGGTCTGACGCAAACACCAACAAACATATTTGTGCCCCCATGCGGTCAAAAAATATGTCAACTTCCGTTTGAAATATGCTCAAACTCATGAATCTAAGATTTCAGGTAATATTATCATCAAAACAACCCCATAAATTGGGGACATAGTTCAAACAGTGCAAACTGATCCAGATAAGCATCATGTTGTTACAAAAAAATGTCTGTCCTAGTCTGCATCCCAGACTCCAGGGGTTCCGCAACGCTTCTCACCCTAGAGTCTACGAAAAGATAAGGTCCTAAACTGGCGCGTCCGAATATTCATTAGACACGTTCGTTAATCTTCGTGACCAATCAACGCAAAGGTTGTGACCCGGATTGACCTTAATTGCGCGTGTCTGGCTTGTGATACGCACCCTCGGTTCTATGTGACGTCATGAGAACACATTGGATGTCTTCTGGAATTATGGGGCGTCTCAAAAGTTCAAATTGACACCACAACAAGCGCTTTAATCACTTAGCTGCACAATAGTATGTTTACGTAATAGTCAGTTAAAAAGAATCAGTTGTGTGTCTGCTTCTCTCGCCGACTGTGTGATTAACGGTGCCACTCAGCGTGAAACAACAAATCGGAGTGTTGTAGAATGTGTGTCCGGCTGATAAACATCACTCGTCCGGATGGATAAGTTCTTCGGAACTTGTAGAACTAACCAATGAGAGACAACGACTCAAAAGTACCCAAGAGTGACCGAGAGACACGGCTTGTGATTGGAGCATCCCAACTCTGGGATGCCTGTCCAGTTCAATACATTAAGGACCCCTAGACCTGAAGGCGAGACTATTGAATATTAGTAACATGTAAACAGCGCCCGCAGCCATCAGGCTAGGGGACCTTGACTATGTCTGTCCAAGCACATTTAGTATTTTTGGCAGTATATCATTGATATATGCGCATGCCTATAATGTCTAAGCCACGCTGAGTGTATAGTTAGCATCTTTGCCACAGGGTTTTGTTTGAAGTTATGCGATGTCAGGCGATCTGAGATTTCCATTTGCCTTTTGAATCTCTTTTGCATTATTACCTTCTTTTGTATTATTGTTAAGTGTGACGTCTTAATCCGTATTCTGACACTTTGAACTGTCCATCTAAACTGAAAACTTTGGTTATTTGGTCATTTACAGCCGTGTTGAAAGTTAACGCATACCAATCATGCAGAACTATTACTATTACTTAACAACTTGTCCCTCGATGCTGACTCATATTGGTGTCATCTGGAGTTGTTCTAAATAGCGCTATTGATTATTTGCTTATAGATAAACGAATCGAATGCCCCTATAACAGCCTTGTTGATAGCAATTACTTCGGCTCTATTTATCACACCCCTGTACTCTCTGCTTAACTAATGTAAGACTTTCTCTATTACGCTTAGTCGCTCAAATAAAGAATATGTGAATATTCAGTGTATGGGTTATAAACTTAAGGAAAATCCAATTGCACCCAACGCTACAAAGAACATTCATTGGCGAATATCACACATTTTGCAGCAAGTACTCATGAGATAATTATTCTTCAAGTCCTTGTCGTCTTTGTTGTGATGTTACAGTCGCAGCTAGGAAATGGTTGTCTCAATCAAACAAAATACACGGGGAAAACATTATTAGAAAATTGCTATTTCAATTTGGTAATATAGGGAATAATAGTAAATGCTAAATATGTGTCTAATAACAGTACTGTAAAAGGTATTACATTTCTGACAAATAATCAACAAAGGTTGTAGTTAATGTTTTGCCTTCATGCATGTGAAGCTATTGCTGAAGCTGACGGGGCTGCGTTTTTAAGAATTAATCATGCACACGGCACACATTTGAACACACGCCACGCACAGTCAATGAACACATAGAATGCAATTACACGCCACCTACTCCCAACATGTATATATGATACGCATTATGAGGCATGTATTTGGACACAACACATCTGTGAGTAAAACGCAACTCAACATAAATGCTTCCCTCTGATGACATGTCAAATTTGCTATCACAAATGGAGTATTATAGTAGAGCCTAAGCTTAAATATCGATTCAAAAAGACATGTCATTTGAAACCAGCTTCTGTTTGGCAGATGAGCCTGGTAGACATCCTTAATATCCCGTCATCAATAAATCAGAGCCTCACATATTTAAATCGCAGTTGCTTAGGCAGCACGTTTAAATTAATGAAATCAAGATGAACCTTGTTCAATAATTATATCATATGTGTAAGCAGCCTGCAGAATTTTTAACAATAAATATATATATATATATATATATATATATATATATATATATATATATATATATATATATATATATATATATATATATATATATATATATATATATATATATATATATATATATATATATATATATATGCGTATAAATATGCATATTTATCTATATATATATTTATATATGTGTCGGTGAAACATTAAGGATGATACACTGCGGAATCAGGCAGGTGTGCATGCTCCATTTATCAAAGACACAAATCTTATAGATTTAACGGAAACGCGTGTCTAATTTGTGTTATCTCACAGAGGGTCGAAAAGTAAGCTTGTTTCACCACACCGCTCGATTGCTTGTGCATGACATGAGGAATTCAAACTACCTCAACGGTCATAATTGACATCGTGCTGTTTTTCACAGGCAATCATTCCGCTCAAATAATCCAACTACACGACCTTTTCTCATCACATATATGAAGAATACGTAAGTCCTCAAAGACATAATATATATCTTATAAGCGTGCCTATTTCAGATGCCATATATTGATTGGTCGATTATCTGGCTCTGCTTGTTGGTGATCTCCATTATCATGCATGTTCTGTATTGGCTCAATGGCACAATTGATCAATCAACTGAAGCATAGAGGTGCTTAACTAGATTATGGTTATTGTTCGTTAAATACAGGGGTCCATCACCAACATAACGCCTACAATATCACCTCACCGACAACATCAATTAATCTACACTATCACGTTGGAGACGTTTACTGTTTCGTGAAAAAACAACCAACGGTAGAGCTAGATAATGAATTCAATCCACACATGCAGCATATATTCGCTCGAAATATTGTGAGCCATATGGTATTACAGAAATGTCTTATTAAGGGTATGAACATACAATTACATCAAAAAGCAATATTTGTCGCATGTTGCTGTTCACCTCCTATAATGTTAGTTACTGCATTGTACACTAAGGGACAAAAATGAGACATTCGTTTGTGCTCAAAATAGTAGAGCAGTTGGTACTGCTCCAAATTACGCATCAAACGCTACTTTGGTCGTATTATGAATGTACAAACAGACAGTAAGGTCTGATGTAGAACGTATTGGAGCGTCGCAAATACATATATGAGGTTTGGCGAGTGAGTAGGGTTAGCAATGAGAAGTCTTTTCGTCTAGCAAGCTATGTAACTTTTCTAGGAAACATAAGTCATTGTTTTTTTACCAGCCGTCTAATCCGCACCTATGTTGAAACTAATGTTTCCTAGTTTGGTAAATACAAATCAATTTAATAGATTGCTGTTGGGCAATAAATAATCCTTGCGAAATATTAATTATCACCTTAAGTTGTTAACACATTTAACACATTTTACTGTGGGCAATATAAACATAGGTAAATTAAAGATTTTGAGACATCTTGAACGACCTAATCAAACGACCTGAAAAGGTCTGTCATTACAACGTATGCGACGGACGGAATACAAAATACCCGTGAATAATGCTGCATAAGTCTGACGGCGATTGAAATCGCTTGTCTTCAGTTTAAAATGTTCTTGACTTAAAGGGGTCGTTCTTGACTTAGTATGCAAATGCGATTCAATATTTGGCTGAGTAAATGACTCGTTTTTAAACTTGCCATTCAATGCTTTTTCATGAACAGTTGTGTAATAGCACAGACGGGAACATCTTAAAGGTGGTAGGCGTCCCAGGAGTCGGTCATTCTAAGGTAAAAAGCAGAGTACACAATGCAGTAATTCTGTTTCAATGTTTCAGTCATGTATTTAGATTTAGTTATGCTTCATATCCAACCGCATTTCCCAAATACCTGGCGCACGGATGTCACTTAAAGTCTTCAATGTGGTTTTGCGACAGTTGATTAATCGCCCGAACAACAGCTATGCGATGAAGCGAGTGACTGAACAAAGATGATTCGTGTCCTTAAGTGTATTTGCAAGCTTCATTGGCTTTTCTTCGGGCCAACGCATTGACCCAAGATAAAAATATATGCGATATTTTGGCATAATTGATATGCAGTATTTTTGTAATGGCGAGATTAAAGGCACGTAAGATGGCAGCTGGTGCCAGCCATTCTTTCAACGTCAATGATTGCGCCGTGTGTCGTACCATCTGGAAGAAAAACAGATATAGATATGAGGTGCAGGTGATGAGGTGTATGCTACGAGTATATTGATAGAAACTAAGCATCTTGACCAGGACCATGTCACATCGGACTTCCGAAGAAATAAACATTGCTTTCTGTCGACGTAATTCGATAGCATATATCACAAAAGTGCTTTTACTTCAAAACAACATTTTTGCAGGGTTAAGCGTTAATTTTGTTTAAGAATATTACATGATTATGATCAGTGTCAATAGGAATAAGCTGGCAATTGGAAGACACACGTACCTACGTTTTGTTTAACTCCAAGACTCACAATGTGGCGGATCTACGTTTGATCGCCAATAATCACGCACGAACTGAATCAATTTGATAGGCTTACAACACCTCGCACGGTATCTGGTTTTTCAAATATTGTCAATGCTAACATCTCTCCTAAGAATAGGGTTTTAGAGCTATTTGAGACAAAAAGATATTTCTTCAGGTATATGGTTGGTCATCATGGCAATAAGTTTACGCATAAATTAGTAGTTTACGCGCAAACGTCGTTAACGCGTTTACCAGATCATAAGCATTGTATATGCTTCATTTAAGCGCAAACTGCTTAGATTATGACTTTGATACCCAACCATTCAGATAATTGCTTTGAAGCGAAAATGTTTGTCAACAAGTTGTAATTTTACGCGCAAGTGTGTGGCCCAACATAGTCAATGATGTTCATACTGAAGCGTTCTTTAAACGTTTTAAAAGGAGCCGCTGGTAAATTGTAGCTAGACATTCCTATCGCAAACACATGAGAGACACTCGTCCTAATACCGGATCTGTAGAAATGCTATTTGATTTTATCACGGGTTCTATCTACTCCCAAATGACAAACCCATGGAACCGCCATGGGCTGTTTTCAGCTGACGATCGATTAATCAGCAGGCAAAGCTTCAGACGCGAGAATATCCGATGGCCGCCATATCCTCATCACAACTTCTTGTCGTACAATATATCCTCGTAGAATTGTGGCCAAGAAGACTTTCAAAGTGTAGAGCCCCCTGCTAATTACATAAAAGAGCACTGCGAATCAAGAGCAGCTTTGAGGCTTGCTGATAGTAGGTTGATATGCTTTTGCAAATATTCCCATTGTCCGCTTCAGTAAAAGCGTTTATCGCCGATGCCATGAATGGATCGTGTAATATTCACGTTTAGCTGAAAGGTAAGATATTGCCTCTCATATGCAATAAGCGTGCCATTGAGCGGAACTTGACCTGCAAAGGCGAAATAGCTGATCGCCTGGTTTGAGAAACGCTGGTGCAATGTAATGTTGGGCTAATTACCTACTAAACAAAACTGTCCATTGACTTCATGATCTATCCCCAAGTTTTTTGAAAGGTTATGTGTACGTGGTATCAGTTTGTGTAACTGAATGTAGTTGACTCTATACTGCATATTTTCCTCTCATTGTTTCCATAGTCGTTTGATTAATCGTCAATGACTAATGAACACAGTAATAAGAGAACCGCTCTTAATGGACGAAAACACCAATATCCATATTGATGGCTCTTGGATCTTTATCAGAACAAACCCATAGGATCAATAATATATCATAGAATGTGGAATACACTGTTCGCATATATCAGTGCTCGACTGGTTCATCGTTTCATATAAGCTGTTAACTTGCTGCTTATTAGTGTTCTAGTTTTACTACTGGTATTTATTTTAAAGCAATTGATCGATGCAATGATCAGCTTGTGCGGAGAAGCTTACAGTGCTTAAGACTCGCTGATTAATCCTACTGAGTTACCAACCGCCATACAAAACAATTCAGCTCGAACACGCAGATACTATTGCTGATAGGCTTGTTACCGCAAATTCCATCCCTTATTCACTCAGAAGTAGTGCAAACATCCGCACTGGCCCCGTTAACCATACCTACCTCAGAAATGACAATGAGCGATTAATTGGATGATTAATAAATGTAGTTGTTAAAGCTGTGTTATAATTGGCATCTAGGTCTCGGTGACCTAGATGCAGTATGTCATGGATGTGTAATGGGCAAATTCGAACTGCGACAATGCAAGTATTGTTTGCCATACACTAGCAGGTCAAAGGTTTACCCTAACGGTGTGTTATTCACGATGCATGTTGAAGAAATGCAACAATAGCAATATTTCGCTCCGGCCATTTATGATCAAAACACGCTTTCATAGCAGCGTGTCAATGTGCATTTTCTCTATTGCCATATCTAATGACCCACATACGACGAGACAATAAATGTAGCTATGGTTATCGCCAATAATAATGAAGTATAAACCATTACCTAATTATGTAGAATCATACAGGTGGTTTACAACACTCCCTGCTGTGAGATAGTTTGCTTCCATTGAAATTTATTCACCCGATTGTTAGTTATTCCGCCAGCATGATCGGGCAGGCTTAAGGTAATTTGAACAATTGCAGGATGGACTGTCGGTTGAATAAGAGCCGCTTGTTGTCTACATCGCGTTATTTATGTATAGGTGCTAAACTAGTTCCACCAGAAGGCATTGGGGGAGCAGTTAGGGATAGCTGTGCAATATACATTTTGAGCCCATATGTTAACTTTGCTACATTACCGAGTGTGTCTCACACAAGGTATGCTGCGCTAAAGATTTAGATAAGACCACGGTACAAGGTTTCAGCCCCCAGTCATTCTAGTGCATTAAAGTTGTGTATTGTCAAAATATGTCAACAATCGGTTATGGAAATAACACGATATTTGCACGCTGTGTATCTAAAACACTAATAAATCGTGTATAACTGGTCGTTAATTATTAATATTGCTATGGATACCTGCATTTAAAGTGTTGGCTACATACATAAGCAATGCTTCGCCTAGTATTCATCTGAAGGCGCTTTATATATATATAAATGTATATATATATATTTAT